>JAQIUQ010000776.1:297500-897500 GCA_030378365.1 Hybognathus amarus | reverse complement strand
AAGAGAGCAGATAATTGGATATGCTATATAGAGGACACGCTAACACACTTATACGGTTTGTAACTAAAAGGGATGTGGCAGCAATTCATCAATGGCGATGCATTTATGTGCATCCTGGCCTTAAGAGAAGACATATTAATTATAAACCAATCCTACAGCAGCGCTATCAATAACAGGAGGCCAGAGAGATGCACCGGCCGCTGATCGAGAGTGTAAATATTTGGTTGTCATTGTGATAAATGAGAGAGGTGTGTGACTAAAGCGAGGCAGCGGAGAAGACAAGAGAAGAGCTCACCTGCGCCGATAACCCTCTCAATCTTAATGCAAGAGGCATCCAGCTCCTTCGCGAACTGATGGACAGCCCTGTTCGGGTCCTCGTAGGTTTCAGGGTCAATGTATGTTTTGGTGCCTGGAAATTTAACTGTAGAAGGGTAAGAGGATTACTGTTACGATTAAATATGCATGCCGCACACACACAGAGCCCTTGATGGACGGATGCGATTTACTGGAGGGTTTTGAACACGGGGCTGTGGGCTAAACAGGCACACTGTGATGGAAGATAGCATGTCAAAAGGTCTCTTTCATCAAATAATAAAACCTATGCTTTTATTTCCCACACATATTTCATAAAAAAAAAAAACGCTATTACATTTTATTGTTAACCTTCTCACAGTGGAGCCGAAAGGGTATTAGCTATACAGCATGGCAGCAGCATACATAGCTGTCACTCATTGGATAATGGGTTTCATAAAACTGAGCTATTGTTTGAATGCCGAGAAAGAATGGTCCACTGCATTGTGAAACAAACATGAGAGATTTGTTATTATTATTATTATTAATAAATTAATAAATTATTATTAGTAAATATAAAAAGATATTATCCAAAAAAAACATCATTATTTGTAATAATATTAATAACAAAACAATAATAATTATTCTATTAATACCATGGATGGAATTAATTATTCATTGTAACAATTATTAAAACATTATGCTAATCATATTTTGTATTAATCGTATAACTTGAGGCCCTGTTTACACGAGAACGCTCGCGGGTGAAAAACGTAAAAATATTTTATCGGATGTGCCTTCGTTTACACGGCGACGGCGTTTTGAGGCTTAAAAACGCAAAAAAGTGAAAACACCCTCCAGATTGGAAATCTTAAAAACGATCCACCGTCACGTTCCCGTGTAAAGGGTATAAACGCAAAAGTCTCCTTGACAGTGAAGGTTGTACGCAGGCACGTGGACTTGGTGTTGCTGTAGTATGCACTCCTAGCCAACTGGAGTGCATACTACATTGAATTTCTCAGACATTTGCGTCACCATTTGCACGTAATTTTCCCACACAAAACTAAAAACTAAAATAAAATATAATGAAATAAAAAATAAGAATAAAAAACGATGACACAACGCCACATTTGCGTTTTCTCTTCAGAATCGTTTCCATGTAAACATTGCCTAAAGCACTAATTACATTAATAAATTATAATGCCCAATTGGCAATATTTTACTTTATTTTATCTATATGCAACACTTTTTATTTAAAGGCCAATTAATGTGCTCGCCCAGTCTTACCATCTACTCAAATCCTATAATTACATTGCTACCTGTCAACTTCAACATTAAGCTCCAGTTAATGAGATGCAAAAACTAATAGGATACATCATGCTGGGATGAAAACGACTAAAATGGACTGTTGCTAACGAGTAATTAAATTACTAATTTGCAACAAAAGCAATGCCGATGAACAGGGAGAGTGCTTTTCCTGACATCCCCCATTCCTTCAAGGCAGTGCTGGCCTACACGATGACATAAGCGAACAGGCATTGTGCTCCAGTCATATGCAACAGCAGCAGATATTTCCCTTCTTCTTGCCTGCTATAATTGCTTCGTCCATCTAAGTTGTCAGTAAATCTGATAGAACGTGTTTATCGCCACTGCCCGCACAACACAAGCAACAAATTGGGCGTACGAGTACGATGCGCGCCTTATCTGCCTTTTGTCAAACCAGCTAGCATCTTGTGGTTTTGCGTAGCCGAGCAGATTCTCTTTATAAGCAGATGTTGTCTGTAGTGTCTGGTGCTGTTTTTGGCAGGGTTGCAGGACGCGAGAATATGGCAAGCTGTAAGCCTCAGCGTGTGGGTAAGAACGCTAGTGAGATGGAGCTGCCCCTGAACAAGCAAGCTGTGCCACCTTGAACCTTTGTTTCCAAATCAGCAGTTTGCCTACAGCACTGATAATTAGCAGAGCAAGTCTCAGGGATGTCGTTGCCAGTGCTATCTCCAGGGGCTTCATTAGGGATTGCTGAGAGAGAACATCTTACTGGCCGAGAGGCCTGGGCGCAGGGGTTCAGAATCCAGAAGTCAAACACCTAGTGGAACATCTTGACGCTAAGAGGTCTGAATGCTCTCTTCAGATGAAGATCTGGGGATGAGGAAATTTGTGATCATAGAGCTTTGACTGTAGCTCTATACAGTTATTGGCAGGATTTGCACACAGTTGTATTCTGTGGAATAGATTTAAAGGGCGGGTTTACTGCGATTTCACTTTATTCATTTTAAATAGTGTGTAATGTTGCTGTTGGTGCATGAACAGTATCTGCAAAGTTGCAGCACTGAAAGTTTAGTGTAAGCAGAGATATCGTCTTTTAAAAATCAGGAAGTAAAATTGCCTACAAAAACGACTTGTTTTGGACTACAGCTGGGTTATGGTATGTCACTAACCCACACATTTGCATCAACCACTCCCTCCGGAATATGCAGGAAAGGGCATGTGTCAAGTGAGTTGTGTTCACGCAGCTGTCAGGTCTTTTGTGTTTCGGACTTCCCACGGACACTATACTTCGACAACAATGGATACAATTTGTGTTTGATTATATTCCTGAAAGTGACGATCGTAATCTAGCTCTCTGTGCTGCGCATTTGCGAGACAGCTTCCAGAATCTCCACGAGTTCAACACTGGATTACGTAAACAAGAAACTGTTTCTAAATCATGAAGCAGATCCAACTTTAAAACCAGCAGTTAAAAGTCAGCAGTTGGGCCACAACCTGTAAGTAGGCTAAGACTTCATCATTTTAAATGTATTTGCATGTATAATTCCCGACGTAGCATTGTGTTTTTTTTTTTTCAAATGCCAGCGCTGGCTTTGTAGGCTTTATGGGCTACTAGTTAGGCTATTTTGTGTCTATGGCAAACGCGTACAAACATTATGGACCTGAATTTTGTATAAGTACTAATGTTGTAAATGTATTTTTCATATATATATATATATATGCTTTATGACTTTATTTTCGATTTGATCAAGAACGTAAACCTGCAAACGCTGTTTGTGTTTAACATTAGTAGCCAGTCAGTTGCTATGTCATAGCCAGTCAGTTGGTGTCATAGACTCAGGAAGTGAACCGCTCGTTCAGGGGACAGGGGAGAGCACGGCTGACAATAAAGGTGAAATTTATGAAAAATAAGACTTAAAAAAAAAGAAAAAACAGATACACAGATACATGTTATATTGCACCCTATAAACACAATCATGCAAAGAAAAAGAGCAGTAAACCTGCCCTTTAAACATGGCAATGTGCACAATATATCTTATATCATGTTAAACTGATTTCTTTTTTTTTTCTTTTTTTGCAGTTGTATCTTATTTCTATTATGTGAGTACATGTGTTTTTCTGTTCTGTGAATGCACACATGCATGTATCTTTTGTTAAACACTTTTTTTAAAGTACTATAAATAAAGCTTTATTTACATTTAGTTGTTTAGATCTAGCTTAGAAATCTAGACGCACCCAAGCGGCAGCAAAAAATATTTTGCAGCCAGTGTGGTCTAGCAACTCTCCGTTGGCTTTCGAAGTGGAAAACCAAACTCTGTTCAGGCCAGTCACATCATGTATACAGTAGAATTGGTGGACAGGCTTATCTGATTGCAGGTAAATGGAGAAAGAGTACAGATTGTTCATTTACATATATCATTAAATCATTATCTAAATATTATATAATCATTAGCTAAAAGCATTGCACTAAAATGATCTCTGTATTTGAGTATTTAAAGAAAAGGTTCTAGATATTTCATTAAAAAAACTGGAGCATATGAGAGGGTACAGCTGTTATGGTTGACCAGAATGTGATCAATGATGTAGAGCATGGCTCAGTCTTGCTCCTCTCCTCCTGCAAAGTTTAGTTCCTATCCTGATTTGACACACCTGCCTGTAATTTTCAAGCGTGAGTCCAAAGACCTTGATTAGCTGGTTCAGGTGTTTGATGAGAGTTGGAACGGAAACTCTGCAGGATGGTCTCCAGGGGCGGGGCTGAGCACCACTGATGAGCATATGTATTAGGCATGTGCATCTCCATAGCTGAGACCGATGTGATACACATCTTGATGCATAGCCAAAGATACGATAAACAGCTACTGATGCAATGCAATACGATTCACTACTATTATTATGCGGTGCGATACGATTTCGATTCAATGCGATGCGAGTCAATTTAATACCGATGCAATGGAGAAAAAATATGATGCTATGCAATTTAATATTATATAGACAGTTAACATTTATTTTTGTTCAGACATAAAGAAAATCATAAAGTAGCTTTAGTGCCATCTGACTTTTTATGCATGGCTTTTTCACAAGCAAAATATTTGGTTTTCACAAAAACCAAAAGATTAGGCTAAATAAAAACATTCTTTTCCTGTCCTGTCTCCAGTTACATAAACAGCTTACAGATTTAACAGTGACACAATCTAGGGATGCACAGGGATAAACTTGCCAGCAGGCATATGTGAGTCATATTACACAGTGACCAGAAAGCAGGAGCTATTTTAACAAAAACAATAATTAACTTCCACAAACAGGTCTTTCATAACTGTATTCAGATGTTATATGTATATATATATATATATATATATATATATATATATATATATATATATATATATATGAAAAAACTATTATTTGCAGTCACAGGCTTGAGTAAACCAGATTAACTTAATGTCCTACTTTAAAGTTTAAAGGTGACTCTCAGGACACGCCTTGCGTCAACACGTCTTTACATTGACTTAACATGGAAATCATCTGCTACAGGCGCTCTATCCGCGTTACGGTGTGAACGCAGCAGTTACATAATAACATATCGGTCACAAATGATTGGTCACTTTCTAAATAGTAAAAGTATAACGCATCTACTATTAATTATATATGAATAAAAAAAAAATACCGATGCAGATATGTTAGAAACGATGCATCGAGATACAAATGCTAACTTGCATCGATGCACACTTATTTAAAGGTGCCATGTGTAAGAATTAAGGTAAAATATCCAAAGAAATGAGCTACACGCATCAAAAGAATGCGAAGAAATACGGGTGATGATGTCATTAAAAAAGACAAGTTATAGTGCTGCAGAGTTATCAACCTGAATTAGCATGCTAAAATTACTAGCCATGGCCCGACAGGTGTCATGATGCCAGTTTCGGCCATGGGAGGCAGTATGCGGGCAACATAGCCGCCAGCCAAACTGCAATACACGAATAATTCGCACGGCTTGTGGGCATACTTGAACCTGATGTCAATTCGTGTGGAAAGTACAGCACTACTAAAACATTTCAGATCAGGGAAGAAGCGGAAGAAGGTTGAAGCCCTTGGCAGAGATCCTTACCACCACCACAACCACCCGCTGCAGGGAAAATAGACTCTCGGATTCACAAACAAAATTGGATAAAAAAGTAGCAGACCTACAGTAAAAATTGGTACTGCTTTACATCGTTGGAGACAACTAATGGACATGAAAGAAAATAAAGTTCAACTCCAAAATTGCAACATTTTTTTTTTCGGATTGGTAAGTAAGATGCTGTAAGTATTTCGCTAGAAGTTTGTATTATATGTTTGTTTAGTGTTTTCGGGAAGTTATAACATAGAAATGTATTCGAAAGCTGTGCGATAAAAGTGCTAATGTTAGCATTGGCTAACCATATCTGTTAGCGTTTGATAGTTAGCCACAGATCCGATCCGGTTTTCAACTGTGCTGATGATAAAATGTAACATTGGCGAAGAAGCTTGAAATGTCTCCGTGTCCTCTTTGCTTTGCGATTTTTCTGTGCGTGACAAAATTGATGTGTGGCGTCAGAGTGTGTGAAAAGTGTCAATTGCGCGTCTCATGGTGAATTCCGTGAAAGTTGGCAAGCTCTAAATGGCATTAGCTTGGTCAACATCAGCGAATGCTGTCTGTCAAATTAATGTAATTCACACAAACAATAAAAATGTAATATGAACAAAACAAATATGAATATATTCACAGGTGAAGGGGAGTTGCTTGAAGAAGTCATATTTAAAATTGCTTGACATCAACTAACGTTCCTCTAGAGTCAAAATGTCCTCTATCATGAGTTGGCTCGGCTTCGGCTATGGCTCTAGGGTCGTTGTGAAGGTAGGGGCGGAGCATAGAGACTATGCCGTTTCTCGTTTGTTACTCTAGAGTGGACCAACTCACTTTCTCGAGGTATACTGCCCCGTATGGTATGGAATGTGGAGTATGAATTGTTCTTTTGGCGGACATTACACAATTCACCTTTAAATCAATGCAGCACATCGTTAGCTTTTATGCCGATGCACTGATGCAAATCAGTGAATCTTACCATACCTAATGTGTATAATGAGCTGGTGAAAGCTGCCACTCACATTGAAAGTAGAGCTCCTCGTCCCCTTCCTGATCAGCCTTACTGTAGCCACAGTGTCTATACAAGGGAAAAAAAGAAACTATTTAATGGCCTGCAGTCACCAGACATTTCATTTAAAATATAACATGGCTATGGAATGTTAATCAAAATGTTTTTCTGGACATGGAATAGAAATGCTGTGTATTCCTTTTCCGCGCTATGAACTTCAACATAAATTAATTGATTTAGAATTTTGTCTTTCAGAATGAAAAGATAGATAGATAGATAGATAGATAGATAGATAGATAGATAGATAGATAGATAGATAGATAGACAGACAGACAGACAGACAGATAGACAGACAGACAGACAGACAGACAGACAACAGACAGACAGACAGACAGACAGACAGACAGACAGACAGACAGACAGACAGACAGACAGACAGACAGACAGACAGACAGACAGACAGACAGACAGACAGACAGACAGACAGACAGACAGACAGACAGACAGACAGACAGACAGACAGACAGACAGACAGACAGACAGACAGACAGACAGACAGACAGACAGACAGACAGACAGACAATAGACAGACAGACAACGACAGACAGACAGACAGACAGACAGACAGACAGACAGATAGATAGATAGATAGATAGATAGATAGATAGATAGATAGATAGATAGATAGCAAAGCATTATTATTCATAGCATTCAGTGTCGATGGACATGCAGGAGAGCAATACGGTGTTTGTGAAGGGTTGGGAGGACATGGGTATCAGTGACAAACATCATGAGTAAAGTTTTCAGAAGGAAAAACACGTGCCCTCTTGGTTCAACAATGACAAACAGGTAAAGGAAGGATTCGCAGTTGTGAATCCCATCCTGGGTGTATGCTAACAGAATGAACTAGTGAGGGGAAAATGCATCAGAGGTCACATTCCCACAATGTACAACATGATGGTGGGTGGGTGAGTGTGATCACACGCAAGTGGGCGAGGGTGTGAACTCCACAGCTATGGTGGCCTTTGAGGGACAGAAAGGCAAACTGAGAGAGCGTACGAGACTCACAGTAGCGGAGAGTCAATGGGGGCCGCCGAGAGCGTACCTTCTCCCTATGATGAAACCAAACACCATGAAGACCAGGATGATGGTACCGGCTACCGCCACCACCGCAATGATGATGACTGGATTCTGCTCACTCGATATGACTGTAGCTGCAATTGAAACACAAATAAACAATAAAAGATGTTAACTGCAGTGCTATAAGCTTAGTTTATAAAATATAGGGATTCAAAATATATCTGTACCATATTATAATTTGTTTTTATAATTTTTTTTATTATTTTTTATGCTCATTTTACCTATTTTTACACTTAAATTTTAAGTGACTAATGCCTTGTTCAGATTACACGTTTTTAGCCCGATTTTGGCTCGAATCCGTTTGCCGTTAGGGTGTCGTGGGGATTCGTAGACGACAACAGGCGTCGGACGCAAGATTCGATCGTATCATCTGGTATAGTGTGTCATAGTGGGAGACAACCTACGTCGCGTCTGCGATGCTTCACGACATCACGACACAAAGACTAGCATGTTTAATTTTTGTAATGGTCGCACAGTTCATCAACGTGTATGAGGTTGACCAATAGGAGCACATCTTTTCTGTACACAACTTTCAAAAATGGCGAAACGAAAGAGAGACTATGGTGCTAACGTTAAAACTAAAAGTAAAAATATATAAGAAAACAATAGTTTACCTCAAGTTCTCTTTGGAGGATTGACAGCCCATACTGTCCTCTTCGAGCAGGGTTAAGTCTCACGCAATGGCCATGAGACATACGCAATTGCAACCAGTCCACACGCTCACACGCCACACCGTGTATTTCTCACGCTGAAAAGGCAATGCCGAGCAATCCAGGAACGTGTCCATTGTCGGGTTTTCTTTCTTCTTTTTTTTACATTTTTCTGAACACAGGACAGCCAATACAACACTCACCGCTTCATCCATTGTTTGTTTACGTTCGTTTCCGGAAGTCACTCGCTAGTTTCGCTTTCTCGATGACATCAGCGCCGTTAAGACGGCATGCAATGACTGGTCAGGAAGCAACGTGTAGTCTGACATTGTGTCTTGTCCACGACACAACAAGATTTTAGTATTCAAAATCGCGTAATCTGACACAGTGACTATCGTAACAGACAAAAAAAAAAAAAAAAAAAAAACCTGTAATCTGAACCAGGCATAAAAGTGGTTAAATTTGCTGTCATCTAACTCATCTAACATTTAAACAAAATTGTTTAGAATTTTAAAAATCAGTCATTTACAGCTTATTGGAATTGGCCAGAATGGGAATTTCTCCTTTTGAGTCCCAAAGGAGAGAGCAGACTAGCTTAGAGCAAAGCTTCATTAAAAAAAACCATGGGACGATTGTAACCCCCTTTCCGTCCTCTCTCTGGTTCAGGGAGGGGCTGGCTCTATTTTAGGGTCTCGCTTCAGTGCACGGTTCTACTGTTTCAGAAAAGTGGGCTTAATAGTCCCAGATGGTAATACAGTGGCCTGCATTTGAAACAATGACACATTCAGGTTGGATTGTTTCACGTTAGGTTTGTTTCTCCGAAATCGAAAACACTGCACTCATTGACAAACTGCAGAGGGAACCGAAACATCTTATCGAAAATACACAATGTCTTAGGAACAGTCTGGGTCAGAGATTTTATCTGGAATAATCCGGACCTTGCCTTCAGGTGTAATCAGATAGATCATAATGCAAAACCTTGCTAAACTAGAGCTACACTAGCAGGTCAATTATCAAAAGTAGATAACAATCACATACTGTTCTGCTCACCAGATCCAGTGGATTCTTCCTTGGTGGTGACCTCTAGTCTTGGTCCGAAACATGCCGTATCCCGCAGCGGTGAATGCTCGAATCTGAAAGACGTACGCTGTGTCTTTGGCTTCAGATTATTGACTGTGGCTGAAGTGGACTTTGACTTCACGGTGGAGTAAATGCGATCCTTCTGGTCCTTCAGGTTCAAAAGAAGAAAACAAAATAACAATCTTGTCACAGGGTATCAAAAGCACAAAATTGTACAAATTCTTTATAGAGAGGGGGTTAACGCTGAAGTGTTTGGCAGCGAATACTGGAGCATTTGGCCCTTTTCACACGTAAAGAGTTCAAGCAGAGGCAATATCACAGTTTTTCATCCGTAACCTAGGTAACCAGAAGCAAGCTGTTTGAGGGGAGCTGGTGCTTCATTTACAATTGGAATGTCAAAGAGAGCTTGAGGAAACACAAACACATGCACACCCACACAGAGTGTACGGCTATATCCCAATTTGCATGCTATCTGTCCTATGTAGTAGTTGAATTTAAGATTAGAGTGTCAGTGTGTTGACAATGATATGCAAAAGATGTAAAAGAAAGAAAGAAATCCATGTTTTTTTTTCTAATATTGTCTACTTGTACAACAAAAAGGAAGCAGCTTGTACGGGTTCTACTACTATAATAATATTCAAATGTTTGAAATTAATTCCAACTAAATTAATTTAGCTATATGCTAACATAATATCTACCTGCATGTCCGTTTCAACTTCAACAAAACACAGATATGATTACAGATAACATAAAAAACATATAAATAAAATTGAGAGGTAAATAAAGTTACAATTATTAAAAAGTTGGTTATTATACCAATTTTTTACCAAAAAGTTGGTATAATTAGTTGGAAAGTTGGGAAAAAAAAATTATGGTGAGATAAATACACAATTACAAGATAAAGTCACAATAGTGATATGTAAACTATGAGAAGACAAAAGACATTTACATGAAGTGCAGTGACAATTGTGAGATAAAAACAGACAATCACAAGGAAAAAGTCGCTAGTGTTGGGGGTCAGCAAGGTTTTTTAAAAGAAAGAAAGAAAAGGAAAGAGGTATTTTAAATTGCAATGTAATATCATACATTTACAGTTTTGTTTTTTTTAATTAATGTATCGGGAGCAACAGAAAAAACATACTGTAAACATTTAGAAATCTATATAATCTTGTTTTAATTAAAACATTTTTTTTTGTTTGTTTTTTATCTCTATAAAAAGTATATATTTATGTAAAGGTGGAAATGTTTTCCAATACATGAAACCTGCATCGCCTGTGTGAACGCCAAAGCTGCAACATATGAAAAGCATGTGCATTAGTGCTATACATAGTATTTCCTCTTGGGAAAAAAAATAAATAATAAATCCTTAAAATGTAATGCCACAGGCTGTTGGGAGTGAAGTCAAGCTTGCTTCTAATTTTCAAACACAACGGACAACAGCCAGGGAGCACTGCTCAGGAGGCTTGCTCTGCTTTCACATTGCCTAAGAGACCGGAACCCTACAGGGTGAGCACCGGAGTGAACGTGCTGGACCTTTCTGCTTAAGCTTGACTAGCTTATATGAGTTTGATGGTAGACACTATGAAGCTGTGCTTTATAATGGATGGGAGGAGGGATTGAGCAGGAGAATGAGCTGAGGTGAAAGAAATTAGGCGTGGTATGCGTTTGTGTTCATGTTTTTAGGACTACAGTACTGCTTAATATTTTAGTGGCAGCGTGAGCAAACCTGCAAGGAGTTGTGGGTTGTTTTTCATCGAACAGATGCTCAGGTACAATTCCAGACATCACGAGGTATGTGTGCTGCTCTTGTGTGTGCATTTCTGAAGTGGTCTTAGACGTGCACGAGTGTGGCTGTGGTAAACTGAGACGAGTCTTGTGTATGTTCGTGTGGGATTGGTGAAGGACCTCAGTCTAATTAAAATCTTATGAGTGTCTCATTCATTATAGCAATTAGATGGGAAGGATCCACTCAGACCAGAGCGTTTGACTAAGAGCTATGTGCACAGAGAATCCAAATCATAAAAAATCATGCAGGATAGGACAGGTTGCATGAGAATTGGGATGCTGAGCGGACAGGTAGACAGTTATTGTCTCTATGTCTGTTATTTTCTGAAACAAATACATATATTCATTAATAGCTTGAGCTCTGGAGCAGGTGGTGTGTACTCACTTTCTCATAGTACTTGATCTCATATTCGGTAATGACGCCATTGGGCTGCTCTGGTTCCTGCCAGGAGAGCTGAACGCTGTGCTGCTGAACTCGCTCTTTTATCACCTCACTCACCTGAGATGGGGCTGAAAGAAAGAAAAAAAAGAAGGAAAGATTGAGTTTTAGTAATTCAGTATATGTTAAAAAGTTACAATAAAACTATAAATGCCTTATTACAAAGTGAACAAAACACAGTAGTTTAGTCTTATCTGTAAAACTGAAAGTTGCTTGATTGACATATCAAACAATTGATGTTTGTGTATCTCTGTGTATTCTCTGTATTGCACAATTTTTATTTTTACTTTAAATGAAACATACAGAAACAATTCCAAGATCAGACAGATAGACTGACTGACTGACTGTAAAAAATAAAACCGTTATTTTACGGTAAAAAGAAAATAAAATAAAAAAAACGGCTTTTGTTTTGTGATTGCCAGAACTTTACCGTTAAAATTAAGTAGGAAGCGCTAATGGTTTTACAGACTTAACTTAAATTACAGCAATAAACCTTATTACATTTTCTGATAAACTGTTGATTTAACAACCTTTTGATAAATTGATATCTGTTTTGTACCTTTGTAATACACTGTAACCAACAGTCATCACAGCAGACATGAGTCACATGATCAATCAAAGCTTATCACAAATTGTCATCCATAAAGAGATTACAACCTATATAAAGAAGCTGCACAGTGTCATTCACACAAATATTAAACACCGTCATGGTAACACACATGAAATAAAAAAAATGCAATACACATTAATTTTACAACATTAAATGTAACATAAAACCCTAATCTTCATAACTGATTAGAAAAAACAAAACAACAAAAAAAACATGAAAACTTTGAGGAACCATAGTTATTTCAACAAAATACATAAAATGTGAAGTGTCACACAGGGAATTATGGGAATGTCAATTTATGTTTTTTTCACTGTAAATTATACGAGTTCACTTTCAAAAACTGAAAATTTAACGGTATTTTAAAGTAAAATTTTATAACAGTTATTTACCATATAGAGTACAGAAACTTTCTGTTAACCAATTAACAGTTTTGCACTGTAGAATAGTAGTCTTTTACCGTTAAAATCGCAATTGTTTTTTTACAGTGTAGATAGACAGACAGACAGACAGACAGATAAGACAGACAGACAGACAGACAGACAGACAGACAGACAGACAGACAGACAGACAGACAGACAGACAGACAGACAGAGACAGACAGACAGATAGATAGATAGATAGATAGATAGATAGATAGATATACTGTGAGGACAGATCTGAACATAGACAAAAACATAAATAAGAGGGGAAAATATCACTGAGATGTTTGCATGAAATAACACACTGAACCAACAGCACCTTAATATATTCACATACTTTACACAAAAAAAATAAATAAAAACGATTCCCTTTACGATTTGCTTTAATGCAAATTCAGTACTTGGTTGGCACACATACACACAGACAGAATCTTGTGTCACTACTGCTGCTCTGATGAATATTCACTTGGTGGCTGCTAAATGTTTACACCTCATAATGGAAATTTCAATTACTGAGCAAACAGCAGAAGACAGCCTTATCCCAGTCTGAGTAAAACTGCAACGCTTGGTTTATGAATGTCAATTAAGTCAAATTAATTCTGCCGACACATGCGGAAGTGCTTTTAAGAGAAATGCACCCAACCCCGTTGGGCGTCTCATTTATTCCTTCCCTTTAGCACCACTTCCAGATCAGTGTATACTCTTTCTTCGCCAGTGTGCTATAATTGTCTTTAAATTGCAAAGTTATTGCACACTTTGTACGTCGACTGGGTATACTATTTCCAAATGCTGAGTGAATTTAAAACGAGAAGCTTGTGGGTAAGCCCAAATGAAATTCCTTGTTTTTAATAAACTCAGAAATAAGATCCGTTTGAATCTCAAAAGGTAACCTTCAGATAAGGACGTTCTGGAAGAAGTGCATGGAAAAGTAGCGCTCATGCACACAGCATTAATGAGTGTCCACTCTCAACTGACGTCTGTTAAAGTAAGAAAAGAAGAATTACCTCAAGTAGAGGGAAGGAAAAAGAGAATTAGGCTTCGAGAGGAATTTAACTGATACCGTGTGTGCAGTGAGACAGAGTGAGAGAAGTAGTGACATCTCCGCATCGGTGCTCAGTGATCCGTTGAGGGCAAGAATCCAGGGTCATGACCTCATTTGACCCGGGATTAATTTTTTTATGCTGATCTTGTGGTAATGAGCGATTCAGGATTAAAACCTCATTATCTGATACGACGGATGGCAGCGCAGGCCTAAAACGGCAGCAGTCAGATTGTGTTTTGACATATGTAGTATAATCCAACTAAAACAATCTAATTTCCCATCTAGATCTAAAGGTTGGCCAGACCAACTCGCACAGACAGACACTCACAACACTCTGCCAGCCTGCATGGTAGTTCGTAATACCAATACTTTTTTTCTTTGGAAATAGGCTCATTTTACCACTCCCCAGTGTTTAACAGTTGAGTTTTACCGTTTTCGAATCCATTCAGCTGATTTTCTGATATTTAGAAGAATATCAGTAACCAGACAGTTTCTGGTCTCATTGACTTCCATAGTAGGAAACAAATATACTATGGAAGTCAATGAGACCAGAAACTGTCTGGTTACTAATATTCTTCTAAATATCAGAAAATCGATCTGAATACATTCGAAAACGGTAAACCCCAACTCTTTAACTCTCGGGAAGTGGTAAATGAGCCTATTTCCAAAATAAGTGGAGTTTCCCTTTAAGAGGCTATTCAGTCTACACAGCCCTAGCTTTCATTTAACACCACAGCAATCATATTGATGCATTTAGGGATGTTGTTACATTCTCAGGGTGTTTTTAACTCCCCCATTCGGAAACTGTGCTGAAGAAGAAGACTTAAACAAGACTGTATTTTTTTTAGCTTAGTCAAAAGAGTCTGAGCGTCTCAGAATCAGTGTTTGTTTTTCGCCTCTGTCCACATTCATTGTATGCAGAGAGTGTCAATTACCCATGAGGAGTGGGGCGATGGCAGGCAGGACACGCCAATTTAAAGAGCACACTTGTACAGCACAGAACCAGCTGTACAGGAGTAATTGGATCTTTTGCCCCTTTCAACTGACTGCTCCTTCTGTAGTGTTTCGCTATGAGGTGCTCGATTGTCTTTCGGAGTAATAACCTCGGTCCTTTTAACCTGATCTGGGAAATAAAAGTTGTTACTGTTTCTCTGGAGTTACTTCTCCCACATGAAGTGTTTTCTTTTTATTCTTGTACATGAATTTCCATATCCAGCACCAGAGCCGATGAGCCATATACACACACTACACAAGGCCCCACAAATTACTCAAGCCCCATTTTAAAACAAGACAATTATCATTATATAATTATAATTATTAACAGGACAATTAAGTCAGTTTAGTTAAAACTCTGCAAGAAAGCAAGATGGAATGCAATGCATTGGCACTGATAATTGATCTATTGGCTATATTGCATTTAAAATGTTGAATGACTGGACATACTAGTTAGTTAATATGGATATCATTTCTCAGTATCACTTGATACTTGATGGTTATTATTTTACTATTATCCTTTAAAACACAGTGACGTGCTATGGCAAGCCATTTTTGCTTTTATTCATTCACAGGATGCATTTTTGATATCAATAATTAAATCTGTACCATTTAAAATGTGAATTCTTGATATTAACAATGCACTTTTTCTAGAAAAGAATGTCTATTTCTGATATCAGGAATTACATTTTCATTAGTACTTGTTAAAGCAGGGAGGATTGTAGTGGGAGCACTGGGGTGTCAGTTGTGACTGTGTGGCAATGACAAATGGTTTACATGGCTCATGGGTCAGGGGGCCTTCAGAAATTTGCTTAGGGCCCAGGGAGGTCAGGATCATCTCTATCCAGCACACCCTCAGACTTCTGAATCTAGTTACACTATACAAACTTGTGTACACTGCTCTTGGGACTTCGGAGGACAATTTTCGATTGACAGGAAAATTGTCAATCTGTTAGACACTTGTATACTTATAAAAGCACTAAACTTTGGCCCTAAGGCAACAGATGTATGCTAGTTTTGACAAGCCACTTATCAAGATAAAACCGAGTAATAAAACCAAATAATATTAAGTAAATGGAACTTAAAATGTGTTCAAGTGTAAACGGGTGTCTTCAGTAGGGTTGGGTATCGAGAATCGAGTATCGATTGGAACCGAGACTAACTTTTCATTTTTCCCGGAATCGTTCAGAAAGTAAAAATTTCGATTCCTAGTTTCGATATTCACAGTCCGCCGACCGGAAGAAGAAACCGCTGAACAACACCAACGAAGAAGCGTCTACCGGAAGTGTTGGCATAACCGCGCGAGTCGAACATGAGTAGCTTACGTCGACGGTCCAAAGTGTGGCTTCACTTTTTCTAAAAATAAGGAAATATCGGCAAAATGCTAAATTTGTGACAAAAGGAGTATTTGTGACAGAAGGAGTATTTCCTTCAGAAAGACCGTTGGTTAGCAAGGTAAGCTAAACTTTTTTGAACCTGCCTCTTAAAAAGAATCGGAATCGAGAATCGTTCAGGAACCGGAATCGAAAACAAGGAATCGAAATCGGAATCAGAATCAATACAATTCAAACGATACCCAACCCTAGTCTTCAGAGAGAAACTAGAACAGAAAATAAGAAAATAAATAACAGATTTTTTTTTCTTTTTTTTCTTCTTGGGGCTTTTAGTTCAAGTTTGTTAGATTTGAGACCATATACCTGCTGTATAGGGATGCACTGATATTAAAATTCTGGCCAATACAGATAATTATATCAATGTTAAAGGTTCTATATGTAACTTTTTTTAATAAAATGAATCCTTTTTTTATTGCCTGTGTTTGAAGGGGTTGTAATCACACATTGCAATGATCCACTTTTCGGGTTTTGCTATTACCTCTGAAGGCCAATATTCATATTTATAAGTGAGGTCTCCGGGTCAGATTTCCTGCGAAATCCATCAGATGTTACGTGCATGTGCGCTCCCGAGCCTCTCTATCCTTACAGTCTATGCGACCAACGGCACTTCAGCTGACGACATGGAGTCTGACAACACCCCAAAAGGTCCTGCCTCCAGCACAACACAGACTCCAACACAAACTCCACATAAAAAAAAAAAATAAATAAAAAAATATCTGCTCAAGCTCGTAAGGCAAAAACCGTGAATCTGATCGACTCTGGACGAAAAGCGCGGATCAAACGTAAACTCTAGTGAAATAGCAAGGTAAACTACATGAAACATGACATGAATACAAAAGAATGTTCCAGGATAACAAAAAGTCAGTGCTTTAGGATGTAACCTATTTTATTTACTAGATCTACTAAATAACGTAACTCATCCCACTACTTTCATATTGTTTATACACATTTCAAGACACGTTCAGTACAGTAATGTTACTTCCTACGATCTTACTGATACACTGAAACTGTTCAGTCTAGTTCACTAACCGTTTTCGTTATCATATTATACATTCACCTGTGTTGACATTGCTGATTATGAAAGATACACGAAAAATAAATGGCTTATAACATCACATGTCGGCTAAATAAGTAACATTATCATGGTACGAGCACATAGCATTAGTTCAACGTCAAGCTGATAAAAGTAGGCTATTATTGTACCTGCAGTGGGAGTTTACATTAGTTTCCAGCATGTTGTGTGATTATTTCGCCGTTGCGTTGAAAGTCTCCGTGTGGCCGGTAGTGACTGCTCGCTCTTGAGATCTAGCACGCACACGAGCACGAGCGCTCTTGTTGCATTCTGAAACATCACCGCTAGAGGCCTCTAAAAATCGCATACAGCACCTTTAAGTCTGATAACTGCCCTCGTCAAGCCATTTCACTGGGTCTGAGACATCTATAATAAGAACTTCCACAAGAACAGCCTTACCACTACCTTCGAAAACTTAAATGTGGACAACTATTTTGAAATACCCACTGATGTATTTATCTGCTCCACAACTTTCACTACATCATGAAAGCTAAAACGCAACTTTCTAAGTCCTGTTCAATCTTTTCTAAATATATATTTGACATAATTTAAGGCAGAACCCAAACTTTCATTTTAAATAGCAGCCTCCTGTTCCAGCAATGCAGGACAGGCCACCATCCCCTCTCCACTGAGAACCAGCCGGGTAATTGAGAATCGAGCGTGATGACAGCCCTCATATCGACTCGAATCTGCGAGCTGGAAGAGAGACCCTGAGTTCAGTGTTAATATGGAGGAAATGTGTCCCTCACTCCCTCTCCGTGGCACTTTCCCCATGGTATGTTTAACCACTGCCCTATAACAACCATTAATGACATGCTTACCTCAGAACAAGTCAACCCACTCCCACTTTTATCACACGTAAGGGGCCTAGCACAGCAGAAAATCGGATAATTGTTCCGTCCGTCCTAAAGAGGCAGTGTGAGGGGGGACGTTTTGTGTGCCAGTGGCTGGGTGACATAAAAGCAGATATTAGTGACCTTCTCAAGCCTCCTAATGCATAAGTTAATTCAAGCAGAAGCAAGCGTCTATCATGCTCTGCATTAGAATACATTAGGGATACATTATGCATGGATGTTTTTATATACTCTCAGCTTCTTTCTCTCTCTCCCTCTGTTGGCTGGCTGTGACATTCAGTATCTAAAAGTGCAGAAGCACTATACAATGCTACAGAAATCATTTACTCATTCTGCTTTGCTTGTGCAGTATTAACTTTGAAGTATTTTAATTATCCAGACACTTAAGTCAAGGCTGACACTCTCACGTCCATGAATTCTTTTCATCCACCTAAAAACTATTGAATAACTCTGAGCGCTTACCAAGAGATGCCAAATGAAACGGCTCCACAAACACATCCTTAAGTGCTGCATTGCAGCTCCTATTGTTTAACGAAGGCCAGGAAACGGAAGAATAGAGGTTTTGCTTTAACCATGGGTGTAGGAATAATCTGAGAAGCATGTTAAAAAACCTTATCAGCCTTGCTCATGAATATTAAAGGGGTCATATAAAGCCATTTCCATACAAGTTAATTTGATTCTTTAGGGAAGTGAGAATGAGAAGTTTGTAATATACTTTATTTAAAAATTCTCATTAGTATTGGATGAAAACACTAATTTTACCTGGTCAAAAACAGCTCTGTTTTCAGCATGCCATTTCAATGCATATGCCTTTAAATGACAACATCTCCCCTCTGTTATGTGGGGCTTTTTGATAATGCATGCCTTAACAACAGTTGAGGGTATATTTTGGAGAAATAATGACAGCGGGAGTTACTGAGGACACATCTGTGCTACCGTATTAATTTCTACTGGAGTGGCACCCGGAACAAGATGGCGGCGCAAAGAAGTTCAACAATTAAGGCTCGAACAGGACGTTTCAGAATGGTTGGTTAACGTAATGTCACTTTGATCTATCTTCGTACTGGCAGGGTAAAGTTATAGTAACTTAGTGAGATGTACGAACGCTAACTGTTATGTGTTTACTGGTGTATACGTACTCAGTTTGTAATAACACAATAACCATACTGCGTTGTTCATCATATAAATGAAATTATGTATTATATTGAGAACGTCGTACATAAAGAACATGTCGTAGTGTACCCTGAGTGTAAACCTTAGCCACATTCATCGTGAAGCGCATGAGTGATTTGCAAAGATTAATATAAAGTATACAATTTTACACTCACTTCTTCTGGAGGTGCAGCAGAGACATGAATAGTTGGTACCGATTCTTTTTTCAGAAGGAACTTCTTAAAAAATCAGCTTTATACTGATCCTCGTTCATAAAGCAGTCCAGTGAGAAAAGATTTGCGAATCATGCAAACATGAAAGCATTGACGTTGCTCGTAGGGAATATTCCCTTTGAAAACACTCAGCCAATGTGTCTTCTTCGCTTCGGTTTTAGGAACATCAAAATGACTGTGTTCGTTATTACACCCAAGAACAGAACACCACAATCGCTTGGATGTCCATTCTGCTCCAGCGTATCAACAATGACAGACTATGATGACAGCTCGCTAAGGGGTGGGGTCTGTGTTGAAACACTGCTGTCAATTACAATTACAGGGAGGGGCGTCCACGGTCGAACAGCTCGATTTGAGACAGGGGAAAACATATAAGGAGATTAAAACAAAACCACTGGATGGATTTGTATCATTAAATGATGGTTATGTACAGGCACTGCCCACACACATTTCAGTACAATCAACTTGTAAAAGTTCATGTACCATTATATGACCCCTTTAAAGAGGCAATGTTAATGTTCGCCCAGTAGTTCTAACTGGTTTGCTGAAAATCAAGTGTCTTTGTTTGATTGACTGCTGATTCTATCATCCAGCAGAGGCTTCTTCTTGGTTGGAAGCTGTTGTATGTGGCCAGCTACATTTTTGTCTATAAAAACATTAAATAAAATTACTACTGCAAAAAAAGTGTTACAATAGTCAGTACAGCTTTAAGTGTGGGGCAGTTTGACGCATCACTAAAGAAATCCTGCATACACAGAAGGTGGGGAGTTAGGCGGGTATGTGGGACGTCCTCTCTACAGATTTCTGTCATTTGCTGGCTATTTTTTATATTTATGGACGTCCCTCGGCTGGAGCACAGGACTTTAATAGAGCTGGGCCTCCCACAGACGGCTTTTCCAGAGCCCTATGAAAACATTTAGATCGGTGACAAAGCTTCGTTGGACGGACACTAACGAGGGCTGACGCAATCAACATTACTTAGCTTGACATTTTGACTCTAAGCAGGAAAAGAAAAAAAAGGCCTGTGAAAGAGACAGAGCAGCATAAAATAAACTCAAGGAGAGGCTGCACCGGTGTGTGACAGTGTGTAAATGAATATAAGAACGGAGAAAGTGTGGGTGTTAGATCTGCCTCATTATTGCCCCTGGCTACCGCAAAATGTGTGTGAGTGTGTGAAAGAGCATGTCCTCTTGTTTCTCCAGTTTGCCGCTGCTTCACAAGCCCAGGGAGATGGGCTATGTGTCATACTTATTTAGACTAACCTGCATAATGAGTTTTTGTATGTGTGAATAATGGTACTTCATGACCCAAAATTGATGGACAGCAAAGAAAAGAAAAAAAAAGCTCAACGTAAACAATGAAATGCTACTAAGAAATGTATAAATCAACAACTTTTAAAAATGTTTCCTATTCAGAATATTGTTGGGCCTATCGATTTTATAGTCATAATCAAATCATGTTTATTTATTTAGCACATTTTTGATCTACGATGTTGATCCAAAGTGCAGCACTATTTTAAATAAATAAATTGATCAAAAATATATGTTTACTCTTAAAAATATATATTATATTATAGATTATATATATATATATATTATAAATCATATATAACAAATAATAAATTATACAACTTAATTTTTTGTTTACTTTTGTAAAGTCCGATGTAAAATAAAACCAAGCTAATGTACATCATCGTTCGCCCCGTGGCTGTGTATGCTTGGACCGGCTTCACGGCGAAGGTTATTCACTCAGGCAGTTGATAGTGCACATAGTTTAGTGAAAACATTAGAAAGACTGAGTGGGGAAAAAGAAAGAGAGGACAAAACGAAATAAAGAGACAGAAGCCAGAAAGGGAGAGAAAGCAAGGAGAGGAGAATTCACTCCGTCAGTAGAGGCTCAGTGATTCAGAAAATAAAGTAGGTAGAAGATGATGGCCCCCCGTTTTGATGAATGTTGAGGGAACCGGCAGAATTGCAGTGACAAGGTTTTCTCTTTTGCTGTCTTGTGCTGTCTCTCCCTCTCTCGCTTGCTGTCTGTCCCTCGACCCTCGGCCCCGGCGTCCACCCGCTACACACTACCAAACAGAAATGTGCTTTCCCAACCACCGTTACCAAGAGCTTTGTCACTTTCAGTTAGAGCGGGGCCAGGGGGACGCTCCGATTTGGCGCTGCACACAAGAACCGCTCAAGCTGCTAAGTAACGCTTTCATTTCTCTCAGGGATCAAAGCCTGGGCTTTTCGGCAAACCGTGAGATGCTTTAGAAGTGAAAAGGCCATTGAAACTCACACTTGCAGCTGAATCTGAAAGTAAAAAGTACAGTTCTGGGTCTAGTCACGTCTAGTTTACTTGGTGTTTTCTTAATGTGAATGTAAGTAAGCGAAACGATCACAACCTGTAATATTTTGCCCTAATATTTGAGCTTTTCCCATTAGCATATCTCCGTCCTTACTAGCAGTGATTCCAGAATAGTAATGATAGAATTCCATATGAGAGTTCTTGATGACACAACCTGTGCTGTAGAGGGGTCCTATTACGATAGCTCTCTCAGAATTCAGAACTATCCTATTAGGCTGTAGAGAGAAGTGGAATCCAAATCAAAAGCAGACCCAGGAAGTAGAGGCTGTTCTTTCCTGAGTCTATCATTGGCAGAGCTGATTTATAAAGATGACTATTTGAAAACACAGATTCGGAAAAGCTCTAAAACATACAAATTACAGCTTCACACTGGAAAAAAAAGTTTATCCAGAACAAAAACAAATGTTATGTAACAAACAAGAAGGAAGGAAGGAAGGAAGGAAGGAAGGGATGGATGGATGAAGGGAGAAAGGAAGGAGGGAAGGGAGGAAGAGAGAGGAAGAGAGGAAGGAAGGGAGGAAGAGAGGAAGAAAGGGAGGGTGGAGGTAGGGATGGAGGGATGGAAGGAGGAAGGAAGGAAGTAATGAAGGAAGCGAGGGAGGGAGGGAGGGAGGGAGGAAGGAATATAAAAGTCAAAATTATGAGAAAAGAGGCCAAGTAAAACGGCAAAAAAACAAAACGGCAACAAATCAGAGCCACTAATATCTCTGAAAGATGTTTGATCTGAAAATCTAGCTTCCTTCAATATAGTGAGCCTCTTGATCACCAGAGGCTCACTATATTGGATATAGTGAGGCTCACTTTATAGAATCCACAGCCATAGATTCTAACTCTTACTCTAACAGCCCAGCTGTCCTATGCGACGAGCATGCCATGAGTTTGGAATGGCATTTAAACGTGCAGCAGATGCCGGAAAGCCTGATACCTAAAGCGGAGCTGGTGAAGTTCATCCCAACACTTCCTCTCACAAAGTCCAGTGGTGGCAGCCTATAATCAGCCATCACTGTTCCCACTGCACCATCTGACCCCCAGACAGAGTCACCTGACCTGCATTAGAAACACTCATTTACAGACGTATAATCATACAGTAGTCATATAATCTCACTGACCCAAGATTGCCACTGTCCACATACTGTGAGGTTCAAAGGACACTAATGAAAATGCTTCTATCATGTATTATATTATGAGCATATCAATTTGACTAAAGAGTTTAATTGAAAAATGAAAATACATTTCAAAATACCCTAGTATTAAGTTCTTCTTTTGTTTTAATACAGCAGCTTCTAATTTGTTTGAATCTGATCACCATATTCTCCAGCATAATTTGAGATTATCCAAAGTGCCTCAGTGGAAACAAGAACATCTGACAGTCCTTAGAAAGTGTCACATGATAAATGTCCCAAATTAATGATTTGATTGGTCACCTAGAAATAGAGAAGAATCTGAAATATGTCTTACTCATTTTCCAAAGTGCATATTTTCAGATTTTTGGGTGTAAATGTATCATTAAATTGAATTTGTACAGCACAGCAACAACAACAACAAAAAAAAATCTCATCTAGTTTCACATTTTTAGTCTTCGTGCTGCATTGCTGTTATTTCTTTTTTCCATACTACCAATATCGGGCCAGTAAGACATAATAAGAAAGCAAAAAGATTTGACCGGTCACATACATAAACACAATGAGAAATCTTTATCAAAACAGCACAGAGATGTTCCAAAACAAGCAATAGCAGAATTATGTTGTCATTTCCAAGATGAGTAATAGTTAAGGGAGATAATGAGAGACATCCGTGTGCTTCCTGAGTCTCCACTGTGGGTAAAGAGAGAAGAAATAGAAATCATGTGATTATGACTTGACTCCCATGTGCTAGAAAAGACAGCACTCTGGATTTTATCCAGGCTACCCAGCATCCCCTCCACTCAAGCGTGATGGCCTCAGCCATAAGCACCTCATCATCTCCGCAATACACACATCAGCACGCTCCACGTTCAATTCCCAACTACACCACAGCTTCCGTAGGAGAAACCCTCAGACCACTCCTGACATTACACACCCCATCTGCTGCCAGCGAGCCGCCCATGTGAATTAGTAGCAAATCACGAAAACAAAATCAAACGGCTGAGGTTGCATAAAATTGCTCTAGATTTGATCTTGAATTGTATGGAAATGACTAATTTGACATATGTACTTGTTTTTGCCTAACTTCACTGGAACACACTCATGCTGAGACTGGCTTCTGGTTTAAGCATGCACGCACACACACACCCCAAACAAACAATCATGCTTCACTCTAATTACAGACTTTTCAGGAACACAGACTTCAGTGTTGGGGTGAAAGGTTGCTATGTAATCATAAAAATATGCCAAAGACCCTTCTCTCACTGGGCGTTTCAAACAGTGATCCTGACCGCACAGACCATTGGAGCAAATACCAGACCCTGAAAGAGGCGCAATTCAAATGAGGGATGAACTTCCTGGGACAGAGGCCAATTTTGGCCCACTCGTCCAGTTTATCTGCTGCCAGCCTGACCTTTGGCTATACAAGCAGCTACACGACTACAAGACATCTCGGAGTGTTAACACGCGTCATGCTTTTTATAGTTTGTCTTAATAAAACAGAGGCTGCATGACGATTCGCATTTGAAGGGCTCACTAAACAGACAGAAGAACCTCAACCTTCTAATCTCAGCAAAATGTCAAAGTAATGCCTCAGGCTTGCGCAACACATTCACACACGCACGCCGTGCTGATTGCATATCTGAGATCCGGGCGGGACCCGAAAAGCTAAGATTATTCACCAAACAAGCTGTGCTTTAAACTGATGGGTTTTTCAGGGTCAGAGGCACATAGCAAAAGCTATTATTTTAGATTTTGCATGCACTCAAGGCCACTTAGTTTTACCATCAGTTCAGTTCTTTTGACTATCTTTTAAAGGAACAGCTCACCCATAAATGAAAATTTACTTATTCCTTTACTTACTCTTTTGTCTTTTCAAACCTGTATGAATTTCTTGCTTCACATATGGAGGCTTTGGAAACCATTTTTATGAGACTTTTATGGTGCTTGCTTCCTTTATGAAGCTTGAAAGCTACATTAATTGATATTGAATGGAAAAGACCGACCAGAACCATACTGTTTGGAATCTAGGGCTGGAACGATGTTGATTGCGTGAAATAGTCGGCATGCTGAAAATCAGCCATTATTATTTTCAACAGAGACCGAATAAAATGGTGCTCTGTATGCTCTATAAAACTAAAATGGCAAACCACAGTAGCACAACTTCTATACAGGACCATAGAAAGTTTTACACAGCTCTAGAATACACTGTAAAAAGCATTATATCAACAATAAGTTATGACATATGCCTTTACATTGCTTTAACTCATCAAAAAAAGTTAAGCAATGTTCTTCTATTTTTATTAAGTCATACAAGATTCAGCTCATTTAAAAAGTCAGTTTAATGATATTTAAGTTGAAATGACTTAAACATCTAAGTTGATTGTACTTTAAAATTTAAGGCAGCAACTTTTTAACAGTGATATGGTTGTCAGTCTCATATTGCATGCTTATTGCGTTCATACAGTATTCTGTTAAAGCATTTAATGCTATTGTTGGTTATTTAAATATTTAATGGGTGAACTCACACCTTGATCGGACTCATTTATTTAACTCACTGTCAATCATGGTAAAACTTCACGGTTTTAATGACACTGTCATGTTTGATACTGTCGCTTTTACCGCTATGGTTGGCTAGTCAGTTACAACTGTAATACGTTTTTTTTTTTTTTTTAACTGAATGAATAAGCAGCTACATACTATTTATTGGTTAACTATTGGTTATTGTTCATTGGTAAATTAATCAAAGGATTAATCAACTATTCGGAAAATAATTCAATAGATTAACATGGAGGGAAAAATAATCAATTGATTATTCAATTAATCAGAAAAAGAAAATAGAATAATAAATCAATAGATTACCCACGAGGAAAAAGCAATCATCAGATTGTTCGATTAATCGCAAAATAAAACAATCAATAGATGAATCGATTGCAAAAATAATAGTTATTTCCAGCTCAAGACACAAGTTAGCACCTGATTGATGAATTTACAAATCTCAAATTAAATTAAAATTGCACAAGCGCTTTGAAAAATGATGCCATCGTAAATAGCCATTTATTATCCCAAAGCATCTGTCATCGGCAATATGATTGTATTAATCAGACCTCATATGCTCTTTAATCACAGGTTTGGATGCCGTCCACATGGGTGGAACCAAATCCAGTACCGCTCCGTTTTTTCCTATTTTCCCTGGTTAAATGTATGGCTCTGATTAAAGCTTGTGTAAGCGCCAACAGGCTTAGTCATTCACCAAGAGCTGGCTAAACTGAAAATCAGAGTCATTGATCTTTCTTAAAAGAACATAAAGAAAATACTTAAGTCACATGAGAAAAGCTCAAAATCACACCCACCCATCATGTTACACACCACATAAAGAAATGCTCAAACCTTGAATATATATATATATATATAAATATATATATATATATATATATATATATATATATATATAAATATATATATATATATATATATATATATATATATATATATATATATATATATAAATAAATAAAAAATATATATATATATATATATATATATATATATATAAATATATATATAAATATATATATATATATATATATATATATATATATATATATATATATATATATATATAAATATATATATATATATATATATATATATAAATATATATAAATATATATATATATATATATATATATATATATTAAGGTTTGAGCATTTCTTTTTATGTGGGTGTAACATGATGGGGTGGGTGTGATTTATATATATATATATTTAATTAGTGTTGCATTTAAAAGTTTTTCTGATTTTCCGATTCTGATAGATGCACATTTTTTTAGCATGCCTGCTTTCTAAGATGGTGAGGGATGGATAAAGAGAAGAAAGGCACAGAGAGAAAAAGAGAGAGAGAGAGAGAGAGAGAGAGAGAGAGAGAGAGAGAGAGAGAGAGAGAGAGAGAGAGAGATAGGCATGTATGTGATGTTTTATTTGGCCTGAACGCTGCAATCAGAGGCAGAGAGAGGGACACATCTGCAAAAGCCTGGACATGCTCCGCTCCAGCCAAATTGGCATCAAAGCGAGAGAGAGAGGTAGAGAAAATGAGAGAGAGACAGATGAGAGATTGAAGGGTAAGAGAGAACTGCTCGTTCAACAAACACTCCATTTCCGCTTGTAGCCAGAGAAAATATGAAATGAAAAACAGAGGAGGCTGCCTGGGCCTAAAAACCAAACAAAGAAAATATTTCTTTCCTTTTACAAAGAAGCCAAATTTATTTTCCAGCCTACAATGTCGACCCACACTTGCCCCTCTCTCTCTTTTTAATGACCTCTTGTTATCCTGCTAGTGATGGAGAGAACATTTGCTCAGGTTGATGTCACCGTTGCCGTGCGGTGACAACCCCTCAGGTTTTGTGTTTAACATATCTGCACACTGACATGCCATATAGGCACTCGTTCAGCCAAACGCACCTGGCAACAAACAGATACACACCATACAATGTGTACTCACATGTGCGTTTCCGCTTTGTGTGTGTGTGTGTGAGTGTGCTCAGCTGGATTCGAACAAATCTGCAATAGCCATAAATAAACCTTGTTAACCTCTTAACTGTCACCCCCCCCCCTTTTTTGAATAGACATGAAAATGCACATTTCTGAACTTAAATGGTTGTAATTCAAGAATGCTTTGGAATATAGACATATGATTGATCTTGTTCTCTCTTCACTAGACATTTGGCAGATTTTTGTAGCAGTGAAATAAATTAAGAAAGTGAAATGTGCAATGTAAAATATTAATTATTTATATTTTACATAAAATTTTCAAAACCTGGGCTACTCTAAAACTGCAGAAAAACCAAAGTCAAAAATCTGAAAAAAAAGTTGTGTTTCAAATTTTAGGTTGATATCTCAAAAAATGAGCTTTCAGTAAGATTTTGTTTGAGCGCAGTACCAAACTTTTTCACTAGGACACAATCAGACTCCATTACTGCCCATATAAGGGCGCCTGCATTTCCATATGGGTTTTGAGTGATATGAACCATTATTTCCACAATTTTCATACAATTCATGAAGTAGATATCCTATTCAGAAGTAGTATGGGAAGTTTGGCAGATTCTGATATGAATTCAACCTCTAAGAAACACATAGCCTACAAAGAACCTTCACTGTAAGTCATAGCTCGCTGCCACGTCACAAATGGTGAATTTATAATTTTTTCTTGATATTTCAAACTTTTCAGACCTTTTTTTCCAAAATAATTGAATGGATGCTATCTTTTGAACTTTTGGCATGAAAACAAACTGAGGTATCTACCATTTTTTCATGATTTTTCATGTTCACTGCTATTTTAAAATAAAGGTCTGAACTCGCTTTATGAGTATGAAAATATTCTTCTTGCATATTGATAAATTATGGTTCCTCTGTAATATATTTTGAAAATCAGTCACCAAATATGGAAACTAGAGATTCTAAGCTTTCAAATGATATATAGTTTGTCAATATTACTAAAAGTATTTACTAAGATATTATTGTTTTAAAAATATAGTGGCAAATGTCGCACCTGTGGGACGGTGACAGTTATGATATGATATCATTTAACCCTTTAAACAGGGGGTTACATCTTCAACAAATTCCACCTAGTGTTTCTTTATCTTTGTCACAGAAACACATTAACATTTAAATTACAGAAACATATCAAAAGAATTTGATAGCAAAATAGGATTTTTATTTTAAGCGGATGGCATGAAGAAAGAGACATTAGATAACAAATCCATCAAATTCCACAGGGAAAGCCATAAAAAGCATCCCGTCTGGTGTGTGTTCTTCGGTTTTGTGAGACAGATCAAACAGAGAGAAGAGAACTGTTCTGATTGGCTATGTTTTGTGATTGATGGTGTAGTGGCACACCCCACTTTCATGTTACGATGTTGAACCAGACAAATATGCTTGCGACTGCAATCCTTGTTATTACAGTCGGACAAAACGGGTGACTCAACGTTACAATTGGCTTGTTTTGAGATGCGTCTGGTTTTTGTTCATCTGCGCTGCAGTGAACAGACTTTGATGGAGGTCATCTTAACTAACACTAAACTAATTCCAGACACGCTCGCACACCAACGCCAGCTGTTCGTCTGCCACAGCGGCGAGCGTTGCGCAAGACTTCTGAGTCATGCCATTGCGGATCGTGTATGTTTGCATGTATCTGTCATCGCAGGTGAGCAGCCCTATCATTTTTATGTCTCATCTGGACTTGACGTCTTCTTTACAGACAGCACAGAACCCAGCGTGAAGGAATCAGCATCTATGGCACGCAGCTGCGTATGAATAGCCGCCACATCTTTCTTTTTTAGCGTGTTTAGACAAAGTCCTTGTCGGTACTTACTGATGTATTGTCTCACGAAATTTATTCCAAGTGGTCTTGCTTCTGTTGGCCTGCGATGTTACTGTGCGGTAGCTGCCATCAGATTACAAATAATGAGGCCCAGAAAGACCCACTGCTCTGTTCTGTTAGCGAACAGAAACTTGTGTTGATTGTGATTAATGTCGAGTTGAAATGGAACCAGAAACAAACAGATTTGGTAATGGTAATTTCTATTATTAGAAATATATAAAAAAGTGAGTTTTCAATGGTTGGGCAGTAGATCTGTTTTGATCACACCTGTAATGATGATTTGTTATCAATTACCTGGGTGTTTACATTAGTCCCAATGAGATGATTCATGCCCCGATTAACTCTGGCTCTGTGAAACAGACGTTTCAGTGAACTGGACTATGCAACGGGGGCTGAAAGTTCAAGCTGATTTCAGTGCTTTTTATTCTTCTCTTTGGTTTTGTTCCTGAGAATAGGGTGATCAGAGTGAGAAAGAGCTGATTATTCTCTCTGTCTGAAGAGAAGAGGATTCTGGTATCCATCTGGCTCGCTTTAGTGTGAGAACCTGAGCGCTGCTGACAGGATCCTCTACAAGCTACAACAAAGCTCTCTCTTACTCAGCCGTGGTTTACCAAAGCTCTCCTCTTACACCCTTTCCCACTAAATGAATCAAATCGAAAACACAAGAGAGGCAAACATTTTTGTTTTTAACTCACAGGCAACCTTGAAAATACAACTGAGTGTAAAAAAAGTCTAAGCTCACTAGTGAATTTATATATATGTGTGTATATATATATATATATATATATATTAGGTGCTGTCAAACGATTAAAATATTTAATCGCGATTAATCGCATTAATGTCATAGTAACTCGCGATTAATCATCATTAATCACACTTTTTTCTACATCTCTCTTGTTTTTGTTTTTTTCGTCCCATTATTTTGTCTCATTTTAATGCTCTTATCAACATGAAAAAGTGGATCCTCTACAAGCTACAACAAAGCTCTTTCTTACTCAGCCATGGTTTACCAAAGCTCTACTCTTTAAACTCTTTCCCACTAAATGAGTCAAATTGAAAACAAACATTTTTGTTTTTAACTCGCAGGCAACCTTGAAAATACAACAGTATAAGTATAAAAATAAGTATAAAAAAGTATAAAAAATAAGTATAAAAATAGTCTAAGATCACTAGTGGATTATATATAAACTATTAAAATATTTAATTGCGATTAGTTGCATTAATGTCATAGTTAACTCGCGATTAATCAAAATTAATCACACATTTTTATCTATTCTAAATGTCTCTTGATTTATTTTTGTCCCATTATTATTTTCTCATTTTAATGCTCTTATCAACATGTAAAGGTAGATCAGCTTGCTTTGTACAAATGTTTTTTTTTTTTAATTTATTTATTTTTTTGGCATATACTGTGTTCAAATTTACACTAGAATTCTCACTTGGAGCAAATAATCTTTCACACAATGTAACACTGTCCATCAATAAAAGGGTGAAATAAATACTGACTGAGGTTCTGATATTGACGAGGGGGCGGAGAATTCGCATCAGCTGTGTGTGTGTGTGTGTGTGTGCGTGGCCATCATCAAGTGGTATTTCAGACTGGACGTGCTGCGATGATGATAGCTCAGTTCACAACGACAAAACACACAGATCACTTTGGTCTTGTCAATGGAACCATTTGCCAACTTTTAAAAGTAAGCTTGCCATCCAGAATCTTATTGGCATCTATTTCGGCATCTCGCACTCGTCATCCACTCAAAACGTACGTTAACCAACTATTTGGCCCGCTCGCAAGCCCAAACGAGTGTGTGCTCCGTGCCTGCTGTTTTGTTTACGGTCTAGCTAGATCCGCTTGCGCTTTGGTCGACGAGCAACAAAACGTCTTCGCGCAGCGCAAGCCATTGAAATGAATGGGTTTCATAGCGCAACGCGCACATGCCACGTCCTGTTGCAAAAACATGTGAAAGAAAACTACAAAGTTGAAAGAAAAAGAAAAAAACATGTGAATGAAAACTACAAAGCAAGGCCAAAACGACTGTTAATTGTGCGATAAAAAAAATTAACGCCGTTAAAATGGGTTTGCGTTAACGCCGTTAATAACGCGTTTAACTGACAGCCCTAATATATACTGTATATACTGTATATATTCAATTTGAACAACTATTCATTTAAAAAACAGGCAACCTTGAATGTAAAAATGTAAATAAACAAGACTGATGAATGCAGTCCAAAAGTTTAAGTGAAAATGATTTGACTTTTTATTTGATTCTACTGTTATTTAATAAAGAATCTTAAATATTACAAAATATGTAACCTAATCAGTACAAATAAAGATAATAAATAGCAAACATATATAATAATAATATATATTAATTAATAATTAATTAAATAATGAATATTTGGTCAATATAATAATCTAATTTAATTAATGACAAAAAAAATCGTACAAAAAGCTTATATATATATATATATATATATACTTATATATATATTATATATGTATCTTATTTAATCTCTAAATGTAGTTTTAAAATACACTTTGGATTCCATCTTTTCAATGTATTCTCAGGCTTTTTCAAACCCCATTATAAACCTAGGTCTTATCCCTGTCTTTCATGTCTCTTTATTCTTGGCTTTCTAGGCCAAAACGTTACAGCTAGAAAACTCAAACATGGCTTTTAGATGACAGACGGCAAAGCATATTCCCCTGTCTCTTCCCTGTGTCCCTTCATATCTCCATATCTCGCTCTGTACATTGCAGATTCAGCCGACTTAATCGCTCCAATTGAAAGTGCCTGTGAGCAGTCCAAGCTCCCAACGCACATTGCAGAGAGATAAAAGAGAGGGCCAGTTGACTCTCATCCCCAGGATAGCTGGCCCCTAATCCTATTTTCTGTACTTTTATGAAATGAGAATAACAATATTCTGATGGATAAAGCGGTGGCGACAGTCATCTCGGTGCTGGAAGGGGTCTCTTTTAAGCCGGTTTCGTCCGGGTGGCTTGAACTCTGACCTCTGTGTGGAAGAAAGCTATTCCTGAGGAAAACATGTCTGCTATCACTCCTATAAATTAGTATACTTTGTGTGGATGTTATCGCTATCGTTTCTGGTTACACAACATTTTGATATGATGCTTCCAGGAGTTTGCAAATGAAAGCCTTATTTTCACAGCCATCTTCAACTCACAAAACTGTATTTTGCCCATGCTCCTGTTTTTAGCACAGTCGTCGTAGCAGTTTTTCAAAAAGCAGTGGCACACATTCAACGTTTTTAATAGGTGTAAGACGTAAAAGCCTTTAGTGTCAAATTTCACTAGCGTCATAATTCCATAATACCTCAGCATCATATTAACATAGTAGTCAGTCAGTGAAGACAATAAAAGTCAGCTTTTAAAGCCTGTCACCCTAATGGACTAGACACTGACTCCACGGTTTAAGTACATTTATGCTATTCATTATCTTTAGTAGTATTTTTATGATAAACGGAGCAATAAGCTTCTATTAAACATTTCACAAGACATACATATGATCAACTGCAGTATAAACAACAACAAATGTATATGTATTTGAAATGTATTTAAACTACATATCAAATTAACTAATAAACGTATTGTAATGCATACAGATTTATGCACACTGTAAAAATTAATACGCTTTATCAAATCAATTAAATAGTGGCAACAGATTACAATCAATATTATTAATTAAATTAAAAGGAATTAGAATTGAGTAATAATTAATCAAATTATTCCTTAAAAGTTAACCATTTAAACAAACATATCTCTCTAACAGACAGATGTCAAAGATTAATTAACAACTCTTTATTTTATATTGCCAACATTGAAGACACCTGATGTTAACAAGCAGAATTAACGAAGGAGAAAACCGTAATTTTAAAACAAACCTAAAACAAACACCGATCACCATAATGGTGACTTAAATGTACTTTTTTTTTTGGTTGTTGTAAGTTTTACTCATTTTAAATGGTTAACTTTTAAGGAATTAAATTGATTAATTATTACTCAATTCTAATTTGTTAAATTCAATTAATAATATTGCTTGTAATCTGTTGCCACAATTGTTTTGATTAGATAAAGCATATTCATTTTTACAGTGCAGATTCAAAGCTATTTTGTTTAAAAAAAACGCATTTAAATACAATCAAATACATGTTAATATCATTATTTATAGATTTTTTTGTGTGTACTGTGAAACTGTACAAAACCGTTAAAAAGTTAGGGGTATCACGTCAAGAAACGACTGTCGATCTGAAGCACAACGGTGAAGATTAGGTTGGCTTAAAAGCTACTTCACTTGAAGAACTCCACAAATAGTCCCATAAATATGGTGGTCTCTAGATAACATACCTTTTTTCATTGAGCAATTATTGAGGGTACTTGCTGAAATTGCTCCATTAAACGGATAATGTTTTCTAATTTAGGATCAAAGCCAGACTCTTTTGCCAGCCGACAGAGGACGTTATTGTGGGTTCCTTAAAATGACAAAACCATAGAAGATTCAAATAAAATGCTGCTCGGTGTGCAAGATAAAACATTACCCCTCTCGCTCTCTTTGTTTCCCTCTGTAGATCTATAAGTTGGCAAGAACAGCAAGTGGAAAGTATTGAGAATGTGAAGAGGAGAATAGAGGTCGTGCGGATCCTTTGAAGTCTGATTAAAGTTTGGTGAAGAGCCAGATTCAAAACCTCCAGCTTAGATTAAAAATTCACCCTTTTCCCCTGGAAAAGATGGACAATACATAAAAACGCAGAAGCGCAAAAACAACACACACGTAACAAAGACATCTCCAGATTTCCGGTCAACTGAACTTTCCATCCATATGGAACTAATCAGTATCCGATGCAGTGAATCACTCTTAATGGCACTGTCTCTAAAAGTGGTCGGCCTAACCCAAGCATCATTAATCAAAGTACACATCTTTAAAAAAGAAGCTGCTCTTGTCTAGTCTTTGTTTATTGGCTTGAATTACTGTAATCCCTCACAATTAAACTAGACCAATAGCCTTTCAAAACTATAATCCCACCCCCCTTGTCAGAGTGGGCCAATCAGGACACGAAGACCACCATCACTGTATCTCCTGTGGCTTTTGAACATACAGGATCCTCGTAACAATGAACACAGCCCAGATAAAGGACCAAAAGAAAAATAGACCTGGCAAGCAACAGATCAGGGTAACAACTTAACATGTTCTACTATTTTTTGTGCGACTGAATAGCTTTACTGTAATTGGTGATTTTGCATGAGCCTGGTTATAAGTGGAGGACCAGGACCAGTGTTTGCTGAATAAATTGCGAACAGAGCCAGCCCCCAACTTTTCAGAGCACAATGATGCTAGAACGAAGCTTTGGCCTTTCTTTGTGCTCTCGACTTGTTTTCTTAAGGGAATTAAATGCACTTTGTCAGCAGTTAATTGGAGGATGCTGCTTTTCTATTATGCAAATGGAAAAGTTTTCACTTCATTTAAACAAGAGCCACCTCTTCTGTTATTTAAGGGTAAAAGAGTAAGAAAAGCCCTTCACTAACCCTTCTCTGTTCCCACACCTGCTCAAAAAGGCAATGTGGTAGACATTACTAACAATGTTATTCAGACTGGGTGGTCATAATGAACTGTCAGGTTCATGAAAACATGGCATCAGAGTGATTAAGAGGTTGATAAGTTGTATGAAAACTCTATCTCCCCATTTGTTTGTTGCCATATTGTTGATTTTCAATGAAATGGAGGATGTTTAAGTTCCCAGATTGTAGTCCTGCTTTTGGAGTGCCATTTAAAATACATATTTTGAAAGAATTATTGTATATAAAACTTTAGTTGTATAATTGATAATGTACCATATCTTTCGTTAACTGGTTAAAATATCTTATTCATGTCTGTCACCGATGATTGGGGTAAGGGGCTAAACCTGTTTACAGTCCGTGATCTTTCTAAAAGAGGAAATACCTGTCTAGACCACACTGAATCCCCTGTTCTTTCTTTATGGAGAGGAAAGGTCAGCAAAAACAGACAAAGCAACACAAAGGCGGTGGTTTGTGGTTTGTTTTGTTTTAACAGCACGTGAAAGTGGGCACCTACTCTTCTCTAAAGTAGTGGAGGGGGATGCTCTACATTTTCACAAGTTCTGTTTTTTCCTCTGTTCTGTCAGGGAAGAAAAATCACATTCCTCTCCGCAAAGGAAAGTATAAAAGGAAAGAGTTATATAAATAAATCAGAAGGAAATGTAGGAAAGCAACAAAAGAGCAAACAACTCAGCATTCCCTTGAGTCTGAAATCTGCGCACATTCCACATGGTTGTTAGCACAATATAGTTATGTCAAATGCCCCGTTTGGTACCATTTACAAATTCAAACATGAGGCTAAAGATTTAACTACATGAAAATCAGAGTTCAACAATAAGGGATTTTATATCTGTCATAGTTCAGATTGTACATGCCCTGACAATTATTTTCACAGGTCTCACGTTAATAAATAAATAAATAAATATAAATAAATAATAATAATAATAATTTATATATATATATATATATATATATATATATATATATATATATATAATGAAAAAACACACACACATTTATATATATATATACATTATTTATTTTTTTTTTGCTTGTTGTTGTATTTTTAAATTAAAGGTTTAAAATATTATATCAAAAACAAGTGAATGAATAACATTTTGCTTGTTTTCCGTAAAAAATGTGTAATAAAGAGTTAAAATTCTATATCAAAACATTAAATAAATCTAGCAAATTAAATTTATATCAGAAAATTAAAAATATCAAAAAAATTATAGCAAATTTAAAAAATTTGAATTTTTAGCAAATAATAAAAATATATAAAAAATTATATCAAAAATTATAGCAAATTAAATGTATTTAATTTGCTTGTTTATGTAGAAGATTTGAATATAAGTAATAAATATATAAACAAAATGTATACATTTTTGGAGGGGTGTGTGACAATTTCATCAACTGGCCTGAAACACTCTTGACACTGGCTCCGGGCTATCAGGCCTTCCTTTCTGGTGACCCATGATAGCTAATCCAAAAGGACGCAAACGGACAAAAAAAAGATAAAGAAAAGCCTTCTGGCCCATATCATATGTGGTTTTAATTGTGGCAACACAAAGCTTGTCCTAAACAAAAAGCAGCAAGCCATTCCTGTCCACTGCAATGACAGTACACCTGCTGTTGGATAAGACAGAAATACGTTTTCAAAGCTGACGGTCACTATCTGCCATCCTAGCATCCACTCTGCCTCCTGTTACCCTTTTTTTATGGTGTCCAGTCCAGCTGTGTTCCCCATCTGTCTGCTGAATAGATCCCTCTCACTCTGTATGTGGATGCTGTAATCTTTTTATTGTTGTTTTATACTATAAACATTAAAAGCCCGGAGAGCAGATGGCCCTCATATCGTCCTGCAGCTTTGATGAAAAGGCACCAGAGCAATATGACCGAGAAGCAGAGTGTGTGTGTCTGTGTGTGTTAACGTCACATATAGCTTACAGAAACCAGCAGGTGTGAGAGATGAATAAAATCAAGTTAAGCTTAGAAAACAGCTAATAGTTGACAATTCTTTGCAGGTGCCATTGTGGAACAAATGTTTTTTTTTCTTTCATTCTAGTGAACGTTTACTCTCATGCACTTATTCTGATGCCAAAAGTAGCAAGACTAAAACTCATTAGAATTTCTTTGGCTAATGGAGAGAATAGGAGGAGGTGTGAACAGGAAGGGATGAAGACATAATTAGTTTCCTTCTCCACAGGAGACGGTGCGTTGATGAGACAATGAACAACAGAATAATGAGGAAAATGAGAACTTTTCCATCATCTTCTGGCCTTTAATCATGTAAAAAAAGACCAGTCCCTAAAAAAAGACGTTACGATGTTGCGTAACATTATGATGAGTCTGCTTTAAATGAATTGGAAAAAAAAACTGTTTGACTACATAAAAATGGAACATATTCATATGGTACATTATAATGTATCATCTTAAAAGATCATTGACTTTTCATTTATTTAGACAGAAATGTATTGAATCGCCATAACTTAAAAATAATTATCAGCTTTTCGGTACAAGACAGATTTTTAATATTGACGCATCCATTCCCTACAATGTAATAAACTTAATTTCAATTTGTTATGTGGGAACAAAGAAATGCAGAGTGATTCAAGAAATGTGAAACTAGCACACTCAACGTTGCCAGTGGTCAAAAATGGTAAATATATATATATATATATATATATATATATATATTTTTTTTTTTTTTTTTTCAAATGCTTGAATCAAGTAGAATCAAGTTTTACTGACAACATCTTACTTTACAACCAAAATGTGTGTATATGTCAGCTTTAAGGCTGCTATGAAGAAGTAAAATCTGATGTGCCAGTCCCCAGTTCAGGTTGGCACATAGATCTGTTCTTGTCACACAGGTAACAGCTGTATTTCACATCCAAACACACACGCAAATGTTAACTGCACATGCACGCAATTTCCCTCTTACACATTTTAAGCATGAGCTGTTATGGCGATGAGATCGCTCTGGAGTGTGGTAGGTTGTGGCAGCTGGTCTAGGGCACCGCTGCACACGTATCTCTATTCAGTTGCACCGCGCTACCACAGTACCTCCTCTCTGTTTCAGCCCTTCTGCAGCAGGAAAATGAAACACTCTAACCCCAGAACAGCATGTAGGAACACATGTTGCATGTAAACAGTAGGACAGAGTGCCACAGGTGCATTTGTTTGTATACGCGAGTGACTGTGTGCGATGTGAACATTTTCAGAAATGAATAAATAAATAAAATATGAATAAAAAAATAATTATATATATATATATATATATATATATATATATATATATATATATATATATATATATATATATATATATATATATATATATATATAAATTATATATATATATATATATATATATATATATATATATATATACACACACACACACACACACACATGCTCTGAAAAATTGGCTTGCGTCCACAAATATAATAAAAAACTATTTTAAAAAAAGTCGAAATGTTTGTATACGTGAGTGACTGTGTGCGTGTGAACATTTTCAGAAATGAATAAATAAATAAATAAAATAGTAATAAAAAATAAATATTATATATAAATATATTTATATATAATATATATATATATATATATATATATATATATATATATATACACTGTATATATATATATATATACACACACACACACACACACACACACACACGCTCTGAAATATTGGCTTGCGTCCAAAATTATAATAAAAAACTATTTTTAAAAAAGTAGAAATGGAGTCACAATTCAGAAAAAGCATATGTGCAGCTGTGGACCCTATACACATGCCTGATGCAATAGACTGGGTTTAAAATATCCTCATAACCTCTATTTCAGACTCATTATGAGCTGAAAGAGTCTCCTCAAAGCCTCTATGAATTATCCAGTCAGAATGTTCAATTAACGCCTGTCAGTTACAACTGCCAGTTACCGAAGCACCCGCAGTGATGGCCACCAGCATTACGTGACGCTTCCATATTTGTTCCAATTTATATTTCTCTGCTGACGGCACATCTGAGGACATTCAGGTGAAAAGCCTCAGAGAGTGCAGAAGGTGGTGACAATTACATGGAGACTAAAGCATCTGACTTTAATGCATGGTAGGCATCTGGAACTTGAAAAAGATTGATGGTAATTTGGAAAGCATCTAATACTCGTTTGCTAAGAGAGAGACGGTGCATTTGATGGCAAAAGCAGGGGAGAGAGAGAGGTGAATGGGGGGAGAACTTTGTCTGAAAACTTTGTTGCTTCCTCACAGGAATCTAAATAATTGAACGAGTTGGTATCCGCTCTTCCTGACAGAGAGAAAGGGGTAGCAAGAGGGAGGTGGAAGGTAGAAAGTAGAAGGGGAGGGGGTTAATAAGAGACAGAAAGAAATGAACCTGAATACATACAAGTGAGACTTTTTCATATCTTCATATCTATTTTCATATCTATTTTCATACTTTTCATATCTGTTGAGTTTGACATCATTATTACAACAGTTACTCCTTTCTGCAATAGATCCAACAATATACGATACACCTCCAGCAATATACCATTACAGTATTTTAATCTTTTTTTTTAAATAATCCTTAAAAATGTATTGTACCACAGAAATCAAAGTGATAAAGTGAGCAAAAATTAAAAAAAAATATATTATATATTTATATAATATTTTCCTCATTTTTTTACATTTCTAATTATTTTTTTTCCAACCCCAGAATGTAATTTGAGGCAATAATAGTAATATATGTTATTATATTGACAATATAATTGATCAAGTTGATTGATTTAATATAAAAAAAAAAAATAAAAAAAAATATATATATATATATATATATATATATATATATATATATATATATATATATATATATATATATATATATATATTTTTTTTTTTTTTTTTTTTAATTTAATTGAAATGACTTTAAAGCCCTAACTTAAGATGATGCTACAGTACATGGGCGTCAGTTTGGTTTGAAATGTGCTGGGGACAGAGATGTACTCGGAAGGGCATTTTCAAAAGTGCTGGGTACAATGACGCATTCATTCTTTTTTCTTCTTTCGAGTAGGTCATGTTTTGAAAGACGATGTCCTGTAGCTACCTGATGTACATAAATAAAAATGAGCACAATGTCCGAGTATAGTGAGTATATATAGGTATATACGCCCTTTATTGCATCTGTACAGTGATGGTCCAGAGGTAGAATTTTTGCCTAGCTGTGTCGGGACTCGGGAGGTTCGAGGTTCTAATCCGTACTCCTATCGTATGTTTTTTTTTTTCCCCTTATCAAAACCAATAATGTTTATCAGTGGTTGAATTGATATAGGCTAATGTTTATCAGTGGTTGTATATGTTTTGATGAGGGGAAAGAATATACGAGAGCGGATTAGAACCCATGAGAAACAGGGAACACGTTTGTGTGCATTTTGATTTGTGATTTCACCGGAACGAATCTCCGCAACGGATTGAAGCGTGTTTCCGAGAGAAGACAACACATTTCAGTGCTAGATCGCCTGTTATTTAACAAACAAATGAAACGAATGCTGTTAACTGGAGATGTTTTATTTGTATTGGTACATCTGTGCCGCGAGATGTTTCAAAAGTGGTGGGGACAAAATCGACCCTGGCAAAAAGTGGTGGGGACATGTCCCACCCGTCCCCCGTAAATGACGCCTATGCTACAGTAGAATTACTTCACAAGGTTCATCTGGCAAATCTCTGAACAGCCAACTTTGCTCGATTCCACTTGCTGGACACTCTCAATCCAACAGATCCCTTAGGCGGTTGGCAAACTTTTTCTCAAACATCCCCTCGCTCATTTTGAGAGACGAGTGTAGATCTCTCTTTCTTTTCCTCTGTGTCTGTCTCTCTCGCTTCCGTGACACAGCGGCCAGTTCAGAAGGACACACTGGAGCAGTGGCTGCTGGGAGTCTGCAGTCATTCAAGCAGAGAAGATTCTGGGGGATTTGGGGGGCTTCGTTTGCCAGCAATAAAAGGCTTGCAACAGGATCCTCACTAAGATTAATGACCTAGATAGGCCACCGCAATGCCATTTAAATGGGAAAGTAATTAAAGTGCACCTTCCATGAAAATTATTCATTGCTGACGGATTGGGTGACGGACGAATCGCGAGGCATTCCGCACAATGCCACAGGTTAAGTGCCCAGAGTAAGGCCGCCGAGGCCAGTGTGAGCCAGACCACCAGCGATTTAACCACAGCTGTTGAATTGTAGCGACTGGTCCAGCTCTTATCAAATTACCACAGATGGAATTACCAAAAGAGAGACGACAGAAAGAGAGAGAGTGGCAAGGGAGAGACGAGAGAGAAAGGCCTCTCAGGTAACATAAAACGGCATACAAATGCTACAAAAGAGGCTTGAGGGGATCCGCTTAACTAGAAAATTACACCACCTAGCACTGGCCGACTGCGTAATCCCGGGAATCAATCAGATCCAGTTCTGTTTAACGTCCCTGCCACAGATTAGGATTTTGCAGAGATCAATCAATGGCCTTATTGTTCCCCAAAGTGTGATTCTTTCTCAGGGGTATTGAACGGGATCCAGTTTTGCAGTGATAACATGTCGAAAAAGTGGCCGTATTAATTACAAGAGAAATGCCGTGAGGATTGTCTTTCGGTCTTGGGGCATGAGAATGCTTTCTCGCACTTCATAATGCTAGCCGCAACACATTTAGACATTGCTCGAAACATTTCGCAGAACAAAAGAGGAGCATTAGGATCCTCTGAGCTCAGCTTCATTTGAAGTCACCATGAAATCTGATGGAATATTGCAGTGTTATTATTTATCTGCAGCGCATCGTTATTCGCATTTTCCATTTCATGCCACCTTAAAAACACAAGGGGTGACAAAACAGCTCCAGCTAATGCGACCAGACTGCCCTGGACATGAATACATTTTTTGTCTCGCAGCTCAAAACAAAGGCTCTTTAGATCAAAGTACGCCACTCATTCTGCAGAGCGAATCTCCTCGAGAGATGAGAAGAAATAGCACAAGTAGAATCACGTAGCATTGGAAAAACCAGGCTATGTTTGGAATCCATGCGCCTCAAAGAACACAATCTCTTATTTAAGCTATTTCCTCTCGAAAGCAGAAGATAAGAGAAGTGTGGCGGCGGAGTACAGGGTTAATGTGCTTCCCTATCAAACACTTAAACAACTTTGCAACATCCTAGACATAGTGGGCCGCAGTCAGAAGCAGCTATCAGCGGGCAACATGCACATCGTGCTCCTCTGACATGTAACCTAAGCATTAAAAATCCATTTCCACAGCTTCTCGCCCTCCCTCGCTTTCGCATTCTGTTTACCGCGCATGCTGTTTGCATCTAAAATGTGTGTCTCACATCTGGTTGCTGAATTCTACGGTGTGGAAAGAGCTGTTCGGGGCCTGACTCCACACTGTTCTCCTCAGAAGGACTATCCTGAATAAATATTAATGGTTATTCTTTGAGCTATTTCCGCATAAGAGCATTGTGAAGAACAATGGGTGTTGTTTAGACACACAGAGAGAGATGGAGCGAGAGAGAGAGAGACACATCCGAGGGCATCTCTACAGAGATGTCAAGTGACAATAGAATGCTGATTGAAATGCTCTTCACCAAACTTCCCATGCAGTCCTCTGAGGAAGAGGGGAAAAAGAATTGCCATTAAAGTGAGAGAGAATTCACAATTGTCTGCAGGGGGATGGCAAGAGCCATCAATTGAGGAAAAAAAGAAAGAAAAAAAGAGAAATGATGATGATGAACCTGCCGATACAGAAGCAATCGCTATTTAAACCCATTTCATGGAGAGCAGGGAAGTAATTAGGCTTTGGAGGAACAATGAGTACTTTGAGTAGGCCCTCTCTCATCTGGACACATCCCTTATTTTGCTCTCTTTTTGTCGCTTATTGTGTCACTCAGTAGTGGAAGGATAATTAAAGAGAGGATTCCTGAATTCCTCATCGGATGTATAGCCATCTGGATTTGGGCTTCGCACCTTTGCTTTCTGCTCACAGTTTCTACTCCTGACGCTTGGTGCCTGAAGCGCAGACTTCTTCTCGTGCAGATGGAGACCGGCAGTGAGAGTGTCTAATTCCCCTCACCCAAAAATTAAAGTGTTGTCATCATTTACTCACACTGATGTTGTTACAAACTTGAATAACTTTCTTGAAAACATGACTATTTCTTTTCATGACTTTTTTGATGGTGACTAGGGTCTGTAAAGTAAAAAAAGAACATAAAAGCTGAAATTTGACATTAATATAAATATGACTGATATATGATATGATAGAAGTGTAGCGATACATCGTATTCATATTGAACCGTTCAGTACGAGGCTTTTGGTTCGGTTTTCGGTACGCATTTGCAAACCGAACGGTTTCGTTGGACCATTTTCTTGCCGACCACAATTTCGTTATTTCAAATGTAGGTGTGGCAAGCGTGCTTATAATGTAAGAGACGCTGGCATGACCACAACATTGCCCAATATCAATATCAAAAGCAATTGTAATGTAATTAGAATGAAACTGAGCTACTCGTTATTGTGTGGTTGACGGACCATTTATCAGTTTGGACCAGTGCAGCGCGAAGCTTAATCAAGCAGCACTGTTACTACACAGCCAAATCAGGAAGAAAAAATTTGAATTTGCAACTTAAGTAAATAACATCGCTGCGAGATCTAGTGATTATAACTACTTTAATACCTTTGTTTATAACTACTACCATGCTGCATTTCATTTCGTCCAAGGAGCTGTTTTGTTTTATATGCTCCAAGAAAAGTCAAAGTAAAGCTCCGTCATTGCTCAAAGTAAAAAAAAAATAAATAAAAATCATACTTTATGATGTTAGTTTTAATAAAAATATAATATAAAAAAATGAATAAATCAAGGCAATTTCTCTGGTATTTCTTTCTTTTTGCTGTATCGGAAACGTACCAAACTGTACCGAACCATGACACAAGTGTATCGCTCTCTAACCGAACCATGAATTTTGTGAACCGTTACACCCCTAATTGATATATGATATGATTGATTTGATGTATTATTAAAAGCTTCAGGGCCTGTAACACTTTTAAAATGTTTCGAAAGATGTTTGTCCACTCACCAAGGCTGCATTTATTTGATCAAAATACTGTAAAACAGTAATTCTTAATACAGTTAAAAACAGTAAAAATATTGCAATTTAAAATAACTTTTTTTATTTAATCTTTTTTAAAATGTCATTTGATATGATATTCCTGTTATTAAAAATGTTGAAAACAGTTTGCAACTTTTTTTGTTAACTGTGATACATGTATAATAATGCATGTAACAGTATTTATAAGAAATAGAAATGTTTTGCAAAATTACAAATACTGTAACTTTAAATCAATTTGACGTGTCCTTGCTGAACAGAAAACTACTCATTTCTTAAGAAAAATATAAAACTCATTTCCCAAACTTTTGAACAGTGTAATATTATGTATTTTTATTACATTAATCAAAAAATAAGAAGTAATTTCAGAGGTAGGGAGACTGATTATATTTTGACGGTTTTGATATGCACTGATGGATCTTGATTTATTTAAATGTAGGTTACATTAAATCAATTGTAATTATTGCTCTCCTCTTATACTCTTTAAGGTCTCCCCCACTAGGTTAACAAGTCTTGACTTGCCAAGATGCCTTTTTTTCTACTCTAAAGGCCTAGATAAAGTCATCAGTGTTAATGAGTGTACTGCTCTGTCTGACTGGCCGGCAGCTTATTGTTTCAGGAAGCTCCATTCTCGCCCATTATGAGGTAGTCATCCATTGCCAGTGGTAACCCAGGGGTAAAATTGTGCCTGTAAGGCTCTGGCGAGCAGAGAATTGAGCATGCTCAGATAGGGTTAATTTTTTTTTCCATCTTGGCTCTAAACAAGGGGCTGATTGTACAGGGGTCCTATCAATTTGCCCTCACAGAGAGCCTGTTGTATTCAAATTAAGATTGAGCTTAATTATCAAAGGTGAATCATTAAATCTATGTGTAATTTAGTGGGCAACCATTTCATTTGAATTCAAATGTAGATATCTCCAAAGTTATAATCAAGGATGTGCAGTCCTGTAATTAGGCAGGTTTAAGATCTACAAGACAACAATTAGATGCATTTTTTAGATATAATTTATAGAAGATGAACACTTGTGTGGACAGAGCAAAAAAAAAAAAAAAAAAAAAAAAAAAATATATATATATATATATATATATATATATATATATATATATATATATATATATATATATATATATATATTAATGCTGATTTCAGTTTGGTTGCTAAAAAAATAACAAAACTAAAGGAAAATTCTAAAACTAGTCAACCTCACTAAACTGAAAGACAAATAGAATTGACGACAGAGACTCCTAGGATTCCTAGCTAGAATCTATTCATACTCAGATTTATTCTGTTCTCCATTTTTTTCAGTCTCCATGGCCTACTCTGTAGTTTGAAAGACGTGAAAAATGAAACCGGTAATGCTGGCACTACAGAAAACAGGGCTTTACTAATATATTTTCTCAATCTGACAATAACTAATGACTAAATATTGCCCAGGGTGGCTGGTGTAATTGTCTGTTGTCAGTATGCCAGACATAATTACGCACGGCTCTCACTTTGAGACAAGGGTCTTTTCCCTCTCTCTCTGTCCCTTATCTCTCATTCTCTCTCTCCGCTCCAAACCTACCAAGGTGTCCGTGTGTCCTTGTGGCTCCTAACTCCAGCGAGTGTCTCTGTCACGATCCCTGTCATAAAACATACATCATCCCCTCTCCCCTTCCTCCTCCCTCATTTTACTGCCTGCCGGTCATTATCGCCTCTCCCTCTGTGTCTCTTTCCTCATCTCTCTTTGAACACGTGCATGCGTGAGCAGCTCGTATTATCCTGTCACTGACCTTGTTTTGTTTGCAAACCATAAAAACAACAAAAATGCAAATGAGAACTTGAGTTTTGAATGCAGGTGGGGAAAAACTAGGGATGTACAAAACTGCACACAGTCTGAATCAACGAGTCTAAGAGTTGCCTGAATGACTACTTGACTAATTGGTCTAGATTAAAAGGAACTTTTTTTGCATTTCTTGGACGGTGTTTACATAAAACTTTATTGCATTCGAAAACAGCTAAACTAAGTGAAACGGAATGGAAGAAGAAGCAGGACTGGCCAACAATGTCTGTTAGCTGTGGTGCTTCACTAAGTAACGTGTCTAGATAAATAAAATAAAAGAGAAAAATAGACAAAATAATGTCTAGATAAAAATATGATATATTATGCAGATAAAGTGATAAACCAGTCAACATTATGTGTCTCAGATACAATTATTATACATTTTCTAGATAAAACAACTCAACATGAATAATCTTGAGAAAGAATCTAGATAAAATAGTAATCTAGATAAAATAAATAATCTTGAGAAAGTAATCTAGATAAAATAGTAATCTAGATAAAATAAATAATCTTGAGAAAGAATCTAGATGAAAATAGTTAGCATATGTCTAGATACATTATATGAATATTATTATGAATTATAATTATATAATATTTTACAGACTTATATATTATCTAGATAAATCCTAAGATCAACTAATCAACATACAATTTTATTGCCTTATATTTAATATTGTATATATAATATATATTATAAATATTGGATAAGCTGTTCAGCATAGTTTATGTCTAGAATAAAACATTGAATATATTAGCAAGAGAAGAAAAGTAGATTGAAAAAATTGAAGAAAAAATTATATTTATATCTGAATAATAAGCTTTCCATTGATGTATGGTTTGTTAGGATAGAACAATATTTGGCTGAGATACGACTATTTAAAAATCTGGAATCTGAGGTTGCAAAAAAATCTAAACTTTGAGAAAATCTCCTTTAATATTGTCCATTTATGTTCGTGATTGTGCTACTCTCACTCACAGAAATAAATGGTGTATATATTTACGCAAGGAAATGTACTAAATATCTTCATGGAACATGATATTTACTTAATATCCTAATGATTTCTGGCATAAAAGAAAAATCATTTTGACCCATACAATGTATTGTTGGCTATTTCCACAAATACACCCATGCTACTTGTGACTCATAATATGATATATTATTTTACAATGTCAGCTTCAATAACATTCTAATAAGTTATTGAATTACTAGTCAATTAGTTAACCATTGTGACCATCACAGGTGGCATATCCAATACAGTGGAATCTCTTTTCCAAACAACAAACACTCAAATACTGTGTTTTTGTGTGTATAAACATACAACAACACTGCTGTCTATGTGCTAGTTGCTGAAGCATGGTGCTAAGCTATCACTGTCTAACCACTTATTAATGACCAGAACCACTATGCATTTGAAGGCAAATTGTATTTCATGGATGCTTGGGCATGAAAGAGAAATCTTGTTTTGCAGACCTATAAAAAAATAGTTCATTAAAAACATACATTTCTCTAGCATGTGTAGTCTCAGAAACAGCTCTTAAATTAAGGCCGACTCCGAGAGAGAGAGTGTGTGTGAGAGAGAGACAGAGGGAGAGCCAAAGACAGGCAACCACTCGTCGAGCTAATAATGTTTGCGGCCATGACTTCAGCACCACTGCAAGCATTTGCCACCCATTTAATTTCAGGGGATAAAGTGAAAGCTCATATCATTTATCAGGAATTCAACAAAGACTCTTATGGAAATGTCAACCATGGCGACTGTAAGTGATATTTAAAGGTGGCGGTTCTCCTGGCAGACAATAAAAAGCAAAGGGGAAATGAGAGAGGTATTCTTGTGCGTGACTTCTATTATTTATCATCCGTTGCTGTATATCGCCACCACAAACCACAAATTATGAATTGCAGGAATATGGTTGGCAGATCATTTGTTCAATTATCCCAACGGCGGTAAGTACAATAATAAGAATGCGCGCATTAGAAATTATACAGGCTTGAGATGAGATTAAGATTCCACCCAAGCAACACAAAAAACACCGAAACATCCTTGTAGCTTAAAATACACACCAGAACATGCTGTAAATATACATATTTCTATACATGGTTCTATATCTGTCAGATCTGCGATCAAATAGCCATTAAAATCCAAACCTCTTACCTGCTTGGCTGGTTGCGATGCTGACGGCTGCAAACAGTCGCTGGGTACGGCTAAGGTCGGAAACGCCATTCACAGCCTCAACCTCAAAGGTGTAGTTCGCGTGAGCCAACAGGTCGGTGATGGTGACATAGGTGTCAGTTAATCCACTTTGCTGTGGAGAGAAGCCAACGTTGCTCCCGCAAGGAAAGCACTCTTCTGGCTCCCAGGTGCAGCGGCGGCATATAATCCGGTACGTCACGTCGTTACGCCCGCCCGTGTCGGCCGGTGGTGTCCACTCCAGGCTGACGGTGGTGTGGTTGATGTTGTAAAGCAGGTTCTGAGGAGCTGATGGTGGCCCTGTAGTAAGAGAAGATTCACAGATAAACATAAGACACCACATTTTCTTTACTCAGAAAAGAAAAACACGGAAAAACAGGGAATCTGTGCCCTTGGCCAAATCCTGGCATGCAATTATTCTGTAACCTAGATACATAGAGATGTTATGCTCAAGAATGCTGGGGAGTTGAACTTGAGCGCTGCCAAGGTCGTTGTAGACCAGGGATGTGACAGAAAAACTATAAAACGGAGAACAACGGCATACCGTTTTGAGGTAAAAAACCTAAAAAAGATAAGGCCGTCTTCCTCCTACTCGGTATCTTTGTGGTAGCATGTCATTACCGAGCCTGGGAGTTATGAGATTCCTGTGAAAAGAAAAGAGGTGATACATTCGGCAAAACCCTTTGTTTCTTGACTGCCAGGGTGACACGGAGTCTAAGCCATGGAAGACAGGGAGTCTGAGTCACTTCCAGAATTTAAGAGTCAGATCATGAGCGAGTTATCGCCTCGACAATAGCAGCAGTGCAGGATTGCACTCAGCCTACAATAACCAGCTCACAGACGGATGACCACAGTGGAAAACAACCCATCATCCCCTAATCCCCGCCAGTGCCAAGGAATCTGGCGTGTCTCATAAAGCAATGATTTATACTTTGCTACTTTTATCCAACCACCAAGCCCTTGCTTTTATCACCCTAATGTTTTCATAACGGCACCACTGTCTGTTAAATATCTTTTTTATTAGAACTTGTCTTTGTGGTGGTCTTGCATCATGGGTTTGTCGTTTTGGAGAGTTTCGATTTTTGTACCTCAAAAGAAACAGTGACCCGTATGAGTCCACTGGCGTGGAGCTAAATGGGCATGTTCAATCCATTCTCTAGGGGAGCTGTAAATAGACACATAAAAGGGATTGTGGGATTGACAGCAGAGCAGGTTGGTAAACGTAATGGAATGTAAAAAATGCGCAAATGAGCATAAACAATTAAATATCAGGATTGGACAATATTGTATCTGTATTTGGATACTTTATGCATACTAAAATAAAGTCTGCATTTTTACATGAGTAATGTCTGGTCGCTTTGTAGCTACAAAACACTGTCAGTGCGAAAGCCCCCTTGGGTCGTGTGTCACCAGTGCCGCCGTTTGCAAAACTGGGGACATTTAGTAACAGAACACTTGTTTCATATGCATGAGGGAAAGAGCAGGCATTAGAATTGTGCGAATAGTTAATATGACACTTAAATTTTGCTCCTCATTAAAGCTAATGGCACACACATCCATCCATATTCATCAAAGTAGGAGGGGAACGAGTGAACGGAGGAGATGAAAGGGCCACCTGTGGCAGGTGAAGAGATGTGGTCTGTCTCTCCATCTCTATCTTCTCTGTATCTCTCTCTCTCTCTCAAGTTCGAAGCACAACTTCAACTACAGATGCTAATGATGTCCCTCCTACTCCATTACCCTTGGGGAGAGCTGCTCACACACTCTCATCCTCCTGGGGCTTTAGCATTTTATTTCTATGGTTACCTGTAATAATAATAATAATATCACTAATGGCTCCATTTGGCAGGGCCTTCTCGTTCTGCTCTTGAGTGGCAGAGATCAAGGGATTGTTTATCTTTAAATGGCCAGCTGAGACAGGAAGGGACTCAAGTCAAGCTGTCATTGAGCATTATCTATTCGAACTCAAAAGTTAGCAATGAATCACCAACTGATTTAATCATTTAAAACATTAAATACATGAATGTATATAATAGCAATCCATCATTTTATTCTAAGGCTATGTTTACACCGAAACGACGAAACGACGAGAGAAAAAATGCAAAAGTGGCGTTGCGTTATCATTTTTTATTCTGCGTTTAGACGAGCGTTTTGGGTGGGAAATCCATGTGCATATAATGACGCAAAAGTGTGTGTAATTCAATGTAGTATGCACTCCAGGCTGCTAGGTGGCAATGTGGCGCACTACAACACAACAAAACCAAGTCCGCGTGCCTGCGTACAACCTTCACTGTCAAGCAGACTTTTGCGTTTTTACCCTTTACACGGGAACGGCGGTTGAAGCGTTTTTAAGATTTCCACTCTGGAGGGTGGTTTCACTTTTTTACGTTTTTAAGCGCCCAAAACGCCGTCACCGTGTAAACGAAAGGCACATCCGTTAAAATATTTTTACGTTTCACCCGCAAGCGTTCTTGTGTAAACAGGGCCTGAGGCTTTGTAAAAAAAAAAAAAAAAAAAAAACGTGAATCACTAGACGGACAACATTTTTGTATGGAGGTATGGCACCTTTGAGGGACAATGGACTCAAGTGAGTTAGACATATGCAAGATTTAATGAATGCAATAGACACTTCTATATTGCAAATGCAATAAATGCATAAATGGAAATGTAATAAAAAAACATTTAAAATAGTAAAATTTATAAATGGGATCATCATTTGAATAAAAAGGTTTATTCTATTTCTATTTGGTTTTTGATAACACTGAAATTGGCTAAAACAAGTCTTTCCTGTCAAGCGTGCATCTGGCATCTGGAGAGTCCCACAGTCGTCTTTCATTTTAATGCACTGTTGTGAGCTGTCATCGTCTGCTGGTTAACAACAAAATGCCCTCTGAGTTTATCGTTCTCATTTGCTCTTTCACACACGAGTGCATGTGTGTTTCTATATATGTAATCTGTCACCTCCTTTGCAGTCTGCTTTGAGACGGATTCTGCAGGGACGCTGAAAGAAGTCTGGGGAAACTGGGACAAAATTCTGCCACAGACAGCTTCATTCTCTGACACCACAAACCAAACTATTCGTTTAATGGATATATGGAGGTTGCTTAAAGCCCGAGTACACTCTTTGACACTCGACTTTTTTGCTTTCCTTTTTAACCTTCTTATAAAACAGGTTTTTTTTTTTTTGGTTTGTTTTTTTACCCACACTTTATAGATTGTATAGCTTCAATCCGCCCACAGTCTGTTCACAGAACCTCTAATAAAGATTGCACTCAAAACGGCAAACACTCCTACTATTTTTCTATGTTTTCTGGACAGACGTTCACAGCAAGGGCTGTGCCATCTGAACGATTTTTCCCACAACGGTCTATTGTTGTGGTATAATCTATTTCAGATAACCCCACCCTTAAATATAAAAGCAATAATGTGATTGATTGTTTTATATGCCAATGTTTCTTTGTCTAAGTGGGCAGTTCTTGAATTGCATTGTGGACCAAATTTAAGCCTTTAGTCAAAAATCTGACTATGTGAGCTAGTCATGATATGTTTTCTAACAGCAATTTTCAAGTGATTGAGCTGAATATCCTTCCAAGCCAAAGAGTAAGTTTAAATCATGCGGGAAAAAAAAAACATGTAAATCAGTAAAAATGTGGTCACGACTTCTTACCATTGCAGTTTTCCTGTGAGAAAACATTAATTAGGTCAACCTGCTGGTCGTGTGTGTGTGTACGTGTGTGCCTGCTTGTGTGTGTGAGAGAGAGAGAGAGACGCCTGAAGTCTCGGGCCAAGCAGTACAGGAGCTTAACTCAGGGAATCCAGTTGTTATCTGCACTTTGAGCAGCTCTTGACTGTCTTAGTGCTACTCCTCCTCAGTAAAGGATAATTTACGCTAAATAGCCATTTACGTCATTACAATCATGTATGTTTTTTTAAACAAAAGGGGAATTTTTTAAAATGTCCTATTTTCAATTTAATAAAAGTGAATGAGACTTTGTAGTTAGTTTCGTAAGGAATAATGACTATCATTACTATCACACAATAGCTTAAAACAAGCTAACACTACAACATATGTAATGCTTTGAAAGACGTCTTTTGATCACCAAGGATGCATTTATTTGATCAAAAATACAGAAAACTGAAATAATATTTTACAATATCACAATTTAAGATATCTGTTTGTATTTGAATATATTATAAAATGTAATTTATTCCTGTGATTTATTCCTTACTCCAGTCTTCAGTCACATGATCCTTCAGAAATAATTATTAAATGCTGATTTTCTGCACAAGAAACATTTCTTATTATTATCATTAATGCTGAAAATAGTTGTGTTACTTAATTTTTTAGTAGATTCTATGATGACTAGAACGTTTTTTTTTTGGTTACACTTTATTTCGATAGTCACTTTAGACGTTCTCACTAATTATAAGTAACTTTTTCAACTACATGTCAACTAACTCTAATTAGAGAATTAGTATATTATTGTAGACTGTCAGTAGACTGTTAGGTTATGGTTAGGTGTTACGCTTTGGGTTCGGAGAATAAGTTTACTTGTAGTCGCCAAGTTACTTATAGTCAGTTGAATGTCTGTTGGGGTACCAACAAAACAAAGTGTTATCAGATATTAAGCCGACAGTCTACTAATACTCTAATGATAGTTAAATGACATGTAGGTGTATCTAAAGTGGACTTTCGAAATAAAGTGTTGCCGTTTTTTTTGTTTTTTGTTTGTAACAATGTATAACTTTGCACTGTAACCGTTGATCAATTTAATTAATCCTTACAGAATAAAAGTATTAATTTATTTGCCACAGAGGAAGGAAAGTTGTAGAGTTTTGTCATGGCATGAGGGTGAGTAAAGCAGAATTAGAATTTTTGGCTGACTGTCCCTTTAAGACTCCCCAATAATGAGGCCGCTACTTGTGAACCGTGTTTAAACGGTCCAGCCACTAATCCTTAATCTACAAACAAGGTACCTGAACTTTGACCTCACTTGTACCATTCGCCAATTATAGATAGAGGGCTGGTGCCAGAGAGGTGCATGAGAGGCTGGTTTACTACTGTACATCTGTGCCAGGAACTGTGGGGATAAAGGAAAGTCTCGCCCTCAGGGACATGTCAATGAACGGAGGTGATGATTCCAAGGTGTTGAAGGGAGCTGAAAAGATACTATGTAGGTTATGCGCTCTCACTTTCTCTCTTTCTATTTCTCTTTCTTTCTCACTTTTTCAATGTCTCCCACTCTCCCTTTTCCTCTGTCACAAAGTCCCAACCTCCTCCCGCTCCTTCCAGACCTTCGCTGAGTGCTGACACCATGCGCAGCTGTCGAATGATCGATGTCATCTCTGAAAGCCGTCAAGAACTCCCTACTTTCGCAGCAGGCTTTTGCCTAAGTATTGCCTATTTATCTTGGCACCTCACAGGTAAACCCCGGAGAATTTACGCCATGCAATTTGGATTAATAATAAGTGAATATTTTAGTACAATTTTGTGTTAGATTTCTTTTTTTCTCTCTCTGAAAGTGAATATTAATTCCTTTCACTCTGGAAATCTGAATTTCATTAAGGCCGCTCTTAATCCGTGTTTTGAGGAGCTGAGTGCGTATTGACAGAGCTTAAGATTCGGTAGGTTTACACCTCGCTCATTTAAAAAGCTGTCCATCAGGGTGTTTATTCAGCTAATGTAAATTCACCCCAATTACCATTCAGTTCCACGCTGTTTAAACCCCCCCAAAACCCCCATATAAAAAAGAAATCTTCATCCCAGACAATTCAGATGGTCACAATAACTTAATCCCGAGATAATTAAGACAAGTCGGGTAAGAGAAGAGCATTTTGAATGCAAAACACTTCAAAAGAGGCACGATTTATGTTTGTTAAAACTTTTTTGTTTTAGCTCCTTGATTTGCATTTTTTCCCTCTTGTCACATCCTTATTATCCCAAACCCCTGCCACATCCTCTATGACTCAAAGTGATTTAGAACAACTCCCCTCCCCCGGCCAATTATTTGTGTAGAGTTGTATAACTTATTTAGCGATGCATGGTGTATGTACTGTTATTCAACACTAACGTAGTTTACTGCTTTACATTCTACTTTGTTTTTTATATGTATTAAAAGAAGTATATTATGCACAACAATGCTGCATTTGATTAAAAAAGCTACAGTAAACACTAATTTTGAGAAATAATACTATAAAAATGTTAAATGTTTCAATTTGAATATATTTTTAAAGTGTAATTTACTACTGTGGTGGTAGAGCTGAATATTCAGCAGTCATTAATTCAGTCTTTAGTGTCACATGATCCTTCAGAAATCATGCTCAAGATAAATAGAAAGTTTAAAGTACACCTTCTTTAATTTAAAAAATATAACTATTTTGGAATAATATAAAATGTTAATTTTGATCAATTTAATGTTTTCTTTCTTTCAGGGCCCTTAAGGGCTTGTGTCATGTTCATAAATCATTATATTTATGAATTACCTTTGTTTCCACATTTTCCAACTCACATGCTTCATTTATTTGCACTCTGGATGCTATAGATGACTCTTAATCCCTATATTGTGTGTGTATTTTGCAGTAAAGTAAACATGTTTAATGCCCAGACAGCCAAAAGTGTGGTCAGGGTAGAAAAAGATCTGATGCGTACTTGAAGAGAAAGAGAAAGAAGGCAGAGGAGACGAAAGTAATTGTGTGGTGAATGTCAGGCCTGTTTCTCCTTTGTTCTCTTATTGGTGGGCAATGGGCAACAATTAGACTAAATCTCTTCTTGTGTGATCATCTCTTTTGTGAGGCAGCGGTGAGACAAATTTGGGGAGTTACTGTAATAGAATAAAGAAGAAAGCTGGAATGAGGGTGGGAGAGGCAAATCGTCAGTGAATGATTAACGCACGAACATATGCGTCATCATTGGATCGGCTGCACATTTGGCCTGTTCCACAACAGCACAGCTAGGGTCTAATATGTTTCTCTCATCTGCTCAAATTCATTCGTCATTCCCTGTTGTCTATTGCAGCATCATAGCTGCACAAATAACCAAATTAAATGTAACGGCATATGGCCTTGCCTGTGCGCATCTTAAAAACAAAAAAGGCTGTGATTTAATTCAGCACTCTGTTTTGTCATCAACTACATATACTGAGCATGCATGATGTGACGGGATCTGAGACCGGCAAAAGGTGCCCCTTCAGATCTGATTGGTGCCCCCTCCGTTTTAATTTGTCCCCACTCCACCCCCGCAACACGATTAATTTTAACCCTAATAAAACACAAAATACATTCACTTACACATATTTGACAATCAGAATATATCATATATTCATGATATAATTAAAAAAATGTGTATACTATTTTGCACTCTTATTGCAAAATTGAATTGTGATAATAGTTACTATTACTACTACTACTACTACTATTAATAATTGCAACACTAAATTAAAATGTTTATTCATAAAATTAATTAGACATTATTAAAATACACAAATATAAAATGCAAATACATTGTAAAAAATATATTATTGTCAAAAAGTAACTTTTTTACTTGCAAGATTAATTAATACGGGCAGCAGAGCATGGGCAACTCATAACTTAACTCTGCGTCAAAGATTCTTGTTAGTTTGTCATTTTTATTTCAATGTGATGTTATGTCTTTTTGCTCTTTAGCCTTGAAATTAGGGATGCACCAATATGACAATTTTGGCCGATATCAATAACCAATATTTTTTTATATTTGAAAGCCGATAACCGATATATTGGCCGATAAATGTAAATCCACATTTTGAGAGCCTGATTATTAAAAAAGTCTCCTCATTAAAAGCCAAGATACAAACACAATTATGATGTTCTTATTTTAATGTTGTGTAGACAATATGACAGACTTGCACTGCACAGTTTTCACTTTAACTCGATTTTGCATTTTTTAAAGTGATTTCAATCATATTACAAGCAATTTAGAAAGTGCCTCAGCTGAAGGAAATAATACATTATTATCGGCTTTTAGATATCGGCTAAATGTTCTTGTTGGGCCGATAACGATAACATTAAAAATGATCATATATCTGGCCGAATACTGATAATGTGGCCGATATATCGTGCATCCCTACTTGAAATCTACAAGCAACATCATTACAGCACCTTAAATTACAACATATGTCAAAATACATTTTTTTACCAAACTGTACAGCCTTAAAGGAGTAGTTCACTTTAAAAAATAAATAAATAAATACTTGATAAATTTATCTACTCATTACCATATAATCCAAGATGTCTATTCTTCTTCTTCAGTTCGAAAAGAAATTAAGGTTTTAATTTCTCGCTTATCAAAATGAACAAATCTTTTTTTGTGTCATTTGGTTCATTCATTTTTTTTTTATTTTTTTGTTTTTTAAATGAACGATCATTTCATTTGATAAGACCCTTTTTCATAGTCTGGAATCATTTAAAGCCCTTTAAACAGTTTGCAGTTTGCACTGAAACTGTCTTTTGGACCTTGAACCGTTTGGTTACCAGTAAAGTGCATTATATGGAGAAAAATCCTGCAATGTTTTCAAAACCTAATTTCTTTTTGACTGAAGAAAGAAAGACATGGACATCTTGGATGACATGAGGTGAGTAAATTATCAGCAAAATATTTTTTTTTAAAAAAAGTGAACTACTCCTTTAATTCTTAACTCTCTCCATCTTTTTGTCTTCAGGAAGTTAAGCACATCCTGGGATTCTACTAGATTGAACCTGTCCTCTGAGCATATTTCCAAGTAGAACGACTCGCCCCTGAACTCCCTCCACGCCTCTTTTCACCCTTGTCTGGCCTCTGTAAATAAGTCATCAATGGCTGAGGAATAGCTGTGCTATTCATAAAGAGAGATGGCCGAGGACAGGAAAGGAGAGGACAGGTGGTTATTAGAAGGGAGGGAGAAGAAAACATAAAAAAGAGACAGAGAGGAAAGAACTGCTGAGACCTGCTTCCATTACTTCTGACTGTAATTACCAGAAATGTTATGCCTATTCAAACCAAACTGAATCCAAACACATGCCCATTCAGACACCCGCCAACCAAAAAAAAAAAAAAAAAAATGAAATTAAAATAATAGTATTCCCTAGTTCCCCCTCAAAAAACTGATGCGCCTAGTAATTATAATATCACCTGACAGGAAGCAGACAACTGTCAGAATCATGACCTGCTAGTTAGTGGGAATGGGATGTGCCAGTTTGCAATCATAAAGACATAGAGAAGGGAGAGAACAAAAAGGAAGAAGAGATTTACAAACAGCTCACTCACTGGTGCAGGCGACAGAAGGGGGTCGGAGAGGGCTCTGTAATAGCCATCCTCGCAGTCACATCTCCACGAGCCCTCTCTGTCATTATAACTGTGTGCGGACAACGGGAACACTGAAGATCCTGAGATGAAGACTTGTAGAATCCACGACCGCAGGCTGGATGGTGATGGAAAGAAAAAGACAAAGATTTAGAATGTATCGTCTAGTGTTTGGATCAGACTGCCCCTTTAGCACCATCATAAGAATCACAAAATATGCCCTAATTGATATCTCAATTGTTTCTTGTAGGCATAAATCAGATTAAATTGAGTAATAATGGAGATGTTTTAGCTTCTCAGATTTTCAGACCATTTTCAACTTATATGTATCTTCTCTAGGGTTTCAGAAGCCGTTCTCAAAGTACCAAACTGTGCTTAAACTCGAAATTTTAAATATGAGATATGCTAACAATATGAATGTAAAAGTATTTATAGCTAATGTTGTTATATTATCAGTAGTTGAAATAAATCTTAAATAAAAGAAACAGTAAATAAATATTAGATAAAAAAGCTTAAACCGAGTAAAACTAAAACTGAAATAAAAATAAATAAAAATGACCACACTTTACAACTAAATTAATTACAAAAGATTAAAAAAACAACTGAAAATATGAAAATAAAAGCTAATTTAAAATATGAATACATACTATATATTAATAAATACTATAGTATAAATAATACATTGTTTATAGCAGGAATGTTGTCAACAATTAGCTCAGTAGACATTTTAAGACACAAATCGGTCCATACAATAACTGAGAACTAAAGATCAGCCTCTGAGCAATAACGTTTTCTGCTGGGTCATTACAACACACATTTAGTCATTTAGAGACCTTACATTCCTGATCACCCAAAAGCTCTTGCATGCCTGCCTTTGCACCACCTCTAGCAGTCAGAAATGTCCTAGAGGCAAGGTTACTTGGAAAATAGGAAACTTAAATGGATTATTTCAGTATTTCACCTTTTATGAGGGAAAAAGGACATCCCACAGGCAGCCAGGATCAGAGACAAAGCAGAAATTAGGCCAGAATGCTTTAGGCTATGCACAAGAATCACCCTCACACGTTCCAATGACAATGAGTCATTTACTCCCATACTTTGTTTCAAATGGCCATATGGGCTGAATTTCCAATGAAGCACCATCATCATACATTACTATTTGCATTATAATTAGACAACATTAAATACCTAATAAAACTCAGTTTTTTCCTGAATTCACATATCATCACTAATACATTTTGAGTTAATTAACCCTGTGAAAAGAGAAGAAAAAACTGCAGAGAGAACAAATGGGTGATTCCACAGGCTGGGGTATTTTCCTGGTTCACATCAGTAAGCAAAAAGAAATAAGCTATTTTGGCTGGCCTTTTGGTCAGCCACTGCTGAGAGAACGCTCAATCCACACTTAGCAGCTGTTTGCTTAAAACCCCCTTCAGCCTAAAGAGGAAATTCGGGCCCACATGATTTTTCTTAAACCCCAACCACGCCCGCATCCACAGGATAAATATTACTTTGTTCGCAGCTATGCATTTTAATGATTTTTACCAGGGACACAACACTACTGATTTTCAATTCTAAACCCAGTTTTTATATCTCAAGTAGTTGCATTATTGTTTCAGGGCCTTCCTACTGCAGCTTTCCGTGACAAGACTAAAATGAGATTCGCACAAGAGGTCGGCTGATTTCCTCATTTTAAACACCACCTTGTTGAGATGGGGGGTGGCTGAGGGATACGGTATCCCCATTTCAGCTACATGAAAGCCTTGTCACTGTGTATTTTGCTCAGAACCGTAGCATGGTGTGGCCGTGCAACATAAAGAACAAGGGCCTTCAGAGGCTCAGAAGAGGAGGAAAGGGATGTGATTTTATCTGGAATCTTCTCAACTAGTGAGGACTTGTAATTGAAAGCAGCAAATCTACGTCTTGGTTGTAAGGAGGTGGTGCTAGCAAAGATTACAGTGAAGTGGTCATGGTTAAAAGAAAAGGGTATTTAGTTTTGTTGTTTTTGTGGATTACTATACTATTCCTATATAGTAAAAAATACTAATTTCCATTAAAGGTCCAGTATAATGCCCCTTTTTACACAATTTAAAATAAGTCTCTGATGTCCCCAGAATGTGTATGTGAAGTTTTCAGCTCAAAATACTCAACAGATCATCTTTTAAGCATGTTTAAATTGTTTTGTCATTTTGTTTTGTCATGTTTGTCATTTTTGGGGAGCTCAGAAAAATGCTCTGTTTTAGTATGTGCCCTTTAAATGCAAATAAGCTGCTGCTGTCGGCACAGGGGGCGGAGCTTCAGTCTCTCAGGACAATTTCATTTCACGGAACGATGATTTTTTACGAAACGGGTTTACCGTTTCGAACAGCATTCAGCCGAATGTTCTGATATTTAGAAGAATATCAGTAAACAGAGAGCAGTTTCTGGTCTCATTGACTACCATAGTATATATGTATATATATTTTTCCTACTATAGAAGTCAATGAGACCAGAAACTGTCTGGTTAACTGATATTCTTCTAAATATCAGTAACATCGGCTGAATGAATTAGAAAACGGTAAAACTCAACTGTTTTAACTCTGGGGGAGTGGTAAAATAAGCCTATTTTCGAAAAAAAGTGGAGTATCCCTTTAAGTAAATTAGGTAAATACACCCCCAAAAATTAACAAGTTATTTTAAACTATTTAAAAGGAGAGGAAAGCTGGTGCTGTCTGTTCAGTTTTTGTTTTCCGCTCTGATCGAAAAGATTCCGTCTGAGCCCGAGAGCTCGAGACCGGGCCATGGGGCACTCAACGGCTCTCTCGTGGACACACTAAGATTAGCACCATCACAAATCACCAAAACAGGAGGACTCTCTGACTGCCTTTTTATGTCTGTGAAGTGGGGAGGGTTTATTTTTACATCCGGATTAAGGTTTGTTTATCACGCGTCTGAGATGCCCAAAGTATCCCCTGAGATGTTTCACACAAGCAACCAACCAGCAAATTAGGCCTCAAATCAAATGTATTGCTGACACGGGGCCCGCCTGAGAACCTGTCTCTCGCACCTCTCCTGAGTTTTACTATGAGTGACATGCACAAACACGGCATTTCTGAGGCCCAAATTCCTGACCTGCAAATAATGGCACTGAACTAGTCTGAAAAAACATGCTACCATTTGTGCTGCTAACGCAGTAACCCGCCACCGCAGAGATAAATGATAGCTTTGTTTTCCCCTTCCTGACAGCTTTATTTCTGTGGAAGAAGAAGAAGATGAGGCTTGCCCAATTATGCCTCCTTCTGCCATGCTGCATAATGTCTGCTAGCATGTAATCATGACTGAATTAGCTGGCTACATGACCCCGTGTGCCAGGGACTCTTGAGAGCATGGTAACCAATCTCTGAAACTGACATTGAGACTGATATCCTCCACTTAACTGCCCATTTCTGCTCTGAATTGAAAAACATGTCCTGCCAACATAACCGCTTGGCTGCTAAATTGCGAAACGGAAAGGAAAAACACTAGCTTAGGCGGGATTTAAAAAGTTAGCAGAAGGACTTGGTGAGCATGAGCTTTATTCAAGCTGCCACGAGCATGAAGGCGAGCTAATGGGGATGTGCTTGTTGACATGGGTACGCAGAGCAGGCAACAGCAACCTCATTTACTGCACAAAGAAATTCAGTCGGCCCCTTAGAAACACAGGTTGAGGTTAAACAGAACGACAGAGAAAGAGATTAAAACAGCCTGACATTCCTCCCAGAGTCTTTAGCAAAAGGCGGGTGCCAGCGTCAGTAATTTACCTTTCAGTGGTCAAGTTGAAGGGGAAAAATGGTCTCTTAGCGTTTCTTACACGGTACTGATAATGTCAGGACGACTTTGCCACTAAAATACCTCAATTACTAAAATGTATTATTCTGCATAAGCCATTCGCACACAAGCATGTATGTATAGACGATCAGTCACAAGACAGCATAATCTTTTAAGGGGTTAAGTAAACTTTCCTCAAAATCAGCTTCAACGCTGTTTTTGCCTTTGCAACAGTAAATCCCTTCTCATTTTTAAAGACTTATTGAGATTTAACAACAACCCAGAGGTCAAATTCAAGACAATGTCCAACTGAACTGCACAGACTGCTGACTTGTCTAAAATTCAGCGTATATTGACTGCAAAATTCAGTCCTCCCTCTAGGGAGAGTGAGGAAATGTCCTAATCACAGGCTTTCCTAAAGCAAGTGCTGTTTTTTCTCTTGGTCTTGTGCTGTAAGTTGTTTTCTCTTGTTGGCTTTCTTTCAATGAATTTCCTATAAACTTCTCGGGCTGCCCTTTTTAGAACTTTGCATATTATTTGTGATCTCAGGCTGGAGGTTCAGAATGGAATAGTACTTTTATGGATTACTGCACAGTACCCACTTGTACTCCCTTGTGAAGTGTGCTGTAAATGTATTGAATGTGCAATTGTAGTGTACTTCAAATCTTAAAAAAAAAACTGTACTTGCAGATAATATGAATGAAATACAAGGCCACTTAAGTGTACTTTTTTATGACTGTTTCTTAACACACTATTTTCCAAATCAAGTTTTAAAGGGGACATATCATGTAAAATCCACTTTTTAGCCCTTAAATGGATTTTGTTGTAGATTTGGAGTGTTCATAAGTACAGAAAAGATGAAATTATTCTCTTCAGGTGCTTCGTTTATATCTTTATATTCTGTTTTGGTCATATGTTTCAACCTGTTCAGATTTTTCTGTTTTCTATGACGTTTTTTGAGCAAGTAGCGTCACTGTATTTGCAGCGGAACTGACAAATAAGGACATCGACTACCGGTCCAACACTACGAGCAATCTGCCATTATTATTTCTCGAGTTTTGTAGTCCAAGCTCAATGATGCAGAAGTTACGAGAGGGCTAGTTAAAATGTTCGGTTGTTGGATGTAGTGACCTGAAGCACTTTAAGGATCCCCACTTCAACAACCTCCGCCAGTATACAGAAGGGTTTGCCGATCGACATTTAGCTGCTGTGTTTCCTGATGCTTTCTAAACGCAAGTTATCATTTTATTATCAATACAGATTTTTAGTGATAAGATCAGACCGCAGTCATTTATCTTGTCAGTGTGCTTGTTTTAACAAGAGAAATAGTCGACTTTCACTAATAACACAACATAGTTAACTTACATACCTGCCTCCATATGAAGACGGTTCGTCATCGTCGTCATCTTTTTCAAATCGCTCGCTCTGGCTCGAATATGTAAGGCTTGGTGGACAAGTCTTCCGTTGTTGAAATTTTGTTAACGTGTGAATAAAAATGTTATTTGAAGCTATAGTAATCGTATCTCTTATCAAACTACAATAATGTGCCGAACGCAGAGAGTTGAACCTGAGTTGAACTGACCGGGAACTCAGCGACCTGGAAAGCAGGCGGGGTAAGGACGTACGACCATTTTATTTAAAGGGGCCGCATTGAAACGACTTGCTCACAGAAGCACATCAGAAAGGGGTAGAAAAGGGGCATGTGGAGCTATTAATAATGAGCAATTCAGACCCAAGCATTGCAGTTATGCTTTATATAGACCACAGATGTATGATTTATAACTAAAAATGAATGATTTAAAAGCATGATATGTATCATTTAAATGAAATGTATATTATATTGTTTTAATAATATTTTATCAAGATTTAAAAGCAATTACCATGCAATTTAGTGTGCATTTAGTTTGCACTTAAGTATATTTAAGTCACTTAGAAGTACATTATTTCTGTTACTGTTCTTTTTCCCAAAAGCTGCCTATATGTAAGCAATAAGGTACGTACGAGAGGCTGTGCTGTATCGCAAAATAAGTAACAGCTGAAGGGCGTTGTTAGGCACGTACGCTAAGCGGAGTGCCTGCAACCCCTTCAGCTGTTACTTATTTCACGATACAGCACTTGCCTCGAGTATCTTATTGCTTTTATAAAACGGTTGCCACACAATATTAAAGTAAAAAAACAATATAAGTGCAACTTTCTTGAAGTAAAATCACTAAAAGCCTACCTTCCGCTGGAAAAAATAGTCCATGAGCGTGAACAGCAACAACGTTCCAATGTGTAAAATGCATGAAAGCTCAAATAAAAACAACATAGAACCGCAGTGTTGCGCAGCGATCAATAGAACCGTTGGGTAGAAGCGTCGTAGCCGTGTTTTATCGTGAATAAAGCACAGCTCTTGACCAATCAGAATCAAGAGATTCGAACTACTCGTTTTTATATATATATATATATATATATATATATATATATATATATATATATATATATATATATTAACATAGAAAATAACATAAAAACAAAATTAAATTTTGAGTGAACTCATCTTAAACATTTGCCATTGTAATGAAATAATGAGTTAAATAAATGTCATTAAATCATTGCATTGTGGGATACAGTATCACATGCCAGTGTGATCTGTTGTATACTGCACATGGATATTGGCACATTGGCATATAGTAGATAATCTGCATATTTCATACATACAGTACATATTTCTATCATTGATATCACTCAATTTACTTTTAAATTAAAATTACACTGCGAGGCAGAGAAACGTATATAAACAAGATCAGAATTAGATATTTACTCTTGAATTACATGTATACACTTTCTGGCTATAATAAGAAGAAGACATCAATAGACATTATTTCCACCCCTCGATGAAAGCAGTCTGAGAGAACCTAAAACCTTTCAAACTCACAGAAAGCCTGTTTCCATGCTGTCAGCCCTTGTGTGGCAAGCATTTTAATCTTTCTTCCTAAGAGGGCGAGAAATCTACCCAACTCCAGGAAACAGGCCGAGGGTACAGAAAGGAAGGGGAAGAATCAAAAGGCATCAAGAAAGCAACACACCAGGATGGGGTCTCAATTTTGGCCCTGTACCCTTTGCATTTCTCCTACGTAGTGAGACGAAGAGACTAACGGTTACAGAAAAAAATGAAAGAACGTTGGATTAGAGGGTTGTGAAAATGTCAGATTAAAATGTTAAAAGATGGATCTTATTCCGAGCTATTCCGCAGTGCCCCACACATTACTCAGAGCGAACAGGTTGGATTAGGGGTGTGTTCCTGATGCAGACAAGAATCTCATTCATGGCAGCTACCTGTGTGGAGGAGAGATAAGTAGCTTTCCGTCAGAAACAAAGAGAAGATTAGCATTCTCTTACACTGTGCTGAAGGACACACCAGGATGCCCTCTGAAGCCCTCAGAGAAGAACAAGAAAGACTTGTGAAGAAAGAACAGATCAAAGCCTATCAGAGCGCTCTCCTAAATATAGTTAAAATGTTAACATCATGAATTGTGCCAAAAAACAGCTGTTCGTTTGAAATAGTCTCTTAGGTGCCAGTTATACTCATTTTATAAAAATAGGTTACGTGTTTCTGGAAAATTAGGTCTATAAATGAAGTGCTAATAAAAACAAATCTAATTGTGAAAGGTAAATAAAAAAAGATTAATAAAAACGAAACGAAAAACGAAAAGCAGCTGTCAATGCATTTAAATCTAAATACATTTTACAGTAAATTCAGCAAATATGTAAAGGCCTTTTTTGTGTACATAATGGTACAACAATTCTTCTCTTTTAAATGTACATTTTAAACAGAAGAGGATAGTAAGCATATATCTCTGCAATTACTGCTGAATGCATTATGCTTTGACAGTCACATTTGTGTTGGCTGGAAGTGGTCGTCGTCGTGCCAAGAACAGATCTTTCAACTTGCTCCTCATTTCTCATGTGAGGCAGACTGCAAATAAATGTGATTACACTCAAAATACTCTCTGGACAGTCATGAAATTGTGGCAAAATACTGAAAGGATCTGTAAAATGTTATTGCTGTTAAAAAGACCACAAAAGAAAAAGAGCCATTACGGTTAAATACAACAGCTTAACTCATCCCTATTGCATCTGCCCAGATGGCTTTCCTGGCATATGATATGCTCTGTGATGGCGGAAAAGAAGGAAACATGAAATGTCACTTTTACAGTGAAAAGGAACACTTTTAGAGCAAAGAGGCCTTTTAGAAAAAAAAAGGATGTGGGCTTTCATCGGAATTTAAAATGCCTTTGAATGTTTCCTTCCAAGTGTAAATGCTGATCTTGTTTGCAGCTGATTGCAAAACAGAAAATATAAGCATATCCCAAGGCACCTGCACTTCCTCTTCCACGTCATTCGCATTGATTTGCAAATGAAATAGAAAAAAAGATTTTAACATTAAAGGAAATTAAACCAGCAATTATTAGCTACATTTACATTCAGCCAAATATTCAGTTACTAATCAATTGATGGCTCTGTGATTGATGGCTCTGTTATCGGATTCCACAGTTTAATTTTCATTTAAACAGCACTAATCTGAAATTAGATTGGATTCATTCAGATTAACGTAAATTAATGCATGTAAACATACAGCATTATTTTGCTTCCAGAAATTATACTGACATCTCAAGTTACAGTAGCTCCTCCCCCATAACCATGTCTTTATAGAGCATCACAGTCCCGCCCACAGCCCGAGAGAGCGCTGGTGCCGGAAGTAAATTTCCCATTCATTTCTCCCATTGACATTTTGTAAAATCCATATCTAAAGAGTATTAGAGCATGTCTGAGGATAATCAGCTACGGCTGAACTCATAAGCATACAATACATCATTTCGAGTGAAAAAACGAAGAGAAAATCCAAAAAAAGTCAAGGGTACAAGCCTGTGTACATATTTTCATTTCCGAGCAAAGGAACTACTTCTCCCATAAACCACCGCGCCTCACTGAAGTCGTCTGAAAGCCACTGTGAAAGAGCCTTTTGAGCGACTTCCAAATCTGACGACGGGCACGTGAACTTTTTCCTCCAGTGAATTTTATATAGTGAATGTGCAGGGAAACTCCTTTTCTTCGATTTACTGAAGCAAACGCATTTGCAGATCAACATGCAAAAACATTGAGTATCTGGCTCGCTCATTAGCTAAGCTATGGCAACTGCACATCCAATGGCGCGCGGGCGTCTCAGAAGTGCGACCAATGAACTTAGCCCTACGTCATTACGCGATCTTCAGTCTTCACGTACCTTCGCGGGGTTTCAGACACGTGACACGACTTCCACCAATCAGATGCATCACTGTTGGATTGTGGATTGTTCAGGATTGTGGGTAATGAAGTACTTATCCAATACATCGCGAATAAAAGGCATTTATCTTAAAACAAGGTTAGTGCCCCATGAACTTTTGGCGTTTATATGAGCATATACAATCGCTTAGTACAGCCGTAGCTGGTTTTAAGTCTACCATGTATGGTTACGTTTTTATGGCTTATATCTCAAATGTCAATGGAGAAATTGTATTGAATTTTTACTTCCGGCATCGGCTGTGGGCGGGACTGTGATGCTCTATTATACTCATACTTTTTCTTTTAACGCAAAGTTTGTGTGCATGTGTGTTACAAAGTCCTGAAGTGAAGAACGACTGTTTGAAACAACAGATTTGGTCATTTCTTGGAAGAAAAAAAGTGAAAGATCTCCTTAAGAACAAATATAACCACACCTAATCAGATCTAAATCAGCAAGTTATAAACACACACACACACTGAGACACACAGTCTGGATGGATGACTTTGCAGCTTTGACAGAGTCGACTAAATGAACGCACAAATGGCAAACCGTATTCCTTATTATAAAGCCAAACACAGACGTGAGCTCGTGACCTGTCCAAACATGTACGGACACACACCTATTTGGACAAACGCAAACGCAAACCCAAAGCCACCCACACACACTCTATACCCATCTATCCCTGCCTAGAGACTGATACAGCACTCCATCAAATCCACCGCTGGTGATGCATGAAAAACTAACATGTGGCACACATTTCTATCTTCCAGTAATCATCTCTCAGACAAATGATCGTTTCATATAGTCTTGATTACTGTGCCGCTCATAGCTGTCCCCACAAAAGCAGAGAACGGTATTACTTTCTAATTTTATTGATTCTTTTTTGGCACAATGTGTTCACTTTGAGTTACATTCAGTAATAACTTGGCTGAGAGACAGTGCTCTGTGTGTGTGTGACATTCTCCTTAATCTCATTTTATGAGCAGAGAGAATTTAGTCTGCTTCTCATTAGCAAACAGCATCTCGGCCCCAACAGAGCAGCGCAAATATGGAAAAATTTGAATGTGAATTTGGAAAAGCATTCAATTCGTTCAAACGTGGGATCTCAGAGGATTCGATTGTAAAAGTACACTGTGACTTCTGAAAAACATACAAATTAGTAATGCCTATTATGCAAATGTTTGTTCGTTTTCAAATATCTCGTTAATTCGATCTTTTTCCATAAGGGGTCCTGTTGATCACATTGCAATCATATCCTGAAATGGATCATTTTATGACTACAAATATAAATAATGTCTGATTATTTGCAATATATATATATATATAAAAAAAAAATTCTCCCAAATACAAACTTCCCCCTAGGAAATTGGATTCATCCACAATCTTTAAAATGCTGTAATGTACTTTTATAATCACAAAATATACCGTGTGATAACAAATAACCAGCCACTTTCTGGTTTAAGACGCACAAACTCTACTTTGCTTTTGAATGGAAAAGTGCAAAACATGAGCTTCCTAAATTCGAACACGCATTCGAACCATGTTATTTCTGTCATGTGTAAAGCAAAACTAAAGTTCAGCCATCTACTAAAACACAATGAAGCTGAACATGACTCAGCAGAGAAATCTGTCGTTCCATCAAACGCACATATTTTGACAGCGCGAACAAAAACACTGCGGCGATGTGAAATAAATAGCCCATTTGAATAGCCAGGAATCTTTGTCGTTTAGCTAGCAACATTGTGATTTCCGTGGTGTCACCAGGGTCGCTCACGGGCTGGGCATGGGGTCAGTGAATATTAACTTCATTTACACATGGTTGCAAACAGAGCAGCTTGCACAATGCAGGCCTGCCTGCTCTGCTTAGTAACGTGAGCAGCCGAGCTGACAGGTCACTGCCAGGCTGGAAGATGGATGAGCAGAGCAGTTGACCCTTGGCTTGCCTGAGGAGCCAGCTCTATGGCTTCTTTCCCCTCCAAACAAAGACCCCCTACTAGCAACCGCCCTGCTCACAACTCCAGCAGCACTAACAGGTCCCGACATCTCCATCAACCCTTGCATGCACACAAACGCACAAGCAGATTTTGATAGGCTTAGTCTTTTTAGCCGACACACCCGGTGAAACACTCTTTTTATGCCTGCATTCACACACATGCGGCCTACGCTATGGGCAGCTTACCCCCTTCAGCTGCCTAAAACGCTGGCACACACACTTCTCTTTTCCAATTGCCCTCTGCTCATCCGTACTAATGAATGCAATTGGACAAGCGGACACTGTGTTAAAAGCAACAAAGCAGCCGTGTGTGTGTGTGTGTGTGTGTGTGTGTGTGTGTGTGTGTGTGTGTGTGGAGCAGCTCTGGCCCGAGGCGACCGGGTGAAAGTGATATGTGACCAGGTTGAGGGCCTTAACACTCAGTGAGCATCAGGGAGGGTCTGTTGTCAGAGGGACTCTCCCTCTGGGAGAGCGGCAGTGCAGGAGACTCAGCAGCTCAATCTCTCCCTAAGAGCAAAATCAATAACTTATTACATAACTGCACACTTTTCTCCTTTACGGAGTGAGAGAGGGAAGGAAGGAAGAAGTCTTAGGAGGTTTGTTCTAGTATGAAAATGGCTTGCTAATATCACAACCAGGACTTCATATAATGACATGGGAGCCATTGGAGCTTTAATGAATCATTTAAGAGCCAAATAACTTTTAGTTGACAAAACAAAAACGAACATCAGCGCTTCTGAAAGATCCGAGCGAAATGCTGTAATTTGTCAACTGCTGTGGTGTAGATCCACTGGGATGTGTATTAAACACTATGAACTGTTAAAAGATCAGTTAGTGTGTGGAAAAGGGGTGTGTAGTCAGTGGCGAAAAAGTGGGTATGCACTATATGTGGCGCATAGGGGCACAGCACCATGGGGGGCGCCAAACCGATGGCAAAATTTATTTTAATTAAAATTAAATTAAAAATATCTTTTGTTTTTTCTACATGTAGCTGGTGTTGTGCATTTCTAAATCATTTCTGTATTTCCTCAATATTATATACAATTTTAGAGGACTTAAGGCCAATTTATACTTCTGCGTCGAGGGTACGCCGTAGTGTACGGCGTTGGCTACGCACTGCAGGCGACGCCGTTGTGAGCATTTATACTTCTGTGATCAGGTCTTGGTTGCTCGTAGCACTGCTCCGAAATGCTAGTTGGCGGCGGAGGCTTTCAATGTTCCACTGTGTTTAGATTCCTCGCGGCTAGGTTACTACAAGCAATATCGACTGAAAGAGAGCTGATCATGTAGCTTATTGAGGTGGAAAAACTGTTAATTTTAGTGAAATTACTAAAACTGAAAGGCAGAAATGAGAGAAGACGTCAGAGGAGATGGTACGTGTGGAAATGCGTAGGAGGAAATGCGATGCTACCAAGTCGACCACTCATCCGATCTTGATAAAATTAAATTCTATAAATTGGCCTTAACAGACTAGAGTAGCCTAGGCACCCTCATGGAGAGGGGGCGGGATTATATCGCGTGAGCGCTGAGCGAGCAGGAGTAGTGAGTTGTCGTCGAAGAAGAGAGATGAAAAACAAAATGCTGGGGGGCTAAAAAAATAAAGAGGGAAAAGGAGATGGGATGTCCATTTATGTGACAGCAGCTAAATAAGTGCATGGTGAAAGCCAACAGGTAAGATTTAAAGTGTGACATGTAGGCTATCTATATGCTTATATCTACATGTTTTTTCTGCCGATATCTCCCTTTTCTTTAACGGCCCAAAAAACTCATACATCGGCGGCCCATTGTTTTTTTAGTTTTTTTGCTTAATTGGTGGTGCTGGGTTAGTGGCGGTATAGCCTAATGCATTGGTCAAAATAAAAGTCAGCGTTATTTTTTATTTTTACCTGCCCATGAAACGTGTAATAAATAATAATTATAATATTATTATTATTACAGTTATTTTTCAGTGCATTTGTTTTACAATATAGCCTATAGCTATAACTATAATGGGATTAATTTTATAACTACTATTATGTAGTTATGTAGGTCTGAATGTTTTCTTTGTTTAATTTGCACCCAGAATATGGATTAGATCATTTTTAATTTTGAACTTTTAAAGTGCACCAGACGGATGAATTTAACATTAAAGAACAAAAAAAAATCTTATTAAAGGGAAGGCGCAAAAAAATTGTTGCTGCATACCCCTCTGACACAGGGTAGTTAGACATAACTGATTCGATTCAACCTTACTTGGATTCACTATGCTAGACTAAATATATATATATATATATATATATATATATATATATATATATATATATTTTGTGTAGCATATCTGAATCCTTTAGAATAATACTTTACAACAAAACTCTTTTGTAAAAAACTATCTTTAAAAAACTATCAGTAATTAGAAAGAGAATTTATACGACTCTCTCTGCACATTATGAATCAGATATATCTGAAGAATGACATCAATGAGTGAATCCCCATAGCTGCTCTGAACTATTCACTGTGTGAGTGAAGTTGCCTGTGAGCTTAAGACTAATTCATTAAAAAGAACCAATTCAAACAGGACATTTGTACATGAATCTCAGCACAGTGAGTTTTTTTATATTTATTTTATTTATTTAATTATGAATGGCAGTATGTTAACCATTTGTCATTCAACCAAAGAACTTTTTTGATCCAGTGAAACAACAGGAAATGTGATTGTGAACATGAAGCAACTACACATCAATAACTGTTCTACAGCCAACTGACAGCCTTGACAACACAGCACAATGACAGCTTCCCTCATGTTCAAAGCCACTTTCCATCTGACAAAACCGAGGGAAAAACAAACAGTGCTCCGTGAGGACGCGGCTGTTCGAAGACCCTGACTGGCCGAGAAGGCCATTATCCATCAGCAGATGATTCTAACCCTGACAGTTCCGGACCCAACGGGCTTCCCCGAGGAACTCGCCTCCATTTGAATAATTAAGCCCATTTACAGTTCTCTAACGGATGACCGTTTGTAGCCTTTACTTTCACACCTTATCAATCACTTGCATGTCAAGCCTTTATACAATCCTCCCACCCCCAACTCCTGGTGGCATCATTTGAAATGCAAAGCACGGCCTTCACTGAGCCTGGGTCTTGCTCTTATGTCCTTCCACCTCGGCTACTTCTGCAGCTTGTTACGACAGCTATCGCCCTCCTTCTGTGTTCTGGCAATCCGTCAGGCTTTGACTAACTTCTGTCCAACTATTTGACATCTGGGAGATGGATGGTGTCAGCGCCTGCCGTTGCCAGTACCTCCTCCTGTTAGCATGTTAGCCAATGCTATCTTGTTTTTCCCCATAGAATAATAAACAGAAGCTTGCCTTGTAAATAACGCAAACTGGAAGAGCGGGTCAACTATCGGTTAATATTAGGAATTTCGTGAGACAAGATACAGTTATTATTTTGTGATGTGATTGAGCAACATACATTCCACGGATTGTTCGCAAAAGCTTAACGGAAACAAAGAGATCAATGTCTGTGTACAAGGACTCCTTTTTGCCTCCAAAGGACTTAGTGTCTCCATTTTCTCTGAGTAGACACTGTTGAACAGAGCTTCGCAAATGAATAGCCGCTATTTTTTTTACGTGAGCTCTATGCAAATAAACTCTGACATGCTGCTGAACACTTCAGATCCCCAATACCCATTACACTGATTGTTGTAACTGCAATGAGCAGATTTCTAGAAAAGCAGGAAGGAGTGAAGCCTTGCATTACGTACCATAAAATGATTTTTCGAGAGCGGGGGATGAAGCATGACTTTTTCTTCAGTGAAATGATATTTTATGGTTTTTGGTCCATATGATCCAAAACAATGTTTTAGCCAATGCACTTTCTTTGTGTATAAAAATAACGTATGGTATGTTCCACAGAAGAAACAAATTATTTGACAACATTTATTTATGTGTTAACTAGTCCTATCAAAGGACCGTTTTAGAGGCATCTCAAACACATCACAACAGCTAAAGTCATCCGCCTACTAGCGCATGTAGAAAAGCAATCAAAATACTGTGCCAACGGATGTGTGTCCTGTGCGAACGGCTGTTTAGAGGAAGAGGGGGGGGATGAAATATACACAATCCTCCATCAGGCATCTGATGAATGAGATGGTCAAAACATGCATTTTCATGGCCCTCCTTAAGTTTCCCCACTCAATTTTTAATGCAAGACATTTTAGACTTTGTTCCGTATGCATGAGCGTCTGCTTGTGTGCTTGTTCTTATATAAATAGAGTGGAATTTATAACAGAACACTGTGAGATGGTGTAAAAACAGGAGCTTTCGAAGGCTTCAGGGTCACCGTGCCTTGGCCGAGCCCCGAGGGGAGGAAGAGAAAAAGAAGATAAAGAAAAAGAGAGAGCTGCAACATGAGCCGTATACTCCTGGAAAGATCAGTCCTCCCATATTAAAAACACCCCTGTCACTCACAGGCCTTCAGCCCCAGATACCGTGCACTGCATTACAGTTTCCCTGACAGAGGGGGAAAACACACCAGTATTTTTCAGTCTGGTTGCTGCTTGGGGAACTCTGAACAGGCAATTTAATATCGGGAAGATCGCTAAGAGGAAGTGCTGATGCGGCAGTCTCATGCTCATTTTATTTAGATTAACTACAGTGGTAATATCACAGCCACTCATGCCAGGAGCGACGCACAACTCATAAAGTGACAATGGAAGGGGGCAGGAATCTAAATGGGTGACAGGGTTTGTTTGTCGCCAGCTCTGAGAGAAACACACAACATCGTTTGAGGAATGCAAGATGGCTTCGCGAACATCGATTAATTCATAGGAAAAGTAAACAAGATTTTCTGAGAGTTCGGCGTTGCTTAACTATTTTAATTATTTATTTATTTATACATATTTTATTTTTTAATTTTTTGGGGGGCTTAAAAAATCCCAGTGTTTAATAGGTTAAAAAGGGTGGAAGTGTACAAAAATAAATAAAAGGCATCCTTTTATTATGCTTAATGTGTGCCAAATAGCCCATATTACATAGAAGCACCATCAACTTTCTCCTTTGCTCCCTTTCTGGCTTTTGAAATAGCTTTCAGCTTTGCAGCAACCTCTCAGCGTGAAACAGTCTTGCCCATTTTAGCTTTTGATAACATAATAGTGTTCTGAAGCACCCTTTACGTGATAACTTAATGATGTAGACGTGTATGTGCACCGCATAAAAGCTATCCAAGCCTTCCGATATATCGGATTAATCATTACTGGTCTGCGCACTTGATAATCTATAGGTGGAGGAAGTGACCCAGATTGGCAGAAAAAGGCTGGACAGCCACTTAAACCACACAAAACCGAGAGGTCCTCTCCCGCAGATCCTAATCATGTGTCATGTGACTGCCAAAAAAACAACGCTTAGCACCATTAGTGACAGTGATGGCACTGGGGGTGTTTTAGTCTTAATTGCAGAGTATATCAGTGGCTACTGTAATAGTGTTTCCTGTTCGGACAGTTCTTAAATAAACCCCGGGTGTCCGCTGTTTATTTTCTTTTCCGTTAACTAAGGTCATTTCAAAGGTCCGGAAAAGGACCCGGCCGTAAGGGCTGAACCTCCCCCGGACTGCGGTGTCATTTGCGAGCAATTGGTTTGGCTTGGTGCCAAATGGAAAGAGAAGAAAAGAGACGAAGAAAGAGAGCATGGCTGTTTCTGAGAGCGAATCTGGAGTGCTAGTTATCATTTAATTCCAGTGTCAATGTGCATAAGGCTATAAATTAAGAGCCCACAAATCAAGCTACTAACAGGGATTCCAATTATTGTTCCAAGGATTTTGCACCCACATTTAATCCATCATTATTATCTCTGCCCAATAAGCATGTTGTTGTTTTTTTTTTTCTCCTATTTTTTTGTATTAATCGTTCTTCTTTTTCAGCATTTTTTGTTTTGTTGTTGCATTGCCTTGCTGTAATTCGGATGAATTACCTCACATTAGGGTAATTCTATGCTTGGGTGTCAGTCACCCAATTAGAACAAGGATTGTCTTGGTAAATGGACACATAAGCAATTCTTGCACGTAAAAATAACTTATTAATTGCTCCATTGTCCTCTCTTCTGTTGCATGCAAGGTTAATCAGTGTCACTCTAAAGCATGCCAACAGATGTGTGCAAATAAAAATAAGGTACTCACGTTCACATGCATCTCCCTTCTGGTGAAATCCAGCTTTGCATATACATTTCCCAATGGGAACCAGCCATTCTCCTTCTGCGCTGCAGTGCATTTTGGGAGAGTTGTCGGCCTCCTCCTCTGCGTCGTCGACGCACATACCCTCCACTTCCACCAGCGACGAAAACTCTGACCCTGTCACCGCATCTGGGAACGTGGCCAGGTTCTCAACAATCGACCAGCACTTCTTGTAATACACTTTGACAGAGACCAAAGCGATGCAGGCACCTACATCCTGGAAGGCCAGGTAGAAGCCTCGGCGGGAGAGGGTCCGATTATACGCACCTCCGTGTTGAGCTTCATCTTTCTTTCCCCCAGGTCACCCTGAGTGAAACTTTCGTCCGCAGCTATAGTGTCAATTTTCACATACTGACTCTCCCTTATATTCCTGCCCACCTCCACGTCGGTTTCCTGGTAGTACAAGTTGAACGTCTCCTTGCAAGAGCCAACCACCCCTGGAAGGCTGTTACAATCCCTCAAGGTAAACTTCAGCTCCACAAAAATCCTCTGGGCATCGCCCTTCTCAATCCAGTTAGTCCTGTAGCCAATTGTTCTGATTTGGCTCCATGACCTGGCAGACCTGATATGTGCGAATGGGTGTGTAGTTTTCATCCAAGCCGCTGATCTCTTCCCACTGAGAAAAGGAAAACGCAGTTAATCATCATTACACCGTGAGTTGTACTAAAATGCTCAGGAATAACCTCAAGGGAGAATGTTTCAGCGTGTTAAAACTGGCCTCTGTGTGAACAAATGCACAACTTCTTGATATAAACGGATCTCTGCATGAATTCATCTGCAGCCATCAGCTTCTTTTTAAAAAAAATCCTTTGCATACAGTGAAAATTTCAAATATCTGTATTCTATTAATTAAAAATAATGATTTTTAGTGTGATCAATTATTAGTATCAGTCAATCAAAACAAGGTGGCACATTAAAAATGTACACATAAAAATGCACATATAAAATATTTTTTTTTAAATATTACTATAAATGTTTTGTTGCAAAAAAAATTGCATAGTAATAATGTACACTACCATTATGTTTTTCCATATTTTACAATAATATTAAAATAATAGTGAAGCCATAAAATCCCACAACAAAGTTTCGTCAAGTATCCGAACGTTGTGCTTCTTGTGTTAACATCAAAAATAAACTAGTTTTAATTTCTAAAAAATATTAAACATATGACTCAACCCGACTACTTTAATTTTCTGGGTTTCTCTCGAACAACTTCCACTTGGAAGGCTAAAATTCCATGTGCGCTGGACACTTGATGGCTGATGTTTCTTTCCTTATTTGGTATAACTAAAACTAAAAAATACAATGCTGTATTTTATTTAATACTCTAAATAAGATATATTGCAATCAAGCCACATGATAAACAATCTAACTGAATCTGAATCCTAAAAGTTTAAATTGCAGTTACTTTTTTTAGTTTTCTGGATGATTGCGTGTTCAAATCAATTGGCTTTTAAAAACACCAACAGTCAGCAACATGATAAAGAATATAAGTTAATTTACAAAGTTCTGCAAAAGATCACTCATGGCCTTATACGACTCTAGAAACAATGCGTTTGTATTTTACACGCCTTCCTTAAACCTTTATTGAGGATCAACAACGACAAACAACTTTTAAAAGTAACAAAACCACCTTCATATATAAAGAAAAACCAAATTACCATTGTTTAGCGTTTTAGAAACATTGTGATGTGGTGCAAAGACTCACAATGGAAAAAAAACACCACATAATTCTAGGTTGCACTTAAAATTCTACAAGCAGTAAGCGCATTACAGAGGCGAAAAACATAAATGTCTGTGTGTAAAGACAAAGTTGTAAAGTTTCCAGCTTACCCCGCTTGGAGGAGACGATATCCATTCCAGCTCTGTCTGCTGCGCCTTTGAATCCAGCAGGATCACTGCCGACGAGACATAAAGCGTACACTTAGGCTACAATAATGCATCTTTAATTGTGATTAATGTTTGGCACACATCTCGCGCATATTCCAAAAGCATTTTACATCGCGATCGAGTGGAGAACAGACTGAAAAGTGAGAGAGTGCGCGACTTTGACCCATTTTCAGCAGACAGCGGTGGAGATTTATGACAATAAGCACCTTACACCTCTGAAACCTGTGCGACACCTGTTCGTGTATCAATATAACCGACGGACACGCTTTCTCTCTTTGTGTGCGATACAGAAATCGGTAAAGTTCCTTGTTTGAACGTTGCGGAGATTACGCGGATACGCGCGCGAGGTAAAAACGCGTCAAAATTAGCCGCTATTTTGTTATTTAAATCAATTTAATTGAGGCGATGTGTATTTTTTTGTGTGATCATATGATTAAATAAATCTGATTAAATAATACAATAATTAATCCAATGGAATATTGCCATTCAAAACTCTCAAAATGGCATTAGCTGATAATTTAATTAAATAAATAAAAATAATTTAATAAATAAATTCGTCAGTGAGTATGTTGAGTAATCAATACACATCTATACACAGCAAACAGATAAACTCAACTGGACATATTTATTACCATCCTATAATTTCATATTTCTGTAAAGAGCCACGATACCTTCGGCTTATGTTATACAGTCGATATTGATGTGTGATATACCCTACTTATTCGCAGTCCAGACATGTATGCTAGAAACCTGCTAAATCTGCCTACTCGATAACTTGATAATGAAGCAGTTCGATTGCTTGATGATTGCAGAAGGGTTTCATCTCAGACAATTCCTTTACTCTATAGCTTAACTGAAGATGATCCCATGAGTGTTTTAAAATAATAACGTGGTATGTTGCAGTTGCAGAATTAACTGTATACTGTCCGGTAACATTAAGGCACAAGCAGATCTGTTCAAGTTTGTTATCGCTTTTGTTTGCAGTACATGGAAAGCACGTAGTGTTTCCTGATGATATGAGACCGGGTTACTAGGCGATACAGAGCTGTGATGTGTCATCTTAACCAGATAAGTATAATTTGTCTATCACGTTTTTATGTCAAGTTGCGATGTGCTGTGGTAAATTACACGTCTGATTATCGAAAGTCTGTGCGTCAAGGAAATAAATACTCATGATACCAGACACATTCAGACGAAGTCTAATGTGTGATAAAATAAAACTGTTGTCTGTCAGACTGTCGATACTGTATATGTTGTAACTGCTGGTTCGCTCGGTGCTTGCGCTCGCGCTGTCAGGATGCAATAAAGGAAACTTTAGCACTCACCCTCCCTTGTGTTCTGTGCTATTCCAGTGTTCACATAAAGACAAAAATGAAGGCAAAATATAGTCCACAAACACGAAACTGAGGTGCAAACCATGGTGCAATTGAAAGTTGGCTAAACAGTGTGCGCTTTTTCCAACGCGGCGTTCCCTTCCCATTGACGACGCTCCAGCACCAGCTCTGGGTGAATCAACCAGCCGTCTCTCACTCAAATAGCATCGGCAGCTGAGGGGCGGGGTTTAGAACATTCAGCGTGTCACTCACTTTGACTGACAGAGAGCACACCCACATTAGGCGCGCGAAAGGCTTTTAGTGTAAAAGCGCGGACGAATCACCTTAAAGCGAAGGCGGATCCTCAATTTTAGTCCAAAACAGACTAGTGTGGATTCACAAACTTTAAGATTAGTCGGTCAATGTAACTCGTTGTTAAGAACATTTTAATATTCTAATGTTCGATTTGAAAGATTATTAGCTAAACGTTGTTACAGCTGTTATTACAGTAGCATACTGAAAAGTAAATACAGATAGGCCTATATCAAAATAAACTTTTAGAGAGAGAGAGTGAGAGAACTTTCGCTGCTCAGAATCCACTCTATCAAGATTAGACTTGAACCTTGGGTAGGGCACTCAAGCATGTCACGACATCAGAGGAAACGTTTATATTTTTTCCCAAGCCATTGAAGAGCATTACATCATACACAGGGAAGCCCTTAGCATATCTCACCATGGTGGCTGTCTTGTCTAAGAGCTGTCTTTAAAGAGCATATCACCTATACTTTGCAATGTCAAAACATTGTTGTCAATAATCAGTCATCATACTGTTTGAGTTACAATAGCCTCTATTACTTATTGATTTTATTTAATTCAATTCAATCTATATATTATCTATCTATCTATCTATCTATCTATCTATCTATTTATTTATCTATCTATCTATCTATCTATCTATCTATCTATCTATCTATTTATCTATCTATCTATCTATCTATCTATCTATCTATCTATCTATCTATCTATCTATCTATTTATCTATCTATCTATCTATTCTATCTATCTATCTATCTATCTATCTATCTATCTATCTATCTATCTATCTATCTATCTATCTATCTATCTATCTATCTATTTATCTATCTATCTATCTATCTGATTTATCTATCTATCTATCTATCTATCTATCTATCTATCTATCTATCTATCTATCTATCTATCTATCTATCTATCTATCTATCTATCTATCTATCTATCTATCTATCTATCTATCTATCTATCTATCTATCTATCTATCTATCTATCTATCTATCTATCTATCTATCTATCTATCTATCTATCTATCTATCTATCTATCTATCTATCTATCTATCTATCTATCTATCTATCTATCTATCTATTATCTGTCTGTATGTCTTGCCTGTTCAATTTCCTAGTGAATAGTGACATTTTTCCAAATCTTTAGAGTATATTTGTGCACATGAGAATAGATTGTATTTGCTTTTATGTTTGCTTGTATCTCTAAGATCTAGAGAGATATTATGAACTATTCTATGACACTAGAACTATTAAGAATATAAATTTTGTTGGCAGATCACAACAACCGGGTCTTTTGTACATGTACTCCAAATGGACAAAAACTAAGTTAAACATGATGAACACTTTTACAAATTTAGCACATTTAAATGCCTGCAGAATTTGAAAGCAAATAATGTAACAATAACAATAACGTCAAAATAAATACAGGCAATATAAAGTAACATACAATCAATATATATTTTTATGGAATAACATAATTAATTATTAAGATGAATGTTCCTTTTCTATTGGGTACTGAGGGGTGTAACGATACCCTTACTGTATGTCATGATTCGAATACATCACGATACTTGAACTCATCGATAAAATATTATTGCGATACTCCAAGCATATGGTGAAAGGTTAATAAAAAATGTACTGTTGATAAAAAAGCTAACTTAGACGAATATTTTTCTTTTTCTGCAAGAATTCTATTTAATATATTTAGATATTTATAATATTGTTGGACACTTTTTACTGGTCAAGTTGCAGAAGTCATTAGGCACAAATATTGCATTATTATACATTATAATCAACATTATATACAGTAGTTTAATGTAGTTCTGACACTAAAACTTTTGTGAGAATTTTTTCTCACACAGTAATTTTTAATTTGGGCCACGATACATATTGTCACTATCCATGATGTGTATTGTTGCATTTTTGTATTGCCATAAATTGTGGCACGATATATTGTAACACCCCTATTGTGTACACATTAATCTATTTTTTTTATATATCCCATGACACTTGGGATTGAAAGACATCACATGTTATTTTGTTGAAAAATATACAGAGATGTTTATTGAAATTAAAACTGTTATAAGGCAGAACCCCTTGTTGACTGACTAGTGAAGGGCAGAAATTCTTTGTGTGAGACAGACAAAAACAGATAAACATTGACTGCTGTGTTTTTTCGAAGGTCACCTAATGAGGAAAGTGCCCTGCTGATTCTGGGCAATGGGTGTGGATGCATCGATTCATTATGTGCGTTACTGCTCAAGAAAAAGTTCGAAGATTGAACTGCTGGGGTTTTAAGCGGCGCCAATGAATTGAGATAAACACAAAACACAATTAAAAAGTGTAAAGTTAATTTCCTGCTGCTCAGATGACTTGCCAAATCACTGATAAATGAAAGCATGAAAGGGACCTCATTACCCCACAAACGTATAATGCATTTGTTACAGGTCACTTATGAATCTCCATTTCCTAAAATGAGTAAAACAACTGTAATTATGCACCATAAATATTGATTAATAAACTCTGTGCATCACAAATGGATGGAGGTAGACAAGGACTCATGTCAAGGTTTATTTACCTCTTTCTTATTTGTTTTTTGTTGTTTGGCCTGTTTATTATGCAAATGATTTCTAATCCTCTTTACCCTTGATGCACGCACCTGTGTTGCATATTTCCATTTTGGTGTATTAAACTAGCTTCAATGTAGAAGTAATGTAGATAGACATATTTTAGTAGTCAATATCTTAAACAGTTTCTGATCAACTGGCATAGGTGTTAATTATATTCAGTATTTGTTTTGCACATATGAATATCATTGTCTGAGCTGGATTAAACACAACCTTGTAAGCATGTATGAATTCATGTTTGAATATTTATAATCAACAAAATGTTCATTACCATTCTCATTTAAGTGAGTCTCGTGTGGTAGTGCCAGGCTTTCCAGGTTTCCTCTTGTGGTTGTTAACATAATAATTGCAGATTTCTTCTTGGTAACTCAAGAAAAAAAAAATCCCCAAATCTTATTGAAACTCAGAATACGCATTTAGGAGCCACATTAGTGAGTCCTCATCATCTTAATGTTGCCATGGCATCAGTTAATTGAATTCCTTTGTTTGAATTGGGATTATACCATAGTAGTCATGTGGAGACGACAGTTTGTGTAAGCGACGTTATGCCTGACTCCTCACAAAAAGCTAATCATTTTAGAGGATACTTCATTCTGAGTAGGTCTTTAGTGTGTCTTCCCTGAGTACAATTGCCATCCTTCAGTAAAAACACTAACCGTCATTGTCAATTTACCAAAATTCATTATAAATGAAATGGCAGAATTTGAGTGAAGTGTACTAGATTACTAAAGCAATATTGTAGAAATTAGCTAGATTGTTGAGGTCATACAAATGTTTATTTTGGACTTAAAAACAATAGTTTTACCCCCAACCCCCAGTGGTGAGCGAACTTCAAGTGAGCGAATTGACCACATTTATAAATGTCTGCCTAGACTTAAAGGAGTAGTAAACTTTTAAAAACTTTTTTTGCTGATAATTCACTCACCTCATGTTATCCAAGATATCCTTTTCATTCTTTCTTCAGTCGAAAAGAAATTAAAGTTTTTGATGAAAACATTCCAGGATTTTTCTCCATATAATGGACTTCATTGGGAACCAAACGGTTCAAGGTCCAAAAGACAGTTTCATTGCAAACGGTTCAAAGGGCTTTAAAATCGATTTCCAGACGATGAATAAGGGTCTTATCAAGCGAAAACGATCACTCATTTGAAAAAAAAAAATAAAAATAAATAACAAAGTTTAAATTTTATAAGCTCAAATGGTCGCCTGTCTGTTCTGTGATGCGTGTGACTCTCCTGTTCGAACTCGTTCTTCAAAATGAACTAATTTTTTTTTTTTAAATGAAATAATTTCTTGTTCGTGTCATTTGGTTCATTCAACGAACGAATGAACGAGTTGACTCGGGAAAAGATTTCGTTCATTTTCTTATACAACTTGTAAGACCCTTATTCATCGCCTGGAATCGTTTCAAAGCCCTTTGAACAGTTTGCACTGAAACTGTCTTTTGGACCTAGAACCGTTTGGTTCCCATTGAAGTCAATTATATGGAAACAAATCCTGGAATGTTTTCATCAAAAACCTTCATTTCTTTTCAACTGAAGAAAGAATTACATGGATAGCTTGGATGACATGGGAGTGAATAAATTATCAGCAAAAGTTTTTTTTTTTTTTTTTTTTTAAGTGAACTACTCCTTTAAGTGCTAGTAACTAACAAAAAAGAAGGCATGACAAAAATAGGACATGACTTGTTCAAGGTGTTCTTATTATGTCTGTTCTTTTTGGCATATGTATTTGCGGTATACTTCACAGCACAAAGTGACTAGATCTCTTCATCAGCAGGCAATAACGTGCTGTTCTATTCTGATGTCATTTCCCTTCAGGACTGCTTGTTACTTGTTTGTAAAGTCTATCTAAAAAACTTGGGTAAGCCCAAAATTACTTAAATACTTACAATACATACAATACAATATATTTTCCACTTTCTTTCACCCGAGCGTGTTGGAGTGGAACACCTTCAGAGCGTTCATGATCCCTTGACTGAGGCTGGGTGGAGCACAGCCGGGCTGTCTGGATTCTTTGAGGGCTTGAAGGAAACACCACCCAAAGATTTAATATCCAGAGGGATTGGAAGCCTGGTGGACGGCTGAGCTTGAGCACTCGTGGGAAAGTTTTACTACTTTTTATAGGTTAGTAATGTCCCAATAGACCCAGACAAAATCGGGAGTGTTCAATATTACTCAGGAATTGTTGTGGGCTGCATGACTAATATTTACTTGATGCTGTGTGTTAGTGTAATAACAGATCTAGACCTGTAATTGTTATGTGTTGTAAGACATGTTCTAAATTGCAAAATGATTATATGTGCAATTATTATAATGATATTTTTGATTAAATAAATGCAGCCTTGTTGAGCATAAGAGACTTCTTCCAAAAACAGTCCAAACATGAACACTAATGTATATTTATAACTATTTCTTTATTAAAAAGATATACGTATAAATTGTACACTCATTCATAAATAAATTAATAAAAGAAAATAGTGTAAATAAATCAATTATAAGTAGTGAGATTTTTTTTTGCGCTCACAACCACAAATGGCCTACCAACTTTTGCAATTATGGTTTGCCCTTTAGACTGAACAGATTTTCAAAAAGCAGCCATTACTTCTCATGCAGAAGTGAACTCATAGGAAGTTATTCATATCTCCCTTTACCCTTTTCAAAAACAACAATTAATGAAACTTAACATGCGCATCAATTTCAAACGTCTATTGTGGCAGGTCACTTCCCATCTCGTGTTTGTCTAGAGCAAAGACAAAGACACCTCATTTGTGTCGGTGAAAGCATGTTGCTGTGATCTGTCAGTTTAGACAGCAAGGCAGTTTAACTCCACTAATTGTCAGAGTAACATGAAAAACAAAGCTCTTTTTATCTATAATTGAATTATGTACAGAGCAACAGTCGCCATGCAGTACAAATCAGAGACAGAAGAGGGACTGCCTGAACCTTGAGCTATGCGAGTCTGTCACCAGAGGCGGCAATAAACTCCATGCATTGATTGATCTGCGCTCATTAAAGTGAAGAACCAAAGCCTGCTCATGTCTCTAATGTGAGCATTATTATTAGTCAAACAAAACCGATTTAAGCTTTTAACCACAACTTGTATTCCACTCAAAATGTGTGTGAAAGAGTGAAATGTACAGTTTTACAACATGTGGAGGATATCTGTCATTTAGAAAGTAAAACAAACTCTATTTGGCTTTAAATACTTCGATTTGTCAGACGATGCTTCCCTAGACGACTCTAATGTCCGGCCTCAATTCACGTCACATTTGTGCTATGTATATCTGTCTTTAAATAAGCTCTTTATGGGGAGCTGTTCAGTTTACCCTGATATGAAATACGTGTTTATGAAAAGATTAAAAATGAAGAGAAAAATAAATCAGTCTGAGTTGTATAATTCCACAGGCACCGCTTTCATGATTATCATGTCAACAACATGACTATCTCTATTTCCCTATGTGTCAGTTTCCTGGCCTGTACGGACTACAGGGACACTTGTGTAGTTGTACACCGATTTTGTAGTTGACAGATGAAGACATCCAGATGGCCGCGTGGAGTTAGTCACACCATAGCTTGCTACGCTAGCCCAGCGTGTAGACCTAAGCAGGGTTATGGCCATTTTGATGATGTGGTATTTTGGCCTTTCATGTCATTCTACAAGCTTAGCGAGCTACGTTACCACTTAGTCCCAGGATAAACAGACAAATCACATCTTGAAATGCAAGTGTGGAGGCGCCTGACACGCACATCTGGAGATGAATAGTGTGCAGGCTTTCAAAATCACTTACAGAAATCTGGACTTTCATCAAGGTGACTGTACAAAAAGACTTTACTCCCACTCATGTGTCTTGCCTTGCTCCCTTCACGATCGATGGAGATGAAAGGGAGGAATGAAAAGTAAAATTGCCTGAGTGATTTACAGTTGATCAGATATGAGACCTCTTTCTCATATATCACTCCATGTAGATCTACACAAATTCCTTTCAGGTTAAAGGTAACACCTAGAGCTGACGCCAAAGGAAGAATGGAGCCAAAGACTGTATATATACCAAGACGGTCCATTCATATTACTCTGAATGGGAGAAAGTGCAACGCATAGTATGGCAGAATAAATCCTGCCTTTTAAGTAAAAGAGCCAATTAATAAAGTCATCACATCACTGAACAATCAGTGTCCTGAGACGCGTTTGGGACTGTACATCCGTATTGGCTGCACCAACCTAAAAAATAGGCATTAATGGACAGTTCATGTCAGATTATATTGACAAGCAGTTTTAGAGATTTCGGCATTCAAGTAGTTGGTCTTACATGCCGTGTGTCCCACAGTGGCATTGCAAATAGGACTGCCGCATGAACCTGACTTTCCTCGAAAGGGACTTAAATTTACTTTAAAGCTACACTGTGTGATTTTTACCCCCATCTAGTGGTGAAAAGGTATATGACCATCCTGTGAATATTAGTTTCTGTTCCTCTCAATTCCAATTTCGTTTTAACTCCTAACGTGGTCAATGTAGTCCAAGATTAACATGGCTTCAGTTCAACCTCGTCCATGAGTGTAAATGCGCAAGGCGAAGCTCTGAATTAACGGGGTATGTCCCTCTTTGGCTAATGTACTTTCAAGATGGAGGGGCAACATGGCGACCGACATTAGAACCCCTTACTCGTATGTATTTTCAATGGCATATTATACACTCACGAGAATACTTTATTACTTGAACGAGTAAATATACATTAATGAGCAGATATATTTTTGAAAGAAGTGTTTTAGCTAAGAATAAACTAAAAGAGTTACACAGTGTAGCTTGAAAGTATCCCATAGTCCAAAAGTTTAATTTAAGTCTATCTTTTGCAAAGTCTGAACTATCCAGCCTGGATATTTCGATAATCCCCGTCCCACTAGGTTAACTAGATTGTAGAAATTAACATTCTAGTAAATTTACTGTGGTATACACTTTCTAAAAATACTTTTGAGATCACTTTGAACTATCAGACCTAGATAATGTGATTGCATCTTGACATCGTCCAGCATGTACGCATGTTAATTGGACTACATTTGGCTGCATTGTGCGGGTGAATTTATTTAATCCTTCAAAAACTTGACTACGCATTTTGTTATGTATTCTCAGACAGACCAATAAAGACTGTTGTTTAACGCTTATGTTTTATTCCCTTAGAATGGTAATACATTTTAAAAAAGGTGATGTATTTTGTTTTTTAAGCATCAAAATAGCATCACAACTCTTGTTATTAGCATGAATTACACAATTAAATGTTGTCACAAAGGTCCATTTGCATCAATTCAATCTTAAATTGATGTTCTTCAGATCTTTAACATGGTTCAGCTGTTCTGCCAAAAAAATATATATATATATGGCTCTCTGCTTACCTTTCAAATAAACCTACTGCCCAGGTACAGCAGACAGGCATGGACCAAATGTAGCAACGGTCTAACATTACTCAGCCGACTCTTATAAATCAACCAGCCGTGAGAGAGAGAGAGAGGAGAAAACAGCCCGTGTGGGTTTTCCATGGTGTGAAATGGTAGACGGTGGCCCCTGTTTGAATGTGAAGGATGGCTAGCAGAAAGGTGTATAATTTCAGTGTTACCCCAGCTGCCTCAGGCAGCCCTTAAATGCTGACGGTACTCAATTTGCTGATCCGTGACCCACCAGCCACGTTGCATCACCTCGCTATGCTGCCATCCGCATGCGTGTGTTATCCAGACATCACTCCCTTGGAATTAATGTTAATTTGTATGTGCAAATATGCTGCATGATAAGATGTTAAAGGCTTTGTATAATCTCCCCTGTGACTTACAAACCAGCACAATATGTTTCACTTTATGACTACAATTATTATCTAAATCTATTATGTATGAACATAATAACTTCAAATCATGCAATAACAACAGCTGTCGTTATCAGGCTGAGCGGGAAAAAATAGGTGTGAATTTGCTGTCCTTGATGCATATAACAAATATGGTGCATATTGATTTTTAATTTCACAAAAGCACAACCAATAGTGATCCAGAAACCTTCAGCAATTATTGTTCAATCAGAAGGCTAATGACATAAAACACAGGCCCAAATGAGCTCACTTTAGGGAAAGTCATTGAACACACACACATACACACACAAACATAATTTAATGAAATGCACTCAAGCATCTGTGGTGATGAAAGACAACAAAATTGGTTGCCAGCAATCCAGGTTTTCAAGACTGTTGTTATGTTCGCATGGGCTCATCAATGCATTGCTTTGGTCATATCTTCTAGAGTAATAGTAGGAGACGTTTCAGTCATAAAAAATGAATGGAAGAAGTTGAAGCACTCAATATGGAGGCTATAGTTCCATAAGAGCCAGTTAAGTAAGTTAGCATAAGCATTGACAAACAGGTTTGAAGATTTTAGTCTTTCTTCATGCACAGGAGACTACATACCTGACTTGAAATACTGCCCAGGGCTTTTACTAAGATGGCTGCCGAATTAACTGACTTTGTGTACATTGGCACACAGGTGATTGAAGCTCATACAGAATTTAACACTAGTGCTGTGGTGATGACAAATCATTAAGACATGATGATATACAAACCTTGAGATGTCAGTTAGCTTGAGAAGCACCATCAGTTGAATGTTCAGCTGGAAGGAAAAAAGACAAGTTATAGTCATTATATGGATCCCACTGGCAGTTATGGCAATTAAATGAGACATATAATCGTAAAAATGTCGATTTGTGGCGTGTCTTGAGATTTCATGTCATTCTTGCAACACTAAGGAGGAGAGGCACTAATAAACTTGCAATTCCAACTTCCACTCCCTATCTAGATTTATTAATATACTATTTCACAATTCCATTGTATGATAAAAGTGTATTATGATTAAGTTTGCCAAATACAAATTTATTAACCCCTCTCTCAGAATATGCAGAAAATGGCATGCACAATGCACATATTTCTGAGGCACGTCGAACTCGTTGAGTGTGTTGTTCATGCAGCTGTCAGGTCTTCTGTGTTTGAGCTTCCCATGGATGCTATTCTTCCTCAACAAAGAATACAATTTATGTTTGATTATGTTCCTGAAAATGACGATCGTAATCTAGCGATTTCAACACCGGATTCAACAAGAAACTGTTACTAAAACATGAAGCAGTTCCAACTTTAAAACAAGAGGCAGCAGTTGTTGGGCCACAATCTGTAAGTAGGCTAAGACTTCATCATTTTAAATGTATTTGCATGTATAATTCAAGACGTAGCCTTGTGTTTTATTTTTTTCAAATGCCAGCGCTTGCTTTAGCCACTAATAGTTAGCCTATGCTATTTTGTGTCTACGACAAACGCGTACAAACATTATGGACCTGAATTTTCTAGAAGTACTAATGTTTTAAACATATTTTTCATGTATATATGCTTTATGACATTATTTTCGATTTGATCAAGAACGTAAACATGCCAACGCTGTATGAGTATGACATTAGTAGCCATTTAGTTGCTATTGTTGCCAGTCAGATGCTATTGTGTAAAACAAACGTGTATAAAGTTAAAAAATATAGCATATTATATATTGCTATATATTATAATATATTGTATTTCTGTATTTAAATTGTAATTTCATCAGAATATTGAGTGTATTAACTTTTTACATCATCAAGTCATTAACATATGCACCTGAAATGTATTCATTGTGTACTTGTGTCAATATTTTGGGCTGTTGCTAATTTGTAATTGAAAATACAAAATTTAAAGTGTCATATCCTTGGTACATGCCACTCATTGGTTTCAATTTCAGATTTTGTAGCTGCGTTAAAAGAAAATCCTGGATATGACGGAAAGGGATTTTTCTACAGCTTTTGTGGTGCTGAGGTTTGGGGGCAGACCTCTTGATGCAAGATGTAATGTCCGAAATAAGAACAAGAAATTATGTATCGCAAGAATATCAGCATTCTCAAAAAAATTTAATAAATTAAAAAGAGAACAATGTACTACAACTTGTATAGAATAGAACATCAAAGCTGCCATGAGATGTTCAGAAGGCCTTGTAAGGGCTTTATTTATTTCACACTGTGCCAACTTCATTAACTTCACATTGTGGCAATCTAAGCTTGAGGCCCCTAGCAGTCATTTGCCCTAAGGCAATAGCCCTCATTGGCTCGGGTCTGTAATCCGTCTTTGCGTATAGTTTAATCTGCATTGTTTTTGTTTTTTAAATGAATTGTTTTTCATAGAAAACATTTAAACAAAACTGTAATAGTTACAACATGGCTAAAATTCCATTTGTTGCTTTTTCTTACCACTGTAGAAAGAAAGCAGTGAAAAAAAAACATGTTTAATTGGTTCTTCTTGGTTAAAAAAATGAACACATAAGAAGGCGAGGGAAAGGGGAGGAGTCCTTATTGATAGTCTGAGTACCCATAATGAGATGCCAGCAGCTCTCAGCAAAGTTTGGAGTCATCTCCATCATTAAGGCGCCCACATGGACTTTTGACTTTAAGCATAGGTAAAATTTCCTTGAGGGAAAGAAAGAGGGATTATGTAAGCTTTGAGGGATTGGAGCACGTACATCCCAGTTCCTCTGCCTTGTTTCATCTTTTGATTCAGTTAATTCTTTGTAGGGTAAAGGAGGAGGTGAAAGCGCTGACTGCCGGCTGAATATACTCTCTCTTTCATGTGTGTTCTTCCGCTGTGTCCTTCTCCTTCACTTTTCTCTCACCCTTTCTCCCCATCTCACAGCTTTTCATGCGCACTTTCTCTCTCATTTCCAAATGCAGTGCTCTTTTACTCTTTCTCCTGTTTTTGTTGCTCCTGTCACCTCACAAGTCGTTTTCACTGTTTGCTCTTCTCTGCACCCCACTTTCAATCACAGTGGGGCATAACATACTGATGCTGACAGGAAGACTCCAAAGTCACATCCAAGTTATCTGGCAGCTCATTTTCCCAAGCTTATTCCAAACACACTGCTGTGTACAAATAGTCAGAGCTGACCCCACTCTGTGCCACATGCAGTAAGTGTCCATGCTAACAAAAAATGTACTCAGAAATTGTTCAACCAAACAGAAGAGCACAAATAACCACTTGTTTCCATTTCAGAAGCGTTGTGGGTGCAGGGGTTCTCAACTCCAGTCCTTGCGACCCACTGCTCTGCATATTGTGTATGTCTCCCTGTTTAACACACCTGATTCAGATCCTCAGCTCGTTAGGATAGACACAGAGTCTATCCTAACGAGCTGAGGATCTGAATCAGGTGTGTTAAACAAGGGAGACATACACAATATGCAGAGCAGTGGGTCACGAGGATTGGAGTTGAGAACCCCTGGTTTAGGGAATGGCAGCTCTAATTCCTGAATTTGATTTGAGGAATATTTTAGTTTTGAATTTAAAGGAGTAGTTCACTTTAAAAAAAAAAAAAAAAAAAACTTTTGCTTTACTCACCCCCATGTCATCCAAGATATCCATGTCATTCTTTCTTCAGTCGAAAATAAATTGATGAAAACATTCCAGGATTTTTCCAAACGGTTCAAGGTCCAAAAGACCAGCCTGGTCTCATTGTTAATACGTAGGTATTTTATGTTTTTGCAAAGATAGAAAATGTACTTTTTAGTACGTTTTGATAGATGCTGAAACGTATAATATCGACGTATCTGCAACATTTAAACGTAACATTATTACGTTTTTACAGCTAAAAAACGTAAACTATTCACGTATATTCTATATCATACAGATATCTGTATAATTTCCCTTTTTACCATTTTATAGATAAATGTACTGTAAGATCCCGTAACCCTAATCCCAAACCTAAACATACCCATTTTATACATAATATAAAAAAGGATAAAACGGTGTTGGGAAATGGCAGTTTTATTAACAATATAACGTTAGCATTAAAATCTATTTTGAGCCACCAATCCTACTCCTACCCCTAAACCTACCCATAACAATTCCTTAAAACTACGTTACAAACTACAATTATGAAGAAAAACACAGACAAGTATAATCACAATAATTTATTTATTGCGAAAATGTCAAAACCGATACCAAAAGCCGTTCACATGATGAAGCGTTGCAGTCGCAGTCCTCTCTGGCAGTATTGTAATAGTTTTGTATGAAGTACAGAGCAGAAATTAAATTACTAATCAATGAAAATGTTAATCCGGCTTCGGTTCGCGCTTCTAACATTTTAAATGATTAACCAACCGTCTCACAGTCTATGTCGCATTCTGTGACAAAGCAGGGAAGAGGCAATGAACGTATGATATCACTGCCGTAAAACATGACGTATCGCTTCTCAAGGGCGCAATATTTGAATTTAAATTCATCACCAGCGCTGGGTTTGTTATGTGCGGTTGCTGCTGAGAATGGAGATGAAGGTCACGACTGGATAAGAGGCTGAATTAGGAATTATTTCTTGCATACAACTATGGATTCTAAAGATTTGGATTACATAAAACTAATAAAATGTATGTCTTTTGTGAATTTTGTTGAAAACGCTTTATGTGTCTCAAGGTAAATAAACTATTACAAAACGGTTAAATGAGTAACGTTAAAGAATGTATTTTTAAGGTTTTATATTGTATTGTTTAACACCATGCAGGCGAAACGAGCAAAATGTTAATATTTATGAGTATTATATCAATAAATGCGACTGAAAACTTAATTAATAAGACAGTGGAATGCAATAGTCAAAACATAATGCTACGATATTAAAATGCATAAATTGTGATACGTACAAATGTGTACGTCGGTGGATTTGTTCATACGTAAATAAATGACGTTTTTGTGCTGTCAATACGTAAATATTTTACGTTTTAGTACTGTAAATACGTCTGTATTATACGTTTCTGCGCATATGAAACATAATTATATATACGTATGATAGAACGACACTTTACGTACAAATACATACGTATTCTCATGAGATCACGTTGAAATAGCAGTTTCAGGGCTTTGAACAATTCCATATGATGAATAAGGGTCTAGCGAAACGATCAGCAAAACGATCACTCATAAAAAAAAACGCATTTGTGAGTCTCCTGTTCTAACCCATTTATCAAAATGAACGAATCTTTTCTGTGTCATTTGGTTCATTCAACAAACAAAATGAACGAATTGACTCGGGAAAATATTTTTTTTTAAAGTGAACTACTCTGTTAAGAATATAGAAATGTGTAGATATATGCAGATTATGATTTTGAAAAAGACTCTTATGCACATTTACTTGATCTAAAATAAAAACAGTAATATTGTAAAATATTATTATAACTTAAACTAATTATTTTCTATTTGAATATATTTTACAATGTAATGTATTCCTGTGATGGCAAAGTTATGATTAATCATAAAAGATGTAGCAAGTGCAGTACACTTAGCAGCTAAATTATTAATAGATACTCAATTTGTCCGTGCAGCAATGCAGGCAAACATTGACTATTTACATAGATGAGGGAGCTTCAGGTGATGGACTGGCACACATGGTTATGATGTTATAATTTTAAGAACATGCTAACAATTACACTCAGCCTTTGAGTGTGATTTTGATCTAAAAGTTGGGAATATTCAAGAAATGTGTCAGTGATGACGCACTGCAAAGTAAATAATCTGCTGGACCTTGAGGACAGAAAAGATTTTTAAGGATGGGGAAAAAAGATTTTGGTTCTAGCCGCAAGTGGCAAAGCTGCTTCGAAACATACATTTAATTGAAGAAGCATCAGCCGCACAATGATATCAGATAATTAAATCAAGAAACAATTGTGCTTTATGTCTTCTTAAAATCTCTGACTTAACACCTGAAATCTGAAACCACCACTCGGGAGACACTAAGCCCAAAAAGGGAGGGGGTGGGGGAATCATTTTAATTCCCAGGGATAACTTAGCATCAGAGGAACCGGAGAGCTTGTCGTCATGGAGGGCAAGATTAGCAATTATTCTTCATTCCGAGAGCTCTTCACCATCGCCGGTTATGTATAACAAAGGCTCTCAAAGTTTGCACTTTGCCTCTGAATAGGTATAAAATCCCCTTTTTTTCTATTAAATTGAAATCTTCTCCCCTGACATAACAGATATGGTATCTGAAAACTTAATAAGTCATTTTCACAGCTCATCAGCCATTCCCGTTCAGAGAGCTTCGTCCTAGCGCCGTGGACATCGCAAGCCTCAGAGGCCAGGAGGATAATGTACTTTCCATCAAATCGTGACACTCTGATTGACATGCCGAGACAGGTATTAGGCCTCATTTTCTACCCATACATCCCTGAGTTAATATCTCTAGATGGCTGTGAGGAAAAAGAGGATGAAAATAGATTTGTTTGGATGAGTGTTTACTCCCCTGGATGCTTTAGAAACAAAGCTCTTAACAACATCCTATCAATGCAGAATCTGTAAGCGCATGATGCATTCGATGGCATGAAGTGGAATATCTGACCTCAATCTCAGCGATAGTCACACTTCTACAGAACGAATAAAGATTTTTATGAACAAAATGCTCCGTAAATAACATTAGATACTCATATGGTCATTGTATTTGCTAATGTTAATGTTTGTTTTTATTATAAAAAGAAGCCAAGAAAGAACATTGAAGAGCATTCCTAATGTTTTCCATGTCTGGTTCTGTAGGCAGCTCTGCAAAAAGAAAACATAAAACAACCTTTCATACTTTTGATTTGTTATCCTGATTCTTTCAGATCCACAGAAATCTCATTCAATATTCATTATTTTCTCTACTCTGCCTGTGCCTCTGGAAAGGTAAAGGCTGTCAAGTGGGCACGTCATTCTTTCCCATGATGCACTGCAGTCATACTTGCATTAGAAACTGTAAAGCTGTGTGACAGTACGGATCATGTGTTGAGAACAGACTTGCTTGATCACCCAAACTAGAGAGCTGATCATCGTTTTCACTTTTGAAAGGTATGTTCAACCAAAAATAAAAGTTCTGTCATCCTTTACTCACCCTAACATTGTTCCATGCTCCAAATATATGACTTTTTATGTTCTGTGAAACAAAAAAAATATATCTATATTCTGGGTTTATACACTTATAAAAGGAGTAAAAGATTTTGATATTCCATTTTAGACATTCTACTAAGTATAACAAAATCATTCTTTAGAGCATTAGAAGATTGTCTGCTTAATATTTGCTAGCACTTTATTTTGATGCTCCCCAACATACATTCTACTGAATATTTGTAACTCTGGATCTACATGTCCACTTATTATACAAACCCTGCCCCCAATCCTAACCCTAACAGTCTACAACTAATATGGTAATGAGAGTTAGTTGACATGTAGTATTATTTAGTCTGAAAACCTGGTGTGACCACCATTTACCTCACACAGTGCATCTCATCTGTTGATCAGGTTGTTGATTGTGGACTGTGGAATGTTAGTCCAGTCCTCTTCATTGGCTGTGCGAAGTTGCTGGATTTTGGCAAGACCTGAAACAGGCTGTCGTATATGCCAATCCAGAGCATCCCAAACATGCTCAATGGGTGATATGTCCGGTTAGTATGCTGGCCATGCAAGAACTGGGATGTTTTCAGCTTCCAGGAATTTTGTACAGATCCTTGCAACATGGGGCGTGCATTATCATGCTCCAACATGAGGTAATGTTCGTGGATGAATGGCACAACAATGGGCCTCATGATCTTGTCACGGTATGTCTGTGCATTCAAAATGCCATCAATAAAATGCACCTGTGTTCATTGTCCATAACATACACCTGCCCATACCATAACCCCACCCCCACCATGGGCCACTCGATCCACAACGTTGACATCAGCAAACCGCTCACCCACACAACGCCATACACGCTGTGTGCCATCTGCCCTGTACATTGAAAACCAGGATTCATCCACAAAGAGAACACCTCTCCAAAGTGCCAGACACCATCGAATGTGAGCATTTGCCCACTCAATTCAGTTATGAACGTCAAACTGCAGTCAGGTCGAAACCCAGATGAGGACGACAAGCATGCAGATGAGCTTCCCTGAGATGTTTTTTTGACAGTTTGTGCAGAAATTGTTTGGACATGCGAACCAGATTTTTGCAGCAGCTGTCCGGGTGGCTGGTCTCAGACGATCTTGGAGGTAAAGATGCTGGATGTCGAGGTCCTCGGCTGGTGTGGTTACACGTGGTCTGCGGTTGTAGGGCCAGTTGGATGTACTGCCAAATTCTCTAAAACGCCTTTGGAGACTGCTCTTCTTATGGTAGAAATGAACATTCAATTCACAGGTAACAGCTCTGGTGGACATTCCTGCAGTTAGCATGCCAATTGCATGCTTCCTCAAAACTTGTGACATCTGTGGCATTGTGCTGGGTGATAAAACTGCACATTTTAGAGTAGCCTTTTATTGTGGCCAGCCTAAGGCACACCTGTGCAATAATTAACACAGTCTCATCCCAATAAGTCATATAACTGACGTCTTGGGACGTCTTTTGACCATACGTCAACATCCGCCTTTAAACGTCGGTTACATGACGATCCCGAGCCGTCATACAACTGACGCTTTACCTTCAGCGTCAGTTAGGTGATGGGGTAGGTTTAGGTCTGGGGTAGGGTTAGGATCCGATAACGTCATCTAACTGACGTTTAGAGGGTTACCCAAAAAAGGCGGATGTTGACATATGGTCAAAAGACGCCCTAAGACGTCAGTTATATGACGTCTTGGGATAAGACTGCGCTGCATTAATCATGCAAGAATCACACCTGTGAGGTGGATGGATTATCTCGGCAAAGGAGAAGTGCTCACTAACACAGATTCAGTGATTATGATTATGTTCAATGAACCATAATGTAAGACGCCTAAGACAGTACCACAAGGAGACAGGAAGGACAGCTGAGAGAACACTGTTGAGAGAGTCAGCACATTCTGACTGCTACTTACTGTCTGCAACTTCTGTTCAAGAACATATTGTTCCATTTATGTTCATCAAATGTTTGTGGAATTTGTTCAGTTTATGTCTCAGTTGTTAAATCTTTTCATGTTCATACACACAAATAATAAGACATTTGCTGGAGAAAAAAATGCAGTTGAAAGTGTGAACACATTTTCTTTTTGATGAGTGTATATAGCTTTCTCAAAGTGTACATTGAAAGTCCATTTGAACTCAACAACATTCTTCAAAATATCGAGCCCGATTCTCATCCTTTATCGTCATATAGAACGTTATATGAAAAAACTGTGCTATACTACGCACATTGGACCCTTTGATCGTTAATATAACACGCAAACCCAAGGCGTAATAAATCCAATAAATCCTTTAGCGTAATATGAGACTACCCTACCCTACCCCACACCTAAACCTAACCATCACAGCGCATGTTATATTAACGATAACGGATGCCATGTGCGTAGTATAAACGATAAAGGATGAGAATGTGTTGAAATATCTGCTTTTGAGCTATGCAGAAAAGGATAGTCGTACAGGTTTGGAATGACGTGAGGGTGGGTAAATTATGACTGCATTTTCTTTTCTAGTGACCATCCCTTCAAATCATCACCACTGCCTTTGCTGTCATTGCAGGAATCTGGATTATGATGTTGATAATGGAGACATGCTATGAGCAAGTACAATTGGGTATATGGTGTAAAGAGAGAGGTAAAATCAGGGAATGTGTGGCATCAACATAAACAGTAAAAACATGCTTTTCAACCAGTATTGATCCACAAAACAGTGCAGGACGTTAGAAATTAGACATGCGTGCTATTGATATTAAGATTCAAAAGCTATATCACTGCACCTCAAAAATTCACTTTGACCATCTGAGAAGAAAATCTCTTAGATTTAAAATTGATTTGCTGTCAGGTTTTAAATTAGGCCAATTTAAAGAGTTAGTTCACCCAAAGTGACCAATCTCTCATCAATCACCCACCTCATGTTGTTCCAAACCCGTAAGACTTTTGTTTATCTTCAAAAAACAAATGAAGTTCTTTAATAAAATCTGAGAGATTTCTGTTTCCTCCACTGACAGTCTACACAACTACCACTTTGACACTTCAAAGAGTTCATATAGAGACCGTAAAACGAATCCATAAAAATAAAAGAGATTTTATACAAAAGAGATTTTGTCAAAATTTTCTGAAGAGACACGATTGCTTTATATGATGTAGGCTTTTGCTCACATATAAACATTCAACTCGCACATCAGTTGTGGTAAACGGCAAACTCAAGTATGTTTGTTTGATGGGCAAGAACCAATAAGGTTCATTATCGATGTGTTATGGGGCACATTGGGTTTTATTCAGGGCTGTCGAACGATTAATCACGATTAGTGGCATGCAGAAATAAAAGTTTGTGTTTACATAATATATGTGTTTGTACTGTGCATAATTATTATCTACATAAATACACACATATGCACGTATATATTTCAGCAAAAATATTATATATAAATGTTTATATATAATATAAATTATATATAAATATATATACACAGTATATACATGCAAATATTTCTTAAATATATACATGCACGTGTGTGTATTTGTATACAAAATAATTATTTGTATACAAAATAATGATAAAGCCTCAGGACTGACGTTGTTATGGCAATTCATACTTTGCAGTCACGTGACTACCATGGATACCTGGTGTGCAACAAACGTTGACAAAATGGCAATAAAGAGTGGCTAGCCAGGGGAATTTCAGCCTTGCAGATTTCCAATACAATGAATAAACTATTTAGACAATTTGTCACGAATGTTAAAATTAGATATCAAGAAAAGATTAACATACTCGGAACGTGTGATCCACACAGCAGCCGCTGATGTTTTCATTGCTTTGAAGCTGGCAAACGTCTCTACCAGACTTGGAGTTTGGAGATATTTACAAAAGTCATATCTTATAGAGAATCAGTCACCTTTCACCGCACAAAAAAATGAAAGCCTACAAAAGTACAGATAGCTATCTTTTTTTTCAAGAGTGGATGGGTTATAACAACGCTGTCGTACTGTCGGGAGGTGAAAAACAAGAATATCTTCATAATCAAAGCAAAGATCTTGCTTTTGTTTGCAGCTATAACGTTAGACAAAGTCACGTTTGTTCCACCGTGTGATGAAGTCTTCATCAGAATATGTACACCCTGCCTGCCGCAAATGACACCTTTAAAGTAGTACAAAATAAAAACGTATGCCAACTGTATCATATATGACTAGTTGAATGTCAAATATTGTAGCCTACCTGCTTATCCACTCCACATATCAGACAACAGGAGGAGGCACCTTCCGGCCCATATATATCTGCGTCTCATATTGAGTGCCATGTGCGTTGGATGTCTACACATTGGCAAAAGCGTCAGTATGTGACACCTTGGGATGAGAACGGGCTGGTATATATGTATTTAAGTTGGCACCATGTTTTTTAAGCTAGTTTTTCAATCCGTGTTTATATATATATCTCCTGCTCCATTAGGCCATATAGTAGGCAAGGCCACACAGCACCAAGGCTGTAGGCTACATGCTCTATCTGTGTAGTGGTAGTTTAGAGAGTCCTGCTGCTCTAGTCGTGGTGGGGCTGTTGAGAAAACAGAGATAAACAGAACTCCTTCTGCCAGCTGACCCAGCAGGTAGAAATCGCTAAGGTACATTCTCCCATTCAGTGGTCTACATCTATCTCCAAACCCCAGGGTTCCTATCGTGCGCTCTTACTCCAGCTCAAACCCCGGCTAATGCTCAGAGCTTTGAATTTTCATTCTCATTTTCCAGCTTATTTGTCTTGTCAGTTTATGAGGGATGTTGGCGAATGGAGCCTGTCATTTCCTTTGGCTTACGAGTGCGGTTGTGAAACTGTGCCAGTATTCGAGTTCCGCTCATGGTTGCCCAAATCCGACTGCTCTTTGCTGACATTTCACGAAGGGAAATCAATTTCTGAGCATTACCAAATTCAAAAATGAGCATTCTCTCTACCTTCCCTACCGTTTTCCTCTCTTTCTCTCTCTCCTTCTTTCTTTGCCGTGTTGATTATGTCAAGACATAGAGCCCCACTGTTGCTTGTTCTGTCTGGACTCTGATGTGCATGTTTACAGGCAGAAAAGTGGATGGCTGTCAGCAAAGCTTGATTGTTATTTCAGGCACAAGTCCTCTCTCACTCAAATGTATCAATGCACTTTATTTTTCTGTCGACACAACTCTGCCGAGAAGTTCCTGCTTGAAGGATTGAGATGGAGGAAACGTCCTCCTGACCACCACTTTCCTCCTTTCTGTTTCCTACTTTCATCATTTTTTATCCTGTGACTTTAATCTCATCTCACATAAGCATCAGACAGTCATAAACAGGATGCCAGAATACATTACACCCCTCATAGAGCAAAAGCTCTTTTGAACATAAACACACCTAAATTTAGAGCTGATAATGACAAAGAACATGTTTACATCGAGCTAGTTTGATAAGATATTCGGATGCAGCAAGATAACTTACATTAGTTGTGAGAGGGTATTGAAGTTCTCCTTGCCTCAGGTGATTAGTGATCTCATTATAGTGTTGGAGAAGATAATCATTAGCCTTTGTGTGCTCTGCAACCCTTTCCCAACCTGACTATCCCATTGTAGCAATGCAATAATCACCTCCTTTAATTAGCCTATAGTAGCACCTTTCCCAGAAGAGCAGTGAGTCATTTAAGAAAATCACCCACATGAATCAATTATCGGCCACTACAAACCCAGTAGACAACTGTTTGCACAAATTAAGTATATTGTTTGTGCAATAAAACAGTTACAGGAGCCCAATATTGTGTTTGTGTCTGAGAGGCTTTGTAATTACTGGAAGCTTTTACCCAGGTAGAAAATAATTTGGTAGAATATTGAGGCGCACTGCCCTACTTTCACAAGAATTCTGATGAATTACCATCTCTACTAAATGTACGTCCCAGACAGTGTCAGCCCAGATGTGGGCCGCATCTGGGCCGATATGTTACTGTCTGGGATGATACTAAAGAAAACAAACACATCGGGTAGAACTGTCCTCACGGGGGTCTGATGGAGTCTTGTTTCCATTCAAACTGTTTCATTGTGTAAATGTGGCGCATATCCTGCTGGAAAGTCTTTGTCTGAATGTCAATGAAATCCCAGATAGGAGCTGTCATTCTGCCAACCTGGAAATTTGCTCCTTGCATAGTCACTCATACAGCCAGGAGGAAAACGACAGTGATGATAATTATTCTGTAAAATACTGCATACATATGAATTTGATTTCTTTGTATTTACACTAGCATTCAAAAGTTTGGGATCATAAAGTTTAAAAAAATAATGGGTTTCAGTCACGTGATTATGATGATACACGGAATTCAGATGGAGGGCAGGGAGTGAAGAGCGCAATGGATGAGATGGAGGAAAGTCTGTACTGTACTACTTTACACGCTATTACAAGAGAAGGATTTAAACAAAAAAATCAAACATATGTTGGATGTGGTCCTTACGTTATGAAGAGGAGCGATTTTTCAACTCAACTGAAATATTTTCCTGCCATCGAGGTGGTAGATATCAGCAACTATCTCGTTTTACAGACATACTTTGACTTTACAAAGTTCGGAAATGTTACATGTTACACAAACCCTTTTGGCACAGAGGTTCTTTAGGCTTTAATTCAGTCATATATTACATTATTCTGCAACATTTTGCAGTTATAATTAAATTATTGTTTATTAAACTGTTGTAGTAACTTAATATCACATTTTAATGTTGCTGAATTTTGGAAGATAAAAACTGAAGTGGCACTCTTCATGTGATCTTGATTAATAAATTTTTTTAACCCCCATACCTTGAATTTGGTGATCATTCACATGCATTGCATTTTGGGGTTCCAAATACGTAGCGCTTTAGAACCTTTTAAGGTTATATATAGAACCTTTTCTTCTAAGAGTGTACACACACGGGCATTTTCCCATTCGGCTCCCCCCGATCTCAATTTCTTGCATTTTCCCCCTTATGAACAACAACTTTTGGTAGGCTACACGATAAAAAACTCCTGGTGGTTTGATTGATTCAAGTAACCATAAACGACGCAAATCACAGGCATTTTGAGTTTGTTATAGTGCTTTATAAATGCCGCAAAAATCACTAACTCTAAAATCACTTCCTGCCCTTCATTTGCATTTCGTGCCATGGCAACGCAGTGGCGTGACGTCATATGAAAACAAGCTATTGATTTGAAAATAAAACAATTTAAAATAACAATTTTCTCAAAATCTAATGTATGCCTGCAATGTCAAAGTGTGATTTTCAGCAGTCATTACTGCAGACTTCGGTTCACATGATCCTTCAAAAATCATTCTCATAATATGCTGGTTTGGTGCTCATGATCAATATTCAAAACAGTTGTGCTACTTTATATTTTTGATGAATCTGTCATACTTTTTTTTCAGGATTCTCTCATGAGTAAAAGGTTTAAACAAACAGTATTTGTTTGAAACGGAATATTTTTTGGGTCCCACTTTATATTAGGTAGCTTTAAGTACTTACATTGAAATTATAATTTGACTTATTGTGTACATACATGTTTTACATTGTACTTATATTTTAAAAATACCTGCATAACTACAGCTATAATTACTTTATAATTACATTTGTTATTACACAGTTGACCCTCCCCTTACACCACCTACCCTTAAACCGACCCATACCATCATACTTGTCCCTAACCTTACCTGTATCACACCTTAATAGCAGCAAAATTGTTTTACAATACAACAGGAACACAACAATACATTGTACTTATTTTCGAAGAACATTGTACTTAAAGCCACTTAATATAAAGTGGGACCATCCCATTACATCATTGCAAACACTGGCTTGTCCCATTACATTATGTAAAACAAATACCCTTCAAGCACTTAAGCTGGATTGTCAGCATATTTAGTTAAACTGCAAAAAAAAAAAAAAAAAATTTCACGCTGCTCTTTTCCATACAATGAATTTAAATGGGTATAAGCACAGTTGTAGTCATCATATAAAAGACAGCAGCTGGGACATTCTGCTTCATATCTTCTTCTTTTTTTATGTTTGAGTAAACTAAAAACACCCCAGGTGTTTTTCAGTGTTCCGCCGACTGCCTGATCTTGTTGTGTTCTTCGTTGGTTGCATAAGACAGAAAGCTGAATGGGAATGCTCTCGGTCTCTCCCTTCAGTTTTCGCTCTCTGTCTCGCTCTGTGCTTGTGTGGAGGGTTTGGTGTTAAAATGAGCAGCATGAGACTGGCATGCGTTAAGTCTCTGTATCTGACCGTAGATTGATTCTGACACATTCTTTACCAACTATCTCCCTGTGATAGAAACCAATGAATAAAAATCAGAAGCTATTTGTTGGCTGGTGAAGAGCCATATGTGAGATGGTGGGTCTCGTTTAATCCATGTAATAGGTTATTGACTTTGACCCTTTGAGAGCTGGGTATGAGCTATTAGGTCGGATTTAATTTACATTACCGTTTAGCCTGTGGGATTATCAAACTTCTCTTTATGTCTGCTCTCGCTTACTGTGCTTCACCCCCAGAAAGCTCAAAGATGCTGTTTCACACTTGGACAACATTTGTAGCCGGCAGTTGATGAGAGAGCCAAAAAAGTTCACAGGGTTACTTGCTAAAATGCTGTTCTTTTGGGTCTCTTTGCATAACACATTAAATGGCATTTTCGAGCGGCGTTTAGCCTCTGCGGTTCATTAAAGAGACGTTTAATCAGGCATTTCCCTAACTGTTTACAAAATCAAGTGATTCATAAAGATTAGGATATAATCCCTGATCATATTTCTCACTCTGTTCAAGCTGACAAAAAAATAACTAGAATGCATTGGCATTACAAAGTAATGAAGACAGATGCCGGGTGATAATAAAAGGCATGTGGCATTAGATGATTAACTCATGTAAGGAAAATCTTGATTTAAAAATGTAACCCAATGGCTGGGTTTTGTCCATACTGTATTTGACCCAAAATTGGGTTAATACAACCCAGCATTTTTTAGAGTGTGCTGTACAATATATTACATAGATTAATTCGATGAGCAAAACAATGCCAGATCAATGTTGTTTCGATGTCATGTTTCCACATTGATTCAATGACAGTTTATATATATATATATATATATATATATATATATATATATATATATATATATATATAGTCATTAATCAAAGTTGGGTTGGGATCATAAATCGTATATTTTCGATTAATATATATATATATATATATATATATATATTTTTTTTTACGAAAATATAACGATATTTAGAAAAAGCTATTTATGATCCCAACCCAAGTTTAATTAACGGCAATATTTTTTTTATTGCCCGATAAGAGTCTCACGTTAACGCAGCACGAATTTACGTTGAACCAACGTCAGACGCGCCATTTTTCAAAACTAACAAAAAAAATAAAATCGATGCAATTGGTTTGCTTTCCTAACGTTGAAACGATATTGATTTCAGTTGATTTTCCGTTTGTTTTGAAGAATGGTTCGTCTCATGTTGGTTCAACGTTAATTCGATGAGCAAAACAATGCCAGATCAATGTTGTTTCGATGTCATGTTTCGACGTTGATTCAATGACAGTTTGCTATCTGGGATAATATATATATATATATATATATATATATATATATATATATATATATATATATATATATAGAGATATATATATAGATAGATATAAAAATATTGCCATTAATCAAAGTTGGGTTGGGATCATAAATATATATATTTTTTTACGAAAATATAACGATATTCGAAAAAGCTATTTATGATCCCAACCCAACTTTGATTAACGGCAATATTTTTTTATTGCCCGATAAGAGTCTCACGTTAACGCAGCACGAATTAACGTTAGAACCCGACGTCAGACGTGCCATTTTCAAAACTAACTAACTAACTATATATATATATATGTTATATATATGATAAAAAACATTCTGTTTAGCATGTAATGTTTTTTTCTGATTTGCTGACTTATTTTGGATTTCTAACATATCCCACTGATTATTCAGAGAATGGCCTGAAAAGGCCAAAAAGATTAATCACAATAAATTTGCTTTAAAAACAACATAATCCAACAATTTCACTGGGACTCATTGTTCTAAGACTGCTTAGTTTGTGTAGCCTGCTGCTTGATTTAAAAGAAAGACTTAATCATTAAACTAGAGCGAAGCTGTGTGAATTGTTCTACAGCTCATTCTCTCGCTCTGCAAGGCAGGAACGATAGAAGCTTTGCCGGGGCTTGAAAATGCATGTTTTGAAATTCATCTTTGGGCAGTCATTACACCATCATTATTGAGTTTTGAGCGCGTTTTGAGATTGTCTTGATTGCCACAGTCAAAATCACATGTCAAAGTTTGTTTTAATTACACTTAAACAGGTGTTGCTAAGCTAGAGACAGATAACGGAATCATCAGCCGCATTTGCAAAACAATGAGCGTGAAGCAACAGACTTGGCTGTCATTTAAGGTGACTTTGCATAATTATGCATCTATTGAATAACTTTGCATAATAATTCATGTGTTAATGCTCCCCATGAGAATCTAAAGACATGGATCATAAACCTGAAAAACCGTGTGGGTTTGCGTGTAATTGCTGTCCATTGTCTTTAACCTGTTCCAGTGGCAGGTCAAATGTATTGCGACTGTAAAAGACACCATGCACAGTATTAGCTCAACACACTCAATTTGACAGGGAAAAATTATAACAAGAACTCATATGATTAAATTAAACATAGTTAAAAAAAGTGTATGTGGCTACATTTACTGTATGCCTAATGCACACATTTTGACACAAATTCAATACTTTTTTCTCATCCGTTTACATTCTGTTTACAATTTTGTTTTTTATGTCAAACATTAATTTGTTCGTTTTCCAAACGACAAATCCTGTCTGTATATGCAAAGTGAACTGTCTTTATAAAGTATATTCTTATTAAACGGTCTGTACACTTACAAAGTTCTCAATGATCATTTTGCATCCTAATTATGTTACTGCGTTAGTGTGGGGCTATTTTGAGCCTTGTTAGTGGTATAAACTAGTGATTTCTTTTTACTTAGTCAATGCCCCCATTACTAGCATTATAAGCTAAACTTTTTTTACAGATAAAACTCTTTACATTCGATTATCATGAAAACAAATCTCAGAGAACGATTGACTAGGTACCGATGTTTTATTAGACCAAAGGTTCATTGTTCACCGGAGTTCTCCTTTAACCCCTAGTTGCTCCAGAGGCGTGCGACCTCTGACATATATAGCAATTGTAAGTCACTTTGGATAAAAGCGTCAGCTAAATAAATAAAAATGTAAATGTACATCCGCCATCATTTTGGCATTGCCACAACTCCCCTCCCATGGTCTATGTAGCCAGCCTGTTCTCATGTAAATGCGTCTCTATAACACGCATGTGTATTGTCGTGTAATACATACGCGAAAATGAGTTTTTACGTGCATATGAGACGCAGTTTTTGTCGTGCAATTGATACGCAGTTCATTTGCGTATAATATACATGCACCCCACACCACTAATTCTAGCAAGCGTCTAATACACACGCACCCACCCACCCCACCCCTAAACTTAACCTAACCAACCAAAGCGCATCATATGCACGTAAAAACTCACTTTAGCGTATATATTACACGACAATACACATGCGTGCTATTAAGACGCATTTGGTGTGATCGGGTTGATGTAGCCTATAGTAAAGTGTAATTGGATGTGAACTTCAGAATCATGGCATAAGTATTAGGTCATCTGGATACTTTTTCCCCATACTGTTTTATGAATACTATAAATTCAGATAATTTCACATACTGCTTTCACCTACTGTACTTTATAGACTGGAGATTTGCAGTTAGTTTTCGAATATAAGTGGTGATTTGTTGCTCACAATTGTGCTTGTACAGTACACTTCACATTACATTTTTTTGTATCACAATATGACTTACTTTATCTCACAGTTACCTGCTTTATTGTTTACTCCAAGGCTTCTGTGCCAAAAAGATCTGAATTGTTCAAAAATGTAAATGCAGCCGGTGAGACTTAACTCAGCAGGCTCTGTTCATTGTGAAGGATCTAATTAGTGAAAACGTGCATCAGCTCAAAGTCAGAATAAACATATTTCTCAGATTCTCAAATGCAGTGCAGCAGTAAGTCTGTGATGACCCTGTGGTCAGTAGGTCTGCACTTCTCTCCTCTAGTTTTTGGCAGACCCAGGGGGACCCGTGGGCTGAAGCGAGGTGTTCCATCCCCCTTCTGCCATGTCAATTCCAGCCTCCAGCCCTGGCCGACCAGTCAGAGCCCCGTGTTTGTCCGGGTGCCAACTTCTGAAGGTAAACAACATGCACAAGGGCGCAGAGGTCAGGCTGCCGGACCGTCTGGACAGAGGCGGCTTTTCCCTGAAAGACAGATCCTGTCAGGGGCTGAGGCTGGCCTGTCTGTAGCCCGCTGAGCTTCGAAACCCGCCTGTCACTGTGGCTGACATCACGTCAAGTGCTGGGCCTGCGGTTGTCATGGCGTAGTGCTGCTTCCTGTCTCAGACGCGCATCTTAGAATTCAGTAGTCGTATCCTTGTGTGTGTGAGAGGATGGAGGATCTCGCTACAATTTAAAGGCGTGCTGTCAGTGAACGCTGGCGTAAATGCTGAACAGGCCGGAGCTTGAATACTGAGGCTGCCTACATAAGAATACGTGTATGAACAATGACAAGAGGATGTAAATTATAAATGATGCCTGACCTTCTGGAAAATATAGCATAAAGGCTGTACCTGTCTTTTAAAGCATAGTAGCTGGTTTCTAGCAGGCCCAGGTTGTTAGCATGTCAATGAGATGGCTAAAGTAGTCAAGCTGGGTTTTAAAACACAATGGGTGATCAACCAGCAAATTGCCTGAAAACCAAAACACTGCTACCTGTTCCAAAGTGAGATCTGATTTGAAGATGTAAATGTTTCAGACTCCAGACTGTAATCTTATCTGCTTCACGATAAGTTGTCCCTTGCCTGAAGATAACTGATTTTGGGAAGAAGAAGAGGAAATGAGAAAGCTGTGGGTTCCCAGTCAAGGTTGCAAGTGAAGGAGTTTGTATAATGTGAAGCAGGTAGATATAATTATAGTAAATAAAATAAATAGAAAGCGACTGTTTTGAAAATTACAGTTTTGCCAGACAAAAAGAAGGAAGCCTCATTAAAAAGCTGCATGACTTTAATATTTAGTGACCACACTGGTTCAACATTGTAGTTTCCTCTCATCATTTACAGTTATAGTGATTACTTCACAATCACATATTTTGGTTAAAAATATCTTTTTATATGTGGAATATAATGCATTTCAAAAAATATCATGTGTTTTTCAAAATCTAACTGACGCTTTTAACCATACGTCAACATTCAACACGTCAAAGTTTTAGGCATCCTTTAACGTCAGTTAGATGAGGCTATCCTAGGGCATCCTAGGGATGAGAACGGCCTATTCAATTTCTGTTTGCTGAGAATCATGCAGCATATAGACCCCTTTACAGTTGGTAAACACGGTGACGTTTTTATGTGGGCGGAGCTTAGGTGGAGGCAGAACGAGCGCTCTGGCCGCTTAACTAATGCAAGTAAGCAAGTTTTGTTAGCTTGTTTTTTTAACAATGACTGAAGAAAATCAGATTTTATCTTAATGTGTAAGGTCACTCAGTGTCCAGGACCACGATTGTTATTTTCAAAAGTTATTTTTAACGGACAGAACCAGATTGGCCGACCCGTAGCCGCCTACACAGCTCACTCAATGCATGGACGATCTGACAGGATTAACGTTACGTTACCTCGGTTGAGTGGCCTGACTTCTACACCTACCTTATAGAGAAACCGATCGTAAAGAGAAACTGAGGGCATATAAATCTTTAGATGCCTATAACTATGTGCTGAATGGTCCTGTACAAGACTTGTGTGTACGATCTGCAGTTCTGCCGAGCCAGCGCCGAGACGACGACAATGTAAACAGTGACATTACGGTGCGATTTTAATCATGTGAATATTTTCTAGAAATAAAAAGTCCAGATACAGCATATTCATTTTTCATTGATACTAGCACCAAACAACACAATACGATGATATTTAATAATAATAAAAGTAATTTAAGCTCCTTATTATGTAGCCGAATCTGTGCTGATTTGCATTAGCCGCCTCCAGTTTTCACTTTGTTTTGCCTCCAGCTAGCGCCGTGACATAACTGTGACGTCGGCGCAGAAGGGGTCTATATTGTACATTAGCTACAGTAGCCTATATGTGCACATATAAGACATACCCACTAATTACATTTGTAATAGGTTTCAATACGTAATTTGTATTGGTTTTAAATGAGCTTTTAGAAAGTAACTTCAAAAGTAACCTATGACATAATTAATGAAATAATCTTGAAAACTTTAGATTATTAATTATGTTGTGAACTATTTTTGAGTGCCTTCCCCAACACTAATCAAATCTGTATTGGGGGACTCCAACGCAGACTGCTTAGATATGAAGGCCACAAGTTATTCACCGCAATGCAAATATCAGCAGATGAGATAATAAACTCTAGTGAGTGAAATGTACTTCGGTAACAGTTCTCCATTCACAGAGTATCAAGAATTGGATTTTTCATGCTCGAGGTCACACTCAAGCACTGTTTTACTGTGGGCTCTGTGGAAATATGTCTGCAGTGCAGTGAGTCATAGTATAATTCACCCTCTTTGACTCTCACCCCTATGTGACTCCTCTTAGCTTATCAATTAAACCGCCACCAACGCATGGCGATCTTCAAAGTGCTGGAGAGAGACATTTGGTCCAGCTATGTAACTTGACATGACACCTGACGACCTGAGTGCAGACGGCAGGTATACTCTCGAGTGCTCGCATACACACTTTTGAGGTTTACGTCTCAATCAAACCAGGCAGAACTGAGAGCGTTTTCGTCTGAAAGGAGATGTTGGGAATCTAAGGAGCCTGCCAGGTTCTCAAAGGTTCTCAAGGCCTTAAGCTCATTAGAATGCTTGTGAATCAGCTTAAAACAGAAGGAGAACAAGACAAGCACTCAGGCCCGACCTCTGCTGCTCCCTCTAGCTCTGCCTTTGTCCTGAAAACCTCAGACATGGCGAGGCGCATGTTTGTGCAAGAGCTCACGGGCTCAAGCTGGCAGCTGGGTCACAATTGATAACTTATTAAAAAAAGACTCCAAACAAGGTGAAGATATATCAAGATAGAGGGAATTCTCATTTCGTTGTTAAAGCAATACAAGAGGGTAGATGTTTCTGTGTAGCCATGGAGGTTATTATGATGGGATTCCAGAGGAAATTATATACTTTTTCATCTTTCATTTTTCAGATATACATTTTATTTATCAGTATTAGCTTTGTCGCAGATGTTTCTGATTTTCAGAGAAAAGTCAAGAAATAAGTTTAAATGAAAGATTTTTTTAGTTCATATTGTAGTTCATATCGTTCATGGTAACCATGATTTTGCCAACTAAGACAATCAAATTTGTCAAAGGACAATCAAAGGAGGTCAGTAGGCACAAAACACAGACGGCAGCCAACACAGTAGACAGTCATGCGGACACTAATGATGAACGGTGACACAGGGACCTTGGTGGACGACTAGTGCTGGTGCTCTGATCCTCTGAAAGTCCCTCGTGATGGTGCTTGGTGATCCAGTGAAGGTGCAGAGAATCCAAACGAGAATGACGATGACACAGGGAATTCACAATCCAACGCAAACTCAGGAACAGGAAACACACCAGGAAAACCACAACGATCTGACAACATGACAGTTACTGAACATATAAAGGGACAAACAAATTCAAACCAGCTGGCACTGCTGATCTTCAGTGATAAGTGACCATAGACACACGCACACACAACAGCACGCGAAATGAGAGAGATACAGTGAAGTCATGAAGCATGATATTTAGGGTTCATTTATGGTAACACTTTAATGTATGGTAAACACTTTTAGTGTTAATTAATATGTTAATTGCCAGAATGAGCCAAAGCCTTGTATTTCAACTTCCAGATAATATGACAGGTACACTAATATGCATTAATACATGATTAATTACTTCATTGTTAGTGCAAATTCATGTGCAAACTACTACAATTACTGAATTGCTAGTTAATAATGATGTGCCCCAACAAGTAAAGTCATAACATAATGATACCTTTGCAAATCATTAGCTAATGATTAATTAAAGCAGACAACTGGAAGTTAAAGTGCATAGCTTTGACTAATTGTGGTAATTAACACAAAAATATACACTATTAGTTAATAAAATATGTTATTAAGGAATTAATACACAATGACAGATTGAATTAATTGCAATTCATGTATTACTTATTCTATTAATCATATAGACTCTTTATTAGTTGCTAATGCAGTAATAATCAATTAATGGTTTAGTCCTTCATTAGTAATATATTAACTCATGATTATCTATGCATTAGTTTAGCATGAATTAATGTATATTAGTGCGTAGCATATTAGTATATTAATGCGTGTTAGCCCATTTATTTACTAGAATATTGGCTGGTACTTATAAAGCACATATTAATGTCTTATTCTGCATGACCTTTTTTACATTCCTAATCTTACCCAATACCTAAACTACCTTACTAACTATTAATAAGCAGTAATTAGAAGTTTATTGAGGCATAAGTCTTACTATTAATAATAATTAATAGTAAGAAGTGGACCCTCATCTAAAGTGTCACCCTATCAACATACCATTTTTCAGTAGCATGAGAGTAGTTTATCAGACTAGTATAACTTTTCTGATAAAAAAACACTTTTTCCTCTCATAGTCACGGTATTGCAACTAAACAATATTTTGCAATCTGTTTTAAGGAAACAATAGCATGCTCACCAGTATATGCGGTGCTGAAAAGTAATTTTAGTGAATTCATTAGCAAACTAAGTGTTAGAATCATTCATTCATACAAAAAAAATTGTTTCACATCGTGTTGTGTTGTGTATTTTAATATTGCATGCACAAAACAAGTCTCAGCACACTCATTTAGGTGATTAGATTGAACTATCCACTTTAATTCATCCTCTGTGTTTTTCAGTATGTGTTTTGATAGCCAACAACATCACGACTGTCACTAGAGACCATCGCCCATCTGCAGGTCACATTTGCAGTGGCACTCTGGGAGCTGGAGCTGAGCTGAGCATCTCTCTCCAGAACTGAAGCATTGCTGCTTTTCCTGTAGGTGGTGGACCACTTGGCAGAGGATGAGAAGTGGGTTTATTTCGCCTGCAGAGGGGGATAATTAAAATGCAAGCAAGCTGCGTCTGTTTCTCTTCTTAATTTAACCATAACGCTAGATACTAAATAATAACCCAGCTTTAAAGGGAGATAGGCCTACATGTAACACATTCGTGGCAGATTAATTAAATATGTTTGTGGGTTGTTTTATGGCCTCCATGGGGTTTCGTGCACTTTGGCCGAACCTGATAAATTCAAAGTTTTGTACTTTGAGAGTAAGTTATCAGGTGAGGAGTATTTGGGCTGTTGACATTTTTCTGCTCACAAAAACAGGAGGTGGCAAAAATTGCTAAAAATTGCTTTAATGATTGTTGTGCCAAAGGCAACAGCTGCAATCAGAAGCATTTACACTTGGGTAACATCTTTTATCTGCTTCCAACAGGAATGCAAAAATGTTGAAATTACATCTGATACAGGTGATAAGCTGATACGCATATTTTTGTTATGGTTATTCTTGGCTATGGCTATACTTCTATATGGCTAAAGATTACATTTTAAGAGTGTTATCAAAATGATTCGTGTTTTATTGATTAACTTGTGAGCGTTAAGCCCAATTTATACTTCTGTTTCAGAACTCATGCGGCGTAGCTGACGTCATTGGCTGTGTGTACGCGCATACGCTGACGTGAACCTGTCCAAAATTCGCGTCAATTCTATGCATACCGCAAACGCTGTGATAAGTCTGCTGAGAACCGGTCCCCGGCTTTCACAAGCTCCCTTTGCATAAGTATTTGCGCGTCAATGTGGACGATAACGACGACGCAGACGTAGCCTATAACTGAAAACCAACGTAGTCTATTAGTGTAGAGGCTCCGGCGTACTGTCAGGTCTGACGCAGAAGTATAAATCAGCCTTAAGATGTAACTGATGGTGGTAGTCTAAATGTGAAAATAAATGTGGAAATGAGCATAAACACAATTATATTTCCAATATCAGCTGATTTCAATGAATGAAAAAATAATAATAATATCAGCTGATAACCAATGTGCTGCCACTCCTTCAAATTGCGGGGTCTGTAAGGCCCTGTTTACACGAATGGAAAATGCAGATATTTCTCTGCATTTTGCCTTCTCATTTACACGAAAACGGCGTTTTTATCACTGAAAACGATTATTTCTAAAAACTTCGGGCAAAGTGGAGATTTTTGAAAATGCCGGATATTTGTTGTCGTGTGAACTGGGAGAAATGGTGTTTAGGTTATCTCTTGTGATCTCTTGTCAATTCTGAGGGTTCTGATTGGCTTGCATGGCTTTATCCTTAACCCCTACACTGCCGCCTTAGGTTTGGCATAGTTATGATGGCGTTCAACGGTGTATTTATGCGGGTGTGTAAACGATGTTATTTTTGAAAACGGAGAGGGGAAAATATTCGTTTTGATAAATACCCGGCTTTGTGTAAACGTGGCCTAAGTTTTTTGCGCTCATAGGCTCCATGGTTTTACTGAAAATACTGCAAAAATAGTAGTAATTATGATCACAATTTAAAACAACTGTTTTCTATTTTTAATATTTTGTAAAATGTACTTTATTCCCGACCCGTTATGGTATAACTCAGTGTCATTACTTCAGTGTCACGTGATCTTTCATAAATCATTCAAGCTAATTTGATGCTCAAGAAACATTTATTATTATCGATGTTGAAAACAGTTGTGCTGCTTAACATCTTTATGGATATCGTGATACTTTTTTCAGGATTCTTATAGAAATGGAAATGGAAGATGGAAAGTTCACAAGAATTTGAAATGGATTTTTTTTGTGACACTATTAATGCCTTTACTGTCACTTTTGATCAATTTAGTTCATCGTATTTTAAAAAGTTTTTTTTTTTTTAAATCGTACTGACCCCATAATATTGAACAGTATGTACGTATGTACGTTGTGCAGCTCCTGAGGTCCTACGACTCCTATCCATCTCAAATGCATGGGCGGCATTTACACTTGGTCTTTTTATGACCTGATAGCTGTCCCTTCAGTAAAAACGCATGAAGTACCCTCGTGTAAACACTCCCATTGATGTTTTGTGACAACATAGGGTCAAACAGTTGTTAACCACAACAAAAGACAAGAACAACTTAAAAAGAAACTGCATGTTGTAAATGAACACATCAAAGTTCTCTGCTGTGTGCGTTGGTCTTGCAGCTAAATTTAATGATTAGCATATTTGAACATGCTCAAGTAGCCCCTTTGTACTTCCCACGTAAATTCAGATTTGCAGTTGAAAGTTATCTTTGAAGAACGAGGGGGAGAAAAAAATAGCCATTACATTTTTGAGTGACATCCATGTGCAAGAGAACCTGAATCTCTGCCAAGAGACTTAAAGAAGAGCCATTCAGTGTGGGATTTGGAAAAGAGCAACAGAAAGTAGAAACATGTCCAGAGGTGCTGTGCTGTTTTGCACGTCACCTGTCCAGATTAGCTTTGGGATGAGGCCTTCCCGCTGTGCCAGCTGCACATTCAGAGGCTTTAGGGGACTTCAGTGTCAGTATCGCTGGTGAGGTGAGAGAGAGTGTGAGAGTGTTTTTTTTCTGAGGACGTCGAGGCTGGCGCTTGAGTTTGTTAGTGTAAGGCATCTGTTCTGGATGTTCGGAAGAGACAAGCCTCTGGCACCTCATCCAATCCCCAAGGCCACTATACTGCAGCAGGTCTCCACAGAAAGAAAGACAAGAAAGAAAACATATGAAGGGGGTTAGAGAGAGGGTGTGAGAGAAGTGTACACAGAGTAAGAGACACTGGAATGCTGTATTGATCGGTGAAAGATTAGTATGTTTACTTACCTGCCCCGTCAATATTACACTTCCCCTGAGCCACTGTGGAATCAAAAAAGGTGTTAGGAATGATTGCACAAAAAAACAAAAAATAGGCCCCAGGTCACTAAAGGAGTTATGCTAATCAGTGGGGATGCACAATATACTGGTACAACAGTCTGCCTTAGAAAGGTGTCTAGGTGGAGGGATCGTTCAAGGTACCGCAGGTGATGTGGTTAGGCCAACTTTGAGCAAGCGGTGTCTCCCAAGCCATGCTTTGAGGCCATAAAAAGAGCCTGAAACACCAATTGCTGTATAGACGATACAGAATGTTTGTTGGTTAACTCTGAATGAGATTATGAAGATCACCTAAACGCTTTGAGAGCTCTGAAGGTGAAAAGATTACTGTGACCAAAAAGCAGTACAGCCCATTTGGAGAGTGAGACTTTGGTAATCAGCTGATATTAGAGAACATTTGTTTTATTTTTTGGTATCAAACAATATTGGATATTTATTTGCACATGCACGTTTACCTCAGATTTTACATTTAGATTGCCTTTGCCATCGTCTAATGCTCACTTAAAGGGATAAAACAGTTTTCATGTCCACTGATTTCAAATGGATATAGACAAAAAAGAAATGTGAAGTCTGAATATCTTCTTTTATGTTCCACAGAATCCGTTTTGGGCAGCCTAGAAATCTAGATGCACCCTAGCGGCAGCAAAAATTATTTCGCAGCCAGTGTGGTCTAGCAACTCTCAATAGACGTTTTAGCAAAACCCAACTCAGGACATCGTGTATAGAGTCGCGGGCGGGCTTAACATAATGACGACAGAGTTGCGACATTCAGAGCAAGCTCGGACATATTCAGTTTGAAGTCGTTCATACTCCGAATGCGAGGCCGCATGCTGTTACAAAAAACCTGTGGCGAAACGATCAACTTGTCATTTTTGCAGTGCTTGTGCAGACGCGTCGAGTATAAAGGCTTTATTTACTCCGTGTCAGCACACGCTTTGATCGAATCATCTCCAGCACTCAGCCTCTGAAGCACCACAACTCAATGTTCAATGTTGACAGCTATGGACTGGATATGGTAAAAGTTTACTACGTCACCTTCTCCGTTGCTCTGATTGGTTGTAGCGCTATCCAATTGTGTGCAGAGAAATTTTGAAAGAAAATCGTTTATCCTGCCACTCGGATTAAGCCCTGTCAATGAGTTCCCAGACCAAACATCTTGATGTAGGTCTGGCATGACAGGCTACGTTCTGGGTCAACATGAGGGTGAATAATGAAAATAATGACATAATGAATTTCTTCAAAACATTAATAATTGAATTGCACTGTTAAATGTTTTGATTATTGATTTTAGTTTCCAAAGTTTGTATTATAATTTTTCAACTTTTATTAGCTTTTATCAGTTATCGGCCATTTATTCAACATTAAAGTATTTATCACCTAATTGTTATCAGTTAGAATTGAAATAGTTGATGAATATTTTCCTGTTCAATAGAAAATGCACACAAACAAGGACATTTTTCAGTACTGACCTCAAATAAGCTTAAGCTGCATAGAAAACATGTTTGTGCTGAGAAGAATGATAATGATTTAAATACTCAGTGTAGGCTATTATATTTAGCATCTGGTTAAACTGGATTGATTATGGGTGTTTAGTGAATAACACACATTTCTTTTGTTCCAAACTATCGCACACAAAAGCGATGCAAGTTTATTGAATTTGCCCTGTAGTAGCCGGATCTCCAATAAAAGATTCTTTCCCATTTTTTTGTCATTCTTCTGAATGTTGACCAACTGTGTAACATTCTCCCCAGAGCAAAAACAGTTTCCTCCGTTTTTTACGATTACCTTTGCTCTTGATTGAGGATAGCTGAAGGGAGAAGAGCGTATGTGACGTGTGTCTGTTACTCAACCAGGCCACAGGAAACATGTAAATCTCAGTTTAGCCTGGAAGACACGCTCATGTTTCACACCAGATACTGTTGATCTCCCATGCAACAATTTTACTGCTTCCCCTCCCGCAGTTAGCCAGGCCCTGGGGCGCTCCACACCACACACACACAGAACACACACAAAACCCTCACTTCTATTCAACAATTGTTCTCACTGCACACTGTCAGCTCAACAAACTAAAGACGAGCTGGAATCTCATTTTTAGCTTTTGTTGTCCACACAGTATGCGTCAAAACTGTCAATCTCAATGTTCTCTTAAAAATGGTTTAGTTTTAAAAATGGACGACGGGTTCTGGAATTAATCGGTGACTGTATGAAAGGAGAAGAAGAAGCCTTTATATATATATTCTCGAAAAAAAGGGCAAATATAATTTTGTTTGCAATTTGCACAAGTTCCTCAATTACCAGCATAGGGAACACAGCGCTGGGTTGGCAGGTAAGCATTGTGAATGAAATTGAAGCTGACTGCTCCAGGTTGGCTCACGGTGTGAAAGAGATTGATTCGCTCACGAGGACGCCTGGAAATGTTCTCCAAGTCATTTCTATAAGGCACAACGTTTTAGCGATCAATGGCAATCCACAAAACTTTCCGTACGCTGCAGTAAGTTTAAGGAAGCCCCGTCGTGTTCTTTCCTGTCATTCCCGCTGTTTCTTCAGTCTGCAACAATGGATGTTACAGACACGTTGTGACCGAGAAAAACACAACCCGTTTCTCTGGCATGAGAGTGTTATCTCCAGTCGTTCAAGCTCTCGGGCTCGTCTGCAGGGTGGATGGCCTGCTAGGAAAAAAAAAAGATGCGCATGGTATTTTTTGTCGAGTACTGATGCCTGTGGTCACCAGAGACCAATCTCGGGTGTCCTTTACCTTGTCAAATGTCAGAGATAAAATCTGCTGTGACAGAGTTCAAATCTGCTGGGAAACACATGCACAAAACATGCATAATCACATATCGGATCTTTGCTTGTCTTGTTAGTTTGTTGTGATTTATTTGTTGTTGAGTATTTTATGTTTGGAGAGTTACAACGGCCCATTTACTTGGATTGAAGGTTGATACAAACTCATATTAATAGACCCCATGGAGAATATAAATATATATGAAATTTTAAGTTTAATATATTGATAATGCATTGAAACAATTATGACAATAGTTTTAGGAGTACTTCATATTTCTTTATATACGTACTTAATATGTTTTAAGCCACATAATTGCGTTTAGTGGCCCGTTCTGGAGCTTGAATACTAATTATATTATAATATACAAATTACTGGCATGGTAACCAGGTTTATAGTTTACAGACCATATTTATAAAGACTTTGCTTTATTGTGAAAGGTTGTTTTGTGTTTTTATAGAAGTCATAGTAAAGAAAAAAACGTACTTCATTATAAATTTGTTAATTATTTTGTCAAAATTTCATATTCATAAATGTAAATTCAGTGCTAAAAATCCTAACTTTGTAATTTTTTTCAACGAAGTTGTACATTATATTAAGCTGATTTCTGGCTCCAACAACAAAAAGGCGATTAAAACTGTCAACATATGGTCCTTTTTTTCTGTGTAATGGCCTTTATGCTTCCCCTGGCGAAACTGTTTTGTATTTGTTTAAATGTTAGATTTTTGTATATTGTAATGTATAGTTTTGTATATTGTAATGTATATTTTGTTAAGTTTTTGTGATGTGATTTGTACTGTGTTTTTGCAATAAAAATAAAATAAATAAATAAAGGTTTATAGTTTACACCAGGTAATACTAGATGGGATGTTTGTTGACTAAATCTAAAATGTATTCTCAGGTGGATAAATCTCGACATGTGCCTTTAATAATGTACAATGGCAGAGTATTCTAGCTTGGCTCTAATGAGGTGTTTATTATTGGTCAGATATTTATGGTTTAATGTTTACAGCTCAGCGGCCTGTACCTTTTAAATCATCGGCGTTCGCAATATCAAATATCTGACCCCCGCAAATGACATCAAATTAACAGCACCCTCCATACGATCTTCGAGGAAATGATGCGTTATTACGATGCGTCGGTGACAGCTTGCCTATAAACACATAAATCTCTCCTCCCTCACTTCCTCTGTCATCCTATCAGTCACCCTGCCCTAACAATCGCATGTGCAAAAAAAAAAGTGGCCTTTGTTGTTTCAAAAGGGAGTAACTACAGGCTCTTATTTCAGCCTGATAGGCACACACTCCCCCTCAGACAATTAATATTTCACCTGATAGGCTAAAGGGACAGGCTTTGAAAACAGATTAGAATGGAGGCAATTTAAAAATGCAAAATGAAACCATTTTACTGCAGCGCAAGTGTAAGTCATCTTGGGCCAGCTGTAAAGGCCAGACGGCGAGGCTCATTTCTCAATTATAATAAAAGCGCCTCTTTTTGCAGCCTACTGTTTGTTCTCTTCCAGCCTCAGCCCTTTGTGAACTTGGCCTGATCGTATTCATCCCCCAAAAGAATAGCGCTCATGGTGTGCTATTTCATATCAGCGCTCAGGTATACCCAGAGTTGCCACCTTCACTTTAGACACCCTTGTTGTTTGTAAATATATGAGATATGAGTGATGTGGGCACTAATGGATTATTACCCTTCAAACAGCCCTTTGACCTGAACCTCCCAAGATTCCACTGCAGTGAAACTCAACCGCAAGGCCAAATTATTCTTGGAAGGACCCCTGGAGAGTGTGACTTTCTGCCCTCATCGTAGCCAGACAGAACTGGCCTCCGACATTCCTGAGTGTGACAGTGAAGCGTTCCACAGAGGCTGTCCCAGCAAAACAGGCTCCGGTAGGATATCGTTTTTGGCAAGTCATGGTATGTGACACTAATGACAGTCTTGACAGAAAAAACAAAACAAAAAAAAAACGTTTTTTCTAGTCAACGATAACAAAGATGAGATGAAAAAGACGTGATTAAGACGCGATCATGCTATTTTTATGTTGTTGTTTTTTTATGAATATAAAAAAAACAACAGAGTTATGAATATAACTCTACACATATGCCTCATTTGGTATACGAGATTCTACGAAATTTGCAAATTAGCCCCGCTTCCATTCTCTCACACCAGCTCAGAGATCCACTCGTTGACGTGATTGGTTACAAGGTTTGTGTCGTTCAGAAATACCAGCGATTTCAAACCACGTTTTGAGACCGTCTTTGGTTCACTGCGGTTTTAAGGACAAAATACTTGACATTAATTTGTACAAGGTTTGCTCTTAAAAGCATATTAAAAACACCACATAGATATATAAACAACATTAAAAACGTGATTTTCACCACAGGGGAATTTAAGTGAAATAGTGTTAATATACCTACTTTAGCTACCAACATCTGCCTTTTTAACTTAAAATGTACCAATAACTACCACAATAATATAGAGTAGGTGGCACGACAGAAAGCCACATGATGAATCAGAGCTCATCGTAAGCGGCCAGCTCATAAAACAAGGTCAATACTTGTTTATAGATGGTGCACATGGTTATATACACAAAGACAAAACACCATCAGGGGAACACATGACACTAAAACAATGCCATTACATTAACATAAAATGCAGCACACTAATGAAAACAACACACTAATGTCTATTACTGATAACAAAAATATGAAGAGACCAAAATTGTTTAAAATGACAATGAAATACTTACTAAACTTAATTACAAGAAAACAAACACTGGTTGAGGAGAATTGGTTCAAATTGAGATGGATCAAGCTGGCCTATTTGATTCAATTTTACATTACATTTCACTTATGAGCCAATTTTTGATAAATAATATCCAGTTAGTGACCTGTTGTGTGACACCCAGATCTACTTTTGAATCAGAACGTTCCCATGCTAAGTCTTAATCTGTCTTAGTGTGTGGCAGAGGGTTAAATACTTCGGATATTGTAATTAGGGGATTTACATACAAATGAGGAAAAGGTCATCCAAATGACAGACCCTAAATGAGCGTTTTTTTTAGACTGAGGGTGAATGGTTTTGCTAATGTGTCTCAAAGTCAATATTTGAGTCTGCTGATATAGTGCTTCGCCTCTCTGCTTCCATTGTGGTCCTGTCAGACAACGTCGCTTTGTTTATGATGTCTCAATTGAACATCATTTGAAAAGCAATGGCGCTAGCAGCCATTTACCTCTGAAATGGGGTCTTCTGGCTTAACCATTGATGGAAAATGAATCACATTTTGCTGTGTTTTTTTTTTTTTTTTTTTTGGACAAGTAATGTCCGCACATCTTTTTGCTTACAAATGCAATTTTGAAAGAAGTGTTCTCGGGTTAAGGATACCATATAGATCTACACAGAAAATCCATTTCTACCCAATGAAATTTGAAATATTAATGCTATCTGTCCCCAGAGTGCGTTTTATATGCTCAAAGTGTGAAAATCTTCTGAAATAGTCTGGGGTTTCTGGCTTTGTGAGGGATTATTTCTTTATTTATTCTGACTCGCTACATGGCCACGTCCTGTCGTTCTTGCCAAATTGCTCGAGAAATTTATAAACATTTTCTGAAAGCCTGTGCACACATTCAAACTGTCAAGTCTCTGGTGCTGAGGAGTATTTCTGGTGCTGAGGCTCTAAAAATACACGCAGGCAGGCTGCAGAGACCTCAGCCCCTCGTAGAGCCGTCTGCCTAGACTAGAAGCTCCGGAAACCAAAAGAAAGATGTGAAAGAGACAGATAAATACTACAGTCCGACTCTGAGTGAGATGCCCGTCTGTTTGTTTGTGATTGCGTACGTGTGTGACGTAACAGTGTAGAGATATCCAACTATCAAGGAGGTGTTTGGAAGGGGCTGTCAGCACTTGAGGATGCAGACTGAGCCGAGGGGTGAAACACTTCAGAGATGGTGAGATTTGTGTGTGCGCCATTGTAATATGTGGGCGGTTATTTTTTCCCCAGCAATGCAATACATATGCAATCGAAAATAAAACCTTAGCTGTGGCCTAGTGGGTTTCTTAAAGTCCCTGTATAGTCAAAATTAAGTGTGTGTTCGGAAATTTTCACCACACAGAAATATGTGTTATTAGCCACCTAGCCAAATTTGAATGATAAAAGCCGGCCATTACATAAAATAAGCTATCAAAATCTTGAAAAACGGAGCAGTTATCTCTGTTCTCAAACGCTGTGGGCATGTCCGCTAGCTGTGCTGAAACCACGTCCACTCGCGGGAAAGCTGACGTAAATATACAATGCTTTTGCCAAAGCGTAGCAATCCAACGCACATGGCACCCTTTAGCGTCAATATGAGACGCAGATATATGTAGTAGGGGTGGGGAAAAAAAATCGATACAGCATAGTATCGTGATATTTTCTGTGGCAATACTGTATTGATACGTGGGCGCCAAGTATCAATCTTTTTTTGCATATTTAATTCTAGAATTATCTGTTTTCCTTCCGGTTTTCTTCATTGGTTTCTCTATTTTTCACTGCTTGAGAACATATGTTGAATCCGAAATCGCCCCCTAAACAATCATTCAGTAAGTTAGGCTTATTCCCTAAGTCCACTAATACTGTTCACTTGAAGGAGTGAATGAAAACGTGTGTGAATTCAGACAGCCGTTGAGCGCAAGCTGTAGGCTACACAATGCAGTGCAATGCGGGAGAGAGACGCAATCTGACACGCGTCACATTTTCTCACAAATGTTCATTTAAGACTTTATTTGAATCATTTTAGACAGCTCTTATGAGAACATTTGACAAAACGGACATTTTGCCATAATTTGTGTGTGTAATGATTTGTTCAAGCCCGAAAGAGAATCGATACTGACGCGCGTCTGTTCTGTGTGTGTGTGTAAATGCAGGCAGGATTGAATGGATACAGCGTGATTGCGTGAAAAGAAAAGTTTGTTATGTCTGTGTGTGTGTAATAATACAGGCAGGATTGTATGGATAATTGCGTTAAAAAAAATTAGTTTGTTCTTGCGTTGCCGTGGTGGGCAAGTGATGAAACCGGTGTTGCGACTGAACACGTAATACCGGTGACAGCCGACTGTCGTAGCAAGCCTGGAGCTCAACATTCATGTGAGAGGTCTCCTATTCAGAGAATAATTACGTCCTGTCTGGTGTTCTGAATGTTCAAGAACAAGTTTTTGCTCTTCAGTTAATGTGTAGAAGATAATGTTTACAGAATTAAATGTGTCATTTAATTCAGGTAAGTTGAGACAGTCTTATTTTGCTCATTTTTTGTGATGTCTTTGAATAATATGCGGAACATGAATCGCAATATATTGCTTGTATCACAATATATTGAGAATCGCAATAATATTGAATCGTGGCCCAAATATTGCGATAATATCGAATCGTCACATTGTTGCCAATTCCCACCCCTAATATATAGGGCAGAGGGCACCTCCTAGTGGTTTAACCTTAACCCTACCCAGACCTAAACCTACCTTAACCGAAGCGTGTTGAATTGACGCTAAGACGGTACCATGTGTGTTGGATGTCTACGCTTTGGCAAAAGCATATGACGCCTTGGGATGAAAATGAGCTGGATTATCAGTGAATCCCAGTTGTCTCTGACGAAAGTTTATAAAACTATCCTGTGTAAAATGATCACTACAGAGACAGGTGTTGGCGATGATCCTCAGCTCTCCATCAAGGTTGGCTCTTCACAAAATTAATCCAACTCTTCTTGATGTGATTGTTTTTAGGAAATTTAAATAAAGACACAGATCTGTTTTGCACTAACACAGTCTCATCCCAAGAAGTCATATAACTGACGTCTTGAGACGTCTTTTGATCATACGTCAATATCCGCCTTTTTAGGGTACCCTTAAACGTCGGTTATATGACGATCCTGGGACGTCACACAACTGACGCTTTACCTTTAACGTCAGTTAGGTGACGGGGTAGGTTTAGGGGTAGGTTTAGGTCTGGGGTAGAGTTAGGATCCGATAACGTCATCTAACCGACAACAAAATCCAGAAAACAGCAATGGGGAAAAACTGTTTAACGGTCTAACTCCACAATTCAGTACTTCACAGTTCACAGCCTTTGTATTATGTTTTAGCAATACATTTCTAACATTTATTTATGGTCTTAGATTTTTTTTTTTTAGAATTGCCTTTACAGGAACTTTAAGTTTTGTGCACGTGGAAAATGTGTGTTTTGAATCAGATTTTTTCACCCCTCCTCATTGTTTCCCATCTTCTCTCTAAGAGGGACACAAAGGGAAGATGAATGCAATGCATATGTAATCAAATAACAAAACCTTAGAGCTGTGACTTAGTGGCTTGAGTCGTTATAATATATTGATATAGTATAGTATATTGGATATATATATATTGATAGTATATTGAGCTCATGTGGGAAATGTGTGTTTGAATGAGACTTTTCTTTCTCATAATTAAAAAAGGAGGGTGGCAAGATGAATACACTGGATACGTCTGAAATCGCATTGAGTAGGTAGGAATTACTTCAGGATCACTAAAATAGCATGTTCTATATGGTATGAATGTGTGTAGGATGAATGCAATCTGGATGTATAACATTCGTCATGTTGACCTTATCACGTGACCTATCAGCATCAGTTGCATCACCTCACTGCCATTCACAAATCATCTCCTGTGGCCTCATAGGTCCATCGTATACACTTTAGAATCTCGATGGAAGAAGTGTAGGTCATCCAGGCACTTTTTGCCTCCTCTTTGAGTACTTTGAATTCGGACATACTGTTTTTCACCTATTATATAGGGAAGTATGTGATTTTGGATACTGCCAATGTATATGTAATCGAAAAACAATACCTTGGAGCCGTAATTTAGTGGCTTGCACACTTACCGTGCACATGTGGGGAACTTTCAAATCTGACAAAAAAACAAAACAAAACAAAAAAACGGTAAACTAAATATGTTTGTGCACATATTGATTTGTGGTCTTGATTTAATGTTAAAATCTGACTGGTTTACTTTATCTTTTCTATTATTATAAATAAAACTGACACAATGGCGAAAGTATGACATAAAATAAGAAGATGAGCGTGCATGGCCGCAGACTGGAGTAGATGTGTGTATTATGTTTATATATGGCCATGCGTTTAGCGTATGACATGTATATGACATCACACGTGTATTGTGAGTGTGTATAGCCCTATGTGGATAAAACAGTGTGTTTGCTCCTGTATGTGAGTTAATACTCCTTATCAGGATCACTGGGAGGAAAGGGAGGATAACGTGACGGCCAATTTAACACATGAAGATACACACTCACCGCTGGAATGGGCTTCAGATAGAAGAGATGAGAGATCAGTCTGTTTGTTAGCCCCTTTCATTCCACCTGCATGGTGTGTGCGTGTGTGTGTGTGTGTGGTCGGGGGTTACTGTGGCCTCAGCAATACAATAGACAGCGGGGCATGGTCAAGCCGTTTAGTTCAGCAGTGCAAACACAGCAAGACATAATGGATAGATAATAAACACACGGCTTCAGAACATAAGCGTCAGCGTACACATAACACAACTATTATTTTAATCCTTTCTCACTCGCTCTCTCTCTGTTTCTCTTTATTACAACATTGCTTCACGTCCTGTAACCCATTTGAGGAGCCATGTTACATGGGTTGTCCTTCCTAGACTCTCTAGGTTCATCGTTTTTTTATTTTGTATTTTTTTTTTTATTATTGATTCCAAGCCGCCTGCATTCTGGTCTCCTATTTGTCCAGATTTATGCTCCCTCTTTCTGTCTGTCCCCGTCTGTTTTTTCCTCACTCTCTCTTTCTCTGTTTTGCAAGAAGAAGAATCCTTCCTCTGTAAAATCTTTAAAAGCCCTCACTGTCTCTTATTGAATTACTGTCATTTGTCTGTCTATGAGGAAGTTTATGTGCAGATGGTTTTTATGTCTACTAAAGATTTTATAACTAACCATAAGGCCTACTGTGAGTTATAAACAGACTAAATCATTTTGGATAATAATTTTCCTCAAATGGATGAAACATGTCAAATCATTCATGTTTTGATTTTAAAATTCCTTTTATATTTTCATCAGTTTCTTTTTTTTCCTCATGTGTTATCTTCCTTGCCTTCTGTTTTTTTTAATGTAAAATTCATCATTAACCTTTTTTGTACTTCTTAGTTAATTACAGATGGGATTTGTTGTTTGTTTAATAATTTAATTTATTAAGTCATTAATTTAGAAGATATGCATAAACATTAATTTGAAGATAAACAAACATTAATGAATATTCAATGACTACAAATTTTATTTTTATTTACTCTCAAAGTAATTGTCATGGTGATTGATACTTTTGCATAAACATGATTAAGTAAATTTACGTTAACAGATGTTTTTGTTTAAAAACATTCAAAAGTGTGAGGTGGCACACAGGGTAATATGAAGGACCAACTCTACCATATATAAAAATAAATTTCTGCCTCATTATGCAAATGAGGAGGGGCTGTGTCTTAAGGGGTCAACTTCTGCCCATTGTTGGTTAGCATTTTACTGCATCGGTCGAATCTACATGCCACCGGCCACAGTCACAACAAAGAAGTACCTACAATAAAGTTGTCAGTGAGCTGAGGCATTTAGCAGCTGTTTTTGAAAACAATGCTAACGTTACAAGTCTTGACTTTATTATTTTTCTGTTGGATGCTCTGACAGAACGTGTGTTTCAGTTAGCGGCACACATGGACACAGATGTCGACAATGTAGCTTTTCAGAGTAGGGATGTGCCGATCCGATACTACCATTTTTGCCGGATCGGGTATTGATCAGACGAGGCTGATCCAAATCCGATATTGTGCGTTTACTATTCTGTGTTATTGTTAAGTCCCACAAACGGCCCAAAAACATTCTAAAGTACCATAAAGTTTTCGTGCACTCTATTATAACTGTTCTAAAGCCATAATGTGAGAAATAAATTAATATTTAATTAATTAAATTCAAGATCACATAAACTTTTCCCTCAGCTGCAGCTGTGTAATCAAATAATAAAAACAAAAGACCTTTGTCTAAAAAGATTTTCAATAATTTAAATGGTTTTCAAGTCATTTGTTACTCAAATCATTAATTAAAAGCATCAAATATTAAAAAAAATTGTTTTTAGCACCTATAGATTACAGTGATGCCAGAGGAAGTATTTCATTTTCCATTTGGACACAATTATCAAAATCTTACAGCAAAAGTCCTATATCCCTCTCTGTCTCCTTTTCTCCTCACTGTCATCCACGGATCATTTCCACAATAGACAAACGAGTGCCTGACCTCCACGTTACTTCATTCACCTGCTCAGGTGTGCCGAGATACAAGGCGCACTGCACTGCTATCTAGACAGCTCTAACAAGAAAAGGAAAAAGAGCCATCACTCCTTCCCGAACAGGGCTGAGATGTCAAAGGTCACCCTGTACTCCTTCCCCAGACTCATTACGTCATCTCATCCATGTCTTTTTTTCTGTCTTTCTCAAACCCCTCTCCCTTTTTCTCCAAAGGCATTTATGTAAACACAGCTGTGTTGTTGACATTAAAGGGCCTTGTTCTTTTGATCCCCTCTGAAAAATCTATGGCCCTCTTTCCTCTCACTACATCAGAGAACACATGCGTCCGCTACAACAACCACAAATGCAACTGTATCTGCTTGAACTGCAGGTGCTGGTCTTCATGTTCTGCATGGCATCAAATAAACACATATTGCACCACTACGAGTGGATTGAGAGGGCCGTTAGCACTCGCTGCACACAGTCGTCATGTGGCCGCCAGTAACCAGCCATCAGGGAAGCAAGGATGCCAGTAAGCGGATCGTGCGGTGAGACGTACAAGGAAATTGAGAGTCAACATAATCAGGAGCTTCTCAGCAAAGCATAGAGGCTCAAATTTGACCAATGAGAGAAAAAAAACAAAATGTGTGGATTAGACCACGTCAAAAAGAAAAAGTGCTTACGAAAGAAGTTGAAACACAATAGATGGGCTGCGGTGGGGGCCCCTGGTGTAGACTTTCCCCAGGCTGTTTGTCTCATTAGGGACTCATATTGATTAATAACATCCCTGGAAACCAGCCGTATTAGCCGAATTCAGGAGACCGGGGGGAATTCAGAGGGAAGAGAGGAGGGATAACCTTGCACTAGCCCAGGGCTCTGTCTCGCGGTATTTCCCCTCTCTTATGATGAATGAAATCAAGCCTGCTAGGCACCCGGTCTCTGAACCCTAATCCAATATCATTAGTATTCTCATGTTTGGCTTGGCAATGCCTGAGGTGATTAATGTGGCCATGGAGTTGACAGAGAAGATCATGAGTTGTGTTGATGGTCCGTTTCACATAATCAGATGTGGGTTTGTGATTGATTCTTTCGTTAATACGCACAGCCTCCCTCTACCGTTCACTTTTCTTCCTGTGATTTTGTCTTTTCCTTTTTTTCGGGCTACTGTGTCATATAATCTGGCTCATTCACAATGAAATGCATTCCAGTTGTTATTTGCTTGTGTACTGAGAGTGAAAATCTAGGGAAAATGTTTTGATAATGTTGAAGTATACAGTGTGTATAATGCTCTCTCTGAGAGGAAGAGACTGTTTACAGGCTGTCATGAACCTTCAAATCTCAGGCTTGACCTTTATTGAGAATCCATAAACCATTTTGCAAAATTATTAGAGGTTGATCCTTGCCCACTTCTAGAAATCTAACTGGAATGTGATTCTCACCATTCCTTATTTATCTGTTGTCTGTCTGTCTGTCTGTTGTCATTTAAGCTAACAAAATAGTGTGGAACCACTGTCCAAGATTGATTAAAACAAGTTAAAAAAAATTACATTTCATTACGAAATCAAATTTTCCTTGAGCTTTTGACATCTAAGAGGTCATCATATTATAAGAATATCCTGTGAGTTTCAGAACTGAAAACGTCCTTGTTAGTCCAATAAAAGCTTTTATTGACACCAGCCTCAACAAACGACTCGTTTTTAAAAGTGGGAAACTATGACATCAACGGGGTTAAAACACCACCCCGCAGAAGAAGATCAACGCCTGCTTCAACACGGCCGGTTTAGCCCCGCCCACCGATTCGCGCATTACACGCATAGCTAAGTAGCATAACATACATGCCTACCTCATGATGACAAACCGGATCGAGCAGAATATTGTGCTGTGCCTGGTTGTGGAAGACAGTCGCTGCATAAGCTTCCTCTGGATTCCAATAGGACTGCATGGATAAACTTTATTTTTAATGACGTTCCAGTTGATGAGGGTAAAACATCGTGGACTGTTTGCTTAATTTCACTGAGGATTGTTTTGTAAACAAGACTGGATTTGCAGACAGATTAGGAGTAAAGAACGGTGCTGTGCCATCTATATTGGATCTGACAGGAATTGTACAACACACGGACTCTTGGTCGAACATGTATGGGCGAATCCGGTTGCCATTTGACAACATTGGACGTTTTCCCCACGTGCACCGACGGGTGAGTTAAACTCATAATATGTAAAACTGTTATCCACTCACAGCAGTGGGCGTTTACTTCCAAGTCTTCAGTGCGACACGCCCATAAAAACCGACCGTTTTTCAGGTAGGCTCACAACTTGGGTACAAAATAGCTTACAAAATTACTTATTAATTTAGATGTTTTTGAATGCAAAAACCAAGCGAACGTCATCAATTTACCTCAGACAACAATATAATAAAATTTAAAAAGTCAGTTCATGACCCCTTTAAAGGGTCACTCCACCACTGGAAAGATGAATGTGTATTTAAAATGGGTAATTTATGTAGAAGAAATGTGAAATTATTTTTGAATTTGGAGCTTTCTAGACTGAGAAAAGCCAGAAAATGTATTTTGGGCTTATGTGGATGAAAGACATCACCTCCCAGAATGCACTTGCTTCGCTGCCCTAGGAGGCCACATCTACCGGTAACAGCGCAGTAGTTATAAGTAGCAATAAGTCTAGGCTAGTCTAGTGAGTCTCCATGATAAGTCTGCACGAAAATGTGTTTCGAGATCGCCCAAAATGTCCGGGATTCAGCTTTTGCGTTCTACAGTCGCCATTCATCGTGTTTACTGTGGCGAGCAGGACGAGTGAGGGCCGTGTGGAGACGACGCAGAGGCCGGTGGCATGATTACCGATGAGCAACACTTGTTAGACGTAAGTTACCAGTCTCGTATCTCTCACGGAGGAGCGGTAATTTTCTTAGCAATGTTAAAACGCACATCAACCGATCACTTTTTTAGCATTCATGTAAACACTACATTCAAATTCACCAATCGGAATGAACTCAGTTATATTGAAACAAAAGCTGTGCATGTAAACAATGCATAGCAACTGCAGAAAGCAAAAGCTGAATCCCGGACATCGACAGCCGGAAATGACCGGGAAAAAGAGGACGGTAACACCTAAAATTTTTATTAGTTATATTGTTATTTCAAATGTAGGCGTGCGGTATGTGCGCTCATAATGGAAGCGGCGCGGTCACGGTCTTGTTTTGTTTTTGGTATTTTACGGATCAGTCTTGGACTTGATGAGATATTTAAGACTATTATATTTGACCATGAATATTCATTAACCATGTTTTTTATTCATTAACGATGTTTTTAAATTCATCTCCCTGTATGCATCTCTCAGCGGTATAGCAAAACTTTAAATTCTGGACTGAGCTGAATATCTGTGGACTTATTAGGTTAGGCATGAGGGCCAGCTGTTTTGGTGGAGTGGGTCTGCTGAGTGGACGCTGATGAATCCTGTCTGATAATGAGCGTTAAGCATGCTGAGAATCCACACACATTTCAATCATTACAACCCAACCTCCAAGGAGAGAGGAATGCAGAAAGAGAGAGAAGGAAGGGGGATGTAGAAGCAAGAAAAGACACAAAGGGCCTCCACGGTAGAGTGAAAATCTTCATTTTTCTCTACAGTCTCAGCACTACGAGTCTTGGCATAGACAAACAGCAGGTATCACCTTCCTCCAAGCCTGGGCCCAAAGCGGTCGCTGCTCTTTACGCTTGAAGGAAACACTTAACGAAACTGATGTGTTCGAGAAAATGTGTCTATGTGTGTGTGTTTGCTTGTAGAAGTAAAGCCAGGACCAGAAGTTCCTCTGTGTAGAACCGGATCCCGGCTCATCGAGGGCTATTGAGGGACCAGGACAGGGAGACACAGGAACAAAATAATGACGAATGGTACTGATTGGACATCTTGTGTGAATTAAAGTGGGTTTGACTCTGCTCCTTGTCTCTGTGTGCGGCAGATCGGATAACAAAGCCAGGCTTGTGAAGGTAAACCGATCCTATCACCAGACTCCATTCGCCAGCTCCACAGGTCTGTCCACAGAAACGTTTTTCTGTTTCTCTGCGCTGAAAGAGGAGAGCACACGGATACACACGCACACACATATAAGCACCTACATACTTTGGACACACACAGCTATATACTGCTTCACACACATTCAACAGGCCGTGAAATGGGGCCTTATCAGGCTGACGGCAAATGAGATGTAAAGGGTATTTTCAGGTATGCACATTCCTTCCTGTCATCTTCTGGAGCATCATTTTTTTCAGTTTTCAGGAAAGAAAACTCCACAGGATTTTTCACATCATCTTGTCCTTGAGGTGCACGTAAAAAAAGGGCATTTAACTCTAAATAGATCCACACAAGCTATGACTCCAATATTACAGTCAATAACCCATACAACATTATTTTACATTTATTCATTTAGCTGACGCTTTTATCCAAAGCGACTTACAATTGCTATATATGTCAGAGGTCGCACACCTCTGGAGCAACTAGGGGATAAGTGTCTTGCTCAGGAACACATTGGTGTCTCACAGTGGATTCGAACCCAGGTCTCTCACACCAAAGGCATGTGTCTTATCCACTGCACCATCACCACCCCCATCACCATTTTAATTATGAATAATACTACTCGAGTTAAGTTGGAGTGGATTATTAAATGATTATTCATTTAAAGACAATCCTTTTTTGTCTATCCTGCTATATTGTACGGCACTGTGCTGTTGTGCTATGCCAATATCATAACATAATTTACTTTTATACCATAACATACTATTCTATTCTGTATTCTACTGTATTATGCTATACTATATCCTACATTATAACAAAATATTTTATTATACCAGTTTTTCCTTCACACAGAAGTCAAGGTTGTATTTATAAATAATTACCAAACTGTTTTCTATTTTAATATATTTTAAAATGTAATTTATTCCACTGTAAAAAATATATTTTCAAGATTTGTTATCACAGCATATTTTCTTTTGTCAAACCAACTTTATAATAATTTATTTAGTTGAGATAACTAATTATTTTGAGTTTCTGATGATAAAATTAATCTCCTTCATTGTATAAACTCACTTTTTCCCAGTTCAATCAACTTAAATTTTTAAGGCAACCCAGGTTACTTACTTTTTAAGTTAAACCAACAATATTTTTTACAGTGTAGTAATCACAACATTGTTTCTTTTGTCAAATCAACTTAAATAATTTATTTAGTTCAGATAACATATAATTTTGAGTTTCTGATGATTAAATCATTCTCCTTCATTGAATTAATTTACTTTTTCCAGTTCAATGAACTTAAAATTAAGGCAACCAGGTTACTTACTTTTTTTAAGTCAAACCAATTTTTACAGTATGTGATGACAAAGCTGAATTTTGGTGTACTATGGAGCAGTGTATAATACCAAACCTTACTATAACGTACCTTACTATACTATACACATACCATATAAATACTATTCACTTCACTGTTACAGCCACTGATTTTATCAAAAAATAATTTTGTCTTGTTTTCCATTAAAAATAACTTTACAGTCTTTTCCATTCATTAATACAAGGAGGATACATTTACTTATGAAGCAAAGACTTGTTTTCAGAGAATATACTGTATCATTGGGTTTTTTCCTTGTTGTAAGCATAAAACACCAAATTTTGTTAGATCTATGCTTTAAAAGGGATTTTTGCCAGTTGACAAAAAAATACCTTCTTTATGAATCATATAGAGAGTAAAACATGCCATTGCTTTGAGCATTTCTTGTTGACCATAAAAATGTTCTCATTATACAAACTCCTTCTTTCATAAGAAACGTTTTTAGGTAAACAGACTGAGCAAAATATTTTCACCTGCCAACAGAGCTGCAGTAAACAGCTGGAGGAGCCCAATATATTTGACAGTCATTCACATTCCTGATATTTTCCTTCTTATTAAAGAACTGAAAAAAATACAATGAATGTAGTGTGTCAACACAGCTAATATGAGTCGAGAGAAGGATTCACGTCAAAGTGCGCAACATCAGCACTTACATTACACGTAATGAACTAACCCGGCTGCCAGCAGAGCACTCAAGATGGCAGGCATTCTTCGGTGGCGTGGTGTCAAGCGAGCTGCCCTCGGAGCAGAAGAGACGTGGAATTTGATGCTCGGTCCGTTCCAATGCACTCACACCGTGGTCTGCTCTCGTCTCTGTTTCATATTCATTTCTCTGTCGGAGAGGGATTGTGTGGGTGGATCTGGGGGAACAGGGTTGAGAAGCTCACAACTGTAAATACCGCAGATTGAAGTCTAGCAGATAATTTTTACATTAACGCATTAAGAAAATGTATTTTATTGTCTTTCTTTGAGTTATACGTGTAGATATAAGTGTCCCCATAGATTAGAGAGATAAGATTTAATTCTTACTGAACGTTGCGTATTTGGCAAGGGATATGAGGTATTTCCAGCTTGTTCATTTTTATTGCACTTTCTTTCCTCCTTCAACTCATTTGTTTGTGTTTAGCTTAATCTTCATACTGCAGTTTTTCAGAACAAGTCTCCAGGTATCTATTGCATAAATCCTCCTAATTTGTGTGTGAGACTGTGTGAGAAAGAGAGAGGCTGTGTGTAAAGTCCTTAGCCAACATCAAGACAAGGCTATGATGGATGTGGGAATGAAAGATCACATCTGTGTATTTTCCATTTGTCAGTGGTGGATCAACACATCTGGTTATTAATTATGGCCAATATTAGAACATTCTATACAAATAGCAGACTTCTTTCAGGAAAATGCTGTGTGCCTTGGCGCTGAGCTTCTGTCTTTGTGTTTTCCTCGTTGAAGATGTGAGTTGGATAAAGAGCTACACTTTTGATTGGTTGCTGATCAAGTCAAACACAAAGGTAAAATATTGCACTTTATGTTAGGCCGTCAGTGTGTTAAAAATGTAATGCAATTCATTTGATGATGTGCTGATTAACCCAGCTGACAATTTTATGTTCTCATTTCCATTATGTTATACTGTATGAGTGAGTTCTGTGAAAAAGTTTAAAACAGCATTTTGTATGTTTAAAAATGTTCTTCTTTGGTTATGTGCAGAAAAAGCAGAATGTTATTGCAACAAAAAAATAACTCCATATATTATTTTGATGAGAAAAGCCCTCAAATTAAGATAAGTCAAAGATAATACATTATTGCAGCAGACAAGTAAACCATTGAAACAGGCAAAATTTCATTTAATTGAACATAAACCTATTACTTGCAGTCCACAATGATCTATTTTGCTGTAAAAATGAATACGCTTTATCTAATCAATAAAATTGTGGCAATAGATTACAAGCAATATTATTAATTACATTTAAAAAAATTTAATTGAGTGATAATTAATCAAATTAAGTCCTTAAAAGTTAACCATTTAAAATGAGTAGTTTACACCAAAAAAAAAAAAATATATATATATATATATATATATATATATATATATATATATATATATATATATATATATATATATTTGAATAACAAACAGACGTCAAAGTTAAATTAAGAACTATTTTTATTTATATAAGACACCTGATGTTAACAAGCCGAATCGCTGAAGGAGAAAAACGTGATTTTAAAACAATCCTAAAACAAACACAGATCACCATAATGGTGCCTTAAATGTATGTTTTTGTATTTGTTTTTTGTTGTTGTTCTTTTAGTTTTACTCATTTTAAATGGTTCTGATTTTTCTAATTTGTTAAATTTAATTAACAATTTTGCTTGTAATCTGTTGCCACAATTTTTTGATTAGATAAAGCGTATTCATTTTTGCAGTGAAGCCCAATTGGATACAATTTTTGGATACAATAAATACACAAAGGTATTTAAAATAGTTTTTCTTTTCTGTTCTGTTTTCCTGCTGAAAAGTAAAGCAATTTTCAACTTTTTTCTGAAGTTGTGCAAGATTAAGAGTTCATAGGTGCATTGTTTATATTGTAAATGAACAACATTTAACATGTTAAATCGACAGCCTTTAATGTAAAGTCAAATGGCCACACATAACAACTGACAGTGTATATTGTCTTCAGTTTCATCTTTTGTTTTGAGCAGGAAGTTGTCCTGGCCTGGACAGCACAGCTGCAGATCATAAGAGCGGCGATATCTACAGTTCAGGATCGTTCTGACGAGGGCAAAGAAAGGCCATAAATCTCCCTGCGTGCTGTCCGTCCATGAGCCAGCATAACAACAGCAAAAGAGAACTTAACGGGAACCGCTGTCACATTCTGAACTGAAAATATTTTCATTCCTGAGACAAGGACACCGTGTCCAGCTCAAGGGTCATTTGCCCCCTCCCCGTCCCCACATACTGACACTTACAAACACGCGCTCAAAATTGCATATACCATTCGTGGGTCTTTTTTGGAAGACCTTCTTGCGTTTTCTATGAGAATGCGAGCCCCTCCTTCCCCTCCGTGTCCAGGCCAGACTCCCTGGCATTTCCCACTTTGCTGTGGCCAGTTGTTGTTGGTGGACTGAAAACCGGAGGAAAATAAAGAGATCTAAATGTCAGCAGGGAAGTGCAGTGCATTCCGCGCCCCTGCATCTCCTGAGCGGTCACCTAGAACAGCGTGTGATCCCAAGACAAAGCTGCCCACAGCTGAAGGTGGGGGTGGAAGTGGAGACATTACACAGAAAGCAAGCCTGCGAGGGATTGTCACCAAGTCCAGCAGAATATCTCTCTGGTCCATCTATACCTGCAGGGGCTGGGCCAGCTTTTCATTTAGATTCTTTTACGGGAGATTGCGTTTTTCTGGGTCGAATGACGAGGGACCAGTGGTGACATAAATGGAGGAAGCTTGAAAGAGAGAGCGGAAGCCTCTGACACATACACGCAGCTGTTCTTTTCATGCACACACACGCTGTACGGACACATAATGAAAATACATGGGAAGACTAGATGGAGATTTAAAGGTGTGTACTGTACACTGCAGGACATTTTCTTCCTTCCCAAGCCCCTTTTTTCCCTTTAGAGGTGTTTTCAGCGGAAGCATGAAAGATGCATGAGGAAGAGAGAAGGTCACCACTGAAAAATAAAAAAGGCCTTTTTGTCACAGCACGAGCGAGAGAGAATGGTAATTTTATTTAGTCTTTTATTTCTTTTTTTGTCTTCTGACAGTTTGTTGGCAAAAAGAGAAGTGAGGCGTAAAAGGGACCCCTCGGCTTGGCAGTTCCATCGAGCGGCACGTCACTCTCAATTAGCTTTGTTTCTTAAATGCTCTCGTAAGAGAACGCCACACTCTTAGTTCCTTTGTGAGCTCCAGAGATCATGAATTCCTTGTTTATGTGAACTTAAAAGATGCTGCGTATTTCATCGGAAGGCGATATTTTACATACGACATGGCGTGGCCATGCATTTGATTTCGATCACGCAGTAGCCCAACTGATCCCTGTCCGAAAACATGCTCTTAGCCTCCACTGCCGTCTCATGGAATACATTATTCTATTTTACTCTATATTAGGTTTACCTCAAATGCAACACCAGTAAGCCAGTGCTAGATCTCTGAGCATGTGCAGAATATTATGTGGGATCTTTTGACTAAGGCATGGAGTTTTGACTTAAGCATTTAGCTCACCGCAAATGGTGAAAAAATAACATTTACTACTACTGTGGATGTTTTTAGTTATTCTGCGCAGACCTTTCCCTGTGGGGACCTCATGAAAAAGTCCAAAATATCCAAAGCCTGGTTGAATGAACATAAAGGTTCTCCATGAAAAAGAAGATTTAGCTATATAGCATTGTGAAGACATTACATATTTTGCAAAGTCCGGTCTTAAAGGGATAGTTCACCAAAAACGAAAACATTTTGCAAGTAATTATTTCCCGTTGGGCCCTCTCAAGCTTTGAAAAGCATGTACAAGTGGTAGAAAAAAATGTTTGCATTTACGATATTATATAGCTTTGTCTGAGGGATGAATTGAAGTCATTATTAACTGAAAAAAAATACTCTCCAATGAGATGCTAACCATTGTTACTGGATCATTGAGGTCCAGAAGTGAATCTAAATTTTGTAAATCATCATTGATAGTCCTGACAGAAATGTGCTTAAACTGAGGCTTTGTACTTCCCTCTTCTTTGTCCCTTTCTGTCATTTCTCATGTCTATCCCTCTCTATTTCACTCCACTCTCCATCTGTATCTTCTGGTAACTCAAAGCTTGACCAGCCAGTCTGGTCTCACTGTCCTGGATCATTTGCTGGCCAACAGCTGATACCTGATATATCTTGCAGCCCCACAGCCTGGCTGTAATGTGGCCTTGCCAAATGGCCAGAGACCACCAATTCTGAAGGTCTCCATTGTGGATCAGCTGAACCTTGTCCAGGAGTAAAGTCTCTCTAATTAACCCCATATGCTTGTACAAAGTCCACATTCTACCCGCAGGCCAGCACTGCTTTAATATCAATGTCACCAAATCTTTGGGAATTAAAACAAGGATTGTATTTCTGAGGGAAGAAAAAGTAAAATAAGTAGTTCAATGAAAAACATAATAATAATAATTCATTTATTATCACATTTTTTCTTTTGTCAAATCAACTTAGATAATTTATGTGGTTCAGAAAAAAAGAATAACATTTTGTTGATTAAACCAATCTCCTTTATTGTATTAACTATTTTTTTATGAGCATCTTGCTCATATTCATTCATGATATCAACCATATTCATGATCTCAATCATATTCTCAAAACTATCATTTTCAACATCTTTAAAATCAATATTTTGATCGCTGACAGCTAGGGTTGGGTATTGAAGAATAAAGTATTGAATTGGAACCAGGACTAACTTTTCGATTTTTTTCCAGAATCGGTTCAAAAGTTAAAATTTCGATTCCTAGTTTCGATATTCACAGTCCGCCCGACCGAAGAAGAAACCGCTGAACAACACCAACGAAGAAGCGTCTGACCAAAGTATATGGCATAACGCGCGAGGTTGAACATGAGTAGCATACGTCGGTGGTCAAAAGTGTGGCTTCACTTTTCTAAAAAATACACAGAAATATCACCAAAATGCTAAATTTGTGACAAAAGAAGTATTTGTGACAGAAGGAGTATTTCCTTCAGAGATACTGTTGGTTAGCAAGATTAGCTCAACTTTTTTGACCCTGCCTCTTTAAAAGAATCGGAATCCAGAATCGTTCAGGAACCAGAATCGAAACAAGGGAATGGAAATCGGAATCAGAATCGTTCAAATTCAAATCGATACCCAACCCTACTGACAGCTCTCCAGATCCACCATCAAGTGAGTGTACACTAAGATCTGTGTTCAGTATATTTTCTGCAGTAAATCACTAAGCCATTTCAAGTTTCAATGTTCACTTCCTATTCTTTTGTTTTCTGCCTGCGGTAACTCTGAGTGAAAATCACTTCATTGGGAATCAGACATTGCCACCTTGTGGAAGGTGATTTGCACTTAGTCATCAAAGGTTCAACAATTGTTTTACAGAAAAAAAAAATATCTTACACTAAACACTTGAGAGTGAGAGAGATGAGGTCAGCAGGCCTGAAAGGTCTTGAGACTACAGTATCTCTACATCAAATTCATAAAAAGATAAAGGGGAAGACCACTCTCCAACAGTTCAAGTTTCAAGAACATTATAAGTTGATTCATACTTACATCCATTGTGCTCATACATATGTATGTATCCTACTAGTTTCTGAATATTAATTTACTTTGATTTTCAGCTTCTAAGAATTCACCATCACATCATTAGAATTTCTATGATGATGACCTTAAACTAAAAAAAAAAAAAAAAATCTTACCAGCCTCCCGCTATCTAAAACACTGTAGCAATGTAACAGTGATACATTTTCTCTAAAGCTGCCTTTTGAATCCTTTTAAAAGAACCGGTAACTGTGCAGTCTGTAATTAAATGAAATCACCAGTCTTTTTGTTCATTCTCAAAGGCCAGGACACACAATGCAGGAGTCTTGACTGGTGTGGCTTCAGGGCGCTGTGAGGGCGAACGCTTAGCTGAGCACAGGTGCTGGACTGTCTGTATTTAATGCAACACTTCTCTGTCCTGCTGGCCTGTGAATGGACACAGAACTCTTCATCTGAGCTTGTCACTGTCACATGAGCAGAGCAGTGATGAGGGAAGAGAGGGAACAGACCCTCAGTCACAGCTCATCTCCTGAACTTCCTCCCAGAGGTTATCTGAGGTGAAAGAAAGTGTCACGGGGGAAATCACAAGCAGATTTGTTATTGTTGGGTCTTAAAATGTCATTCAGACTCTCCGCATAACAGTTTGAATATATTAGTTCAGTTGAGTGTAGGTTTTAATAGTTTACGGGGCTGTCTAATGTCTTTTTAATATTGAAAAGATTGTTTCTATAGATTAAGTCTCTTATGCTCAACAAGGCTGTATTTATTTGCAGTAAACAGTATTGTGGATGTGTTAAATGACTATATTTTCAATTTGACATTTGAAAATATAGTTACATTTTTTCGAAATATTACATTTTAATTTATTTGAGATGGCAAAGCTGATTTTCAGAATACATTACTTCAGTCTTCAGTATCACATGATCCTTCAGAAATCATTCTAATAGGCTGATTTGCTGCTCAGAAATATTTCATATTATTATGATGGCTGAAAGTTAAACCAGTTTTTTTTTTTTTTTTTACAGATTCTTTGATGAATAGAAACCTCAAAAGAACAGCATTTACTTGAAATGGAAACAAAGTCTATCTCTTCTTGGATGGACCAAAAATATGACTCATCCTGCTAATTTTGTCCAATCATATATTATCCAAAATGAGAATGTCCCACCTACTCACTAGAAAAGCATGACTATAGCATTTATTAGAGACTTAAAGTTTCAAAAACATCAGATTGTGAGATATAAAGTCTTTGGCAACATTGTGAGATACATTTATATTGTACTGTACTGTACTGTACAATTGTACTGTAAGTAGATTTGTATGAAATAAAGCAGCAAAAGTGTAAGATAAAGTCACAGTACTGAGATATATTGGGTATTATAAAACATGTCATATATAAAGTCATAATTGCATCTCTTTTTTATATCAGAGACAAAAACAGCCTTGCATAAAGCTGCACTAATCCAGCGATTTCATTGTGTCTTTAATAGTTTAGCAGTAAAAGAATCTATATTCAAATTTGTAATATCCAATCTTTCAGTTCCAAATGGCATTGATCTCAACTGGTCCCGCGTCCAAAGATACGAATAATCATAAACCTCTTTCATAAAAACTACCCATAACAAAGCATTTGACTTTTTCAAGGACTTTTATGGCAAATGAAACACAAACTCAACAGAGCATACAGATTTTACATTTCATGATTTGCATGCATACCAGTACGCCAAGCCAAAGACAACAAAACAAAGACACAAAAAAGGGACAAAACAGCTTTTCCCACTTGCACTTCCCTCTGAGAGAAAGAGGATGTCCGATTATTGTTCTAATTTGCCATTGAAACAGCCAAGTAAACAAACAAACAAACTCCATACAGAGTGTTTAAAGAGCAGAAATAGCGGAGGCTCTGCACTGAGTCTTCAATCTGTGAAATGCTAATCTCTTTTCATGCTGCCGGCCCACGTGCCCTTTGTCCTCTGCCTGGGCCTCGCTCCAGGGCTGACTTCATCGGAATAAGTGGCAGAGGCCTGGCACCTGCTCTTTGGGGCCGGACTTCACGGAGGGGAGGAGATAGGATCAGAGATCCGTTCAGAGTCCATCCAAGCCGCCTGTCAGATCTGCTTATTGATGCCTTGGAGCCACCAGGCAACCGGCTGATGCTGAGGATGCTGGACAGGCCCGGGCTGATCACTGGATGTGACGGACGATTGGCCGCTTGTCTGAATGTCACAAACACACACTAACACACACTCCTCTCTGAGGTCGTCACAGGAAATACAGAGAGTGACGAGGGGCGTGATTTCATTACACAAAACACTGCGAGTGCATGGGGGAGCAGGATGTTCCCCATTGGCTTCCTGACACTCTGGGTCTGATTGATAAGGCAGTTCGCTCGATGGATCAGACAGACAGTCGTATTCCTACACTTTGTTTATGGTTTAGACCGCGTGCAGATGAGCTCTGGGAAACAAACTTGTATGAGGTTTGCTGCTCTGAGGTGCTTCCATGAGAAGGGACACATCTCACCTCATACAGCTTTTGTTCAGTCTCGCTGAATAATGCAGCATTAGTTTAGACCAAAACCATATATTTTTTATTCTAAGTTTTGTTCAAAAACTTCTTGACCACTGTTCTTGTTATTATTGTTACCCTTACAAAAAAACAAGTAAAGTTGAGTATATGCCTTTATGCAGTAAGTATACATCAATGTACTTCTAAGTGTACTCTTTCAATACTACTTGGGATTAAATTGGTCCACATTTTGAGTGTATAAAGCCCAGAACACGCCAAGCCGACGGTCGGCCGTCTGAGCCAGATTTTGTGCGTCGGCCAACAAAGTTTCCTCAAGTGTGATACACACAGTTCCGTGCCGCTGGCTGAAAATAGTCCTCGTCAGAGAATTGTTTCGCTCGATTTCGACATGTTGAATCGAAATATCGGGCCGATTGGGGATAGAGAGAACTCTGATTGGCTGGTAAGCTTAGTGAAAGAGTCAGTGCACGAGAATAAAAGCAAAACAGCAAGCAAAGAAGTCAAAACGGTAAAGACAGAAGACTGTTCTTATGTTACGTCTTCTTACCTGAGTGTTCCTTGGCGAATATTTCAATATTAACATGAGCGGAGTGGAATAAAGAAAGCGTTTAGCAGGACTGATATTCAAAACGGTAAGCACGCGCTGCTTTGTTGACGGCATGTGCATCTGCAGCCGGCAGCGTGTATTTTCCTTTTTGAATGAATAAATTGTATATCGACACTGCCCGATGAAACTCACGTATGTCCAAAATGGTTACTTTTTAGGAAGTGAAAAAAAACATGTAATTTCAAAAGCAACGGAACGAAGCATGCTTGACAACATCTTTTAAATGTAACCATATTCTTGCCAGTGTCATGATATAATCCATATTTGACCCAAAATCGAGTTTAAATGGACATACGTGCATATTGTATAGTAACGGTGGTCGATACACATTCTTCTGATCATTAATTAGAATGACCAAATCACGTTTCATATTGACAGATGAATAGGCTACAGCTCAGTTTATTAAATACGCTCAGTTTATTAAATGTCTCTTGCAAACTATGAAGAGACAATGAATAAATACACTGGCATGGATGGAATGCTTAGACTAATACTTTATTTACACAATCCTACCGTAATTTTGTCGGAAATGAGCTGCATTTTATTACAGATATGAGCTGCGTTTATCATCGGCTAATTTCAAAATCAAAGACATACATCAATAAGAGAGTGTGGCAACAGCCTGCCCTGTAAGATCACTTTGTTTCTTTACTTGAAGATGATTGTGTGATTGTGAAGATGATTGTGTCTGTGACATACTTTCACTTTTGACGCAGCTGCTCATCTTCGGCGATGCGTGTCGCAGTAGCGTCGTCATATCTGACTATAACGTGTCATATATAGCCTATAACATGCTCTCACTCGTTTATTTTTTTAGCATTTTTGGGAGGAGTGAGAATATACATATGTGGTTCAACAACCAGATTGCTACATCTAGAGATCTGAACACAATGCGAGCCAGACTAACGTTACCTCCAGATGGTCAGGCAGATCCAATCACAACGTATTTATACCTTGCATTAACATGCCTTTTTTATTATCTGGATAACTTATCTGGATACAGATCGCATTATAATACCAGGTGTAGGGGTCTCAGAGACGAGACCGGCGAGAACTTCACGAGACTGGCGAGATGCCTCCACAGGGCGGGGAGATACCATACTGTCTATGGGAGATACGCTGCATGATTGACAGCTTTGACAGCAAATGGAAATACGTGGAAATTAGATGACATGATTTCACAACTTTTCATTGGTCATTTAGATAATGTGAAGCATGCTGTATACGGAAATGAACCTGGACATTCTATCCGTGAAAAAATCTCAAAAGTCAGTCAAAATGGACATACGGGTTTCAGTCGGACAGCGACGAAAACAGCAAGCAAAGAAGTCAAAATGATAAAGATAGAAAGCTGTTCTTATATAACGTCATCTTACGTGTTCCTTGGCGAATATTTAAATATTAACATGAGCGGAATGGAATAAAAAAAGCGTTTAGCAGGATTGATATTCAAAACGGTAAGCACACGCTGCTTTGTTTACGGTATGTACATTTGCAGCCAGCAGCGTTGGTTTTCCTTTTTGAATGAGTAATATATCTGCAGAAATAGACAGTTGACTCATTAAACGCAGGAGCAGAACGTGCATTATAGCTGACAGTCGCCTGTAGTTCTCTGGTGTGTTCATGTGCAGCTTTTTAACTCAGATGAGAGGCGACAACACAGTCAGCTTTCATCAGCGCTAGTTCGTTGGCGTCAGCTTGGGTGTGTTCCGGGCTTAAAATTCTTTTATTTTGAGTAAACCAAGTTTTTTGTTTGTACTGCAACTATACTACAAGTGAACATAGAGGTATACTAATAGTTTACTAGTCAAATCCTTGAACACTTTGTTTTCTATTTATATATTATTTTTGCACTTTAAGTATACTCGTCACAGTTTGGTTCAGATGAAGATGACGAAACCTTTCAAACAGGTTTCACAAAAGGTTCTTTAATAAAGCACACACAGGTAATTCAAAGGCGAGAATGCAATGTACCAGAATGTCTACACACGAACAATACCAGACAATACCAAAAACAACTGAATGAAATTGAGGATCTTAAATACACAGGGTGATTGAACTCAAATGATGAACAGGTGGTGACTCGATATTCAGAAACCATTACAAATTAGGAGTGGGAAGCTGGAACAAAGGAAAACAGGTGACTGATAAAAACAATTAGAAAGTTCATGAAAATGAAACAAAAAAGGCAGTTTCTGACAATCCTACTAGTTCCAATGTTAAGTGTTAAATGTTTATACTTGAAATATACCTTTAAAGGGATACTCCACTTTTTTTTGGAAATAGGCTCATTTTACTACTCCCCAGAGTTAAACAGTTGGGTTTTACCGTTTTTGAATGTATTCAGACGATTTTCTGATATTTGGAAGAATATCAGTAACCAGACAGTATCTGGTCTCATTGATTTTCATAGTATATATTTTTTTTCCTACTATGGAAGTCAATGAGTCCAGAAACTGTCCAACCCGATCTCATGACCAAGTCGTACAAATTCGAAGAATGATTAAAAAGTGGCTAATTCGTAACAATTCATATGACCTCACTCGTACGAATTAGTGCGATTTTGTTAAATCGTACATATTTTTACGAATTGGCCAATTCGTATGAATACGTACGAATGACCTACCCCTTACCCCGCCCCTAAACCTAACCATCATGTGGGTTTAGACAAATCGATACAAATTCGTACAAAGTGAGGTTGTACGAATTTAGTACGAATTAGCCACTTTTTAATCATTCGTCGAATTCGTATGAATTGGGCGTGAGATAATGTTGAACTGTCTGGTTACTGATATTCTTCTAAATGTCTGAAAATCGGCTGTTTAACTCTGGGGGATTGGTAAAATGAGCCTATTTCCCAAAAAAGTGGAGTATCCCTTTAAAGCTTTCCATTAAAGGGCGGGTTTACTGCTCTTTTTCTTTGCATGATTGTGTTTATGGGGTGCAATATAACATGTATCCATGTTTTTTTTTTCTTTTTTTAAAAGTCTTATTTTTCATAAATTTCACCTTTATTGTCAGCCGCGCTCTCCCCTGTCCCCTGAACGACCGGTTGACTTCCTGAGTCTATGAAAACACTCCCTCAGAACCACGCAGCGGGCTCAGATTGGTTCGTTTGGGCTGGTGTGTTGTGATTGGCTAAACTGTCGCTCATATTGTCCGGAAGATTAACGCCCATGACCTTTACGGGCGAAACGGGCGGGCATGCCAAAGGTGGAAAACATAGATGGTGGAGACACGTAAATAATGATGTCGAGACTGCTGTATCACAGAGGCAGAATCAGACCAGAGAAAGCCGCGATGAATTGAGTCAAGCAGAACCTCACCACACACGGCTCTTAATAAAGGTTTCTGAATGATAATTTGCTTCATTTTTTAACTTTATACACGTTTGTTTTACACAATAGCATCTGACTGGCAACTATAGCAACTGACTGGCTAACTAATGTTAAACACAAACTGCGTTTGCAGGTTTACGTTCTTGATCAGAAATAGAAAATAAAGTCATAAAGCATATATATACATATATATGAAAAATACATTTACAACAAGTACTTATACAAAATTCAGGTCCATAATGTTTGTACACGTTTGCCGTAGAAACACAAAATAGCCTAACTAGTAGCCCATAAAGCCTACAAAGTCAGCACTGGCATTTGAAAAAAAAAATAAAAAACACAACGCTATGTCAGGAATTATACATGCAAATACATTTAAAATGATGAAGTCTTAGCCTACTTACAGGTTGTGGCCCAACAACTGCTGACTTTAACTGCTGGTTTTAAAGTTGGATCTGCTTCATGATTTAGAAACAGTTTCTTGTTTAATCTAGTGTTGAACTCGTGGAGATTCTGGAAGCTGTCGATAAATGCGCAGCACAGAGAGCTAGATTACGATCGTCACTTTCAGGAATATAATCAAACACAAATTGTATCCATTGTTGTCGAAGTATAGTGTCTGTGGGAAGCCCGAAACACAGAAGACCTGACAGCTGCGTGAACACAACTCACTCGACGCATGCCCTTTCCTGCATATTCCGGAGGGAGTGGTTGATGCAAATGTGTGGGTTAGTGACATAGCATAACCCAGCTGTAGTCCAAAATGAGTCGTTTTTGTAGGCAATTTTACTTCCTGATTTTTAAAAGACGATATCTCTGCTTACACTGAACTTTCAGCGCTGCAACTTTGCAGATACTGTTCATGCACCAACAGCAACATTACACACTATTTAAAATGAAAAAAGTGAAATCGCAGTAAACCCGCCCTTTAAAAAATACTCTGATGCATGTATATACACTGTTGTATATTGTTAGAAGACAAATTACATATACTGAGACTATGAACAGTGTGTTTTACAAGAGTTTATTTTCTAAAAGTACACAGGGCCAAAAGAGCTTGTATTTGAAAAAAACACCCATCTATCGTTGACACTTTGATAGCGGCTCATGTTCTCTTATTTGCTGCGAACATGACACTAATAAGACAGTTTAACAGCTACAAAAGACAGGTTTGCTTTTGCAATTATGTTGCATCAAGACTAACATAACAAGGTTCTTTCACAGTCTTTGGCCAAATGAAAACGTGGTTATTTCTACTTATAAAAGGATGCAAGGGCTGCATGTTGCAAATGATTCTCCATGACCAGTAAAGCCGGTAAGCTGCCATACATCAAACATATGCCGGTACCAGTTTAAGGCCTTTAACAGATGTCGCCATGCTTACTAGCATCCATTCCTCATCCATGCAATAAATGAACTCGCTGGATGGATGAAGCTCAAGATGTTGACACAGCCTTGACCATCTGGGCCTGGAGTAGAGCTCAACTACCAGAGAGTTGCAAAAGTGTGTTGATAAAGCAGAAAGTATGGGATGATTTCAGAGCTTCTCATTAGCAGGGCAGGACTATTGGCATTCTGTTGAGTTTTAGTGCTGTTGTATCTCTCTAGATGACTCTCTCACTCTCTCGGTATCCAGCTGGTTTGGTGGGTAATTAGATGGCATGGATGAACTTTGTGCCCATACAGAGGGCAGATGGGTGTCTGGGTCAGAGCCCAGTCACAGAGAGTGCCAGCCTTCTCAGTAGTGGCCATAGATCTGAATAGACAAAGTTCAGGGCTCATAACAGTCGGCTTCATTCTATTCAGGGGTGGACACTGATGGTATGTTCAAGGGTGTTTTGTATTAATAGTAGACATGTTAATTGATTAAAAATGTTTAAACAAATTAATCATATGAAATGCTGACTATTATTTTTTGCCAACATTTCATGAATTTTAAGCCCTGACAACCAAAAAAAGATATCACATCATTAACAAGATATGCAAGGGTCAGGGATGCATTACATTTATATATTCTGAATGGTATTGATCAGAGGTGTCAAACTCAGTGTACGTTTACACGACAACAATGTACTAAAAATGGAAACAGTTTTTCCTTCGCTTTTTACGTGTACAACAATGTTGGCAAAATGATCCCCAATCACACAGATCCACGAGAATGACTAAAAATGCAGTATTATACAGACCAGGCCAGTAGTTGGTGATGTCACTTTGCAAAGAAAAGTCACCGTTTACATAAAGTCGCAAATTGTGAAGATTTTTTTTTCAAAGTTTGCATTGTGTAAATTAATATTCAAAATGCATAAAAAGTTAAGGTAGAAAATGGTCTCATGTAAATGGCCCCTCAGTTCCTGGAGGGCCACAGTTCAGCTCCAACCCTATTAAACACACCTGAACCAGCTATTATAGTCTTCAGGGTTGCTAGAAACTACCAGGAAGATGTTTTGGAGCCAGTAGGAAAACTCTGTGAGACAGACAGTGGCCCTAGGCAGACTGATCTCATGAAATGGGGTATGTAGGACACGCCAATTCGTATTTCCATTTTTGGCGTGCTATCAACACGCATAATTGCTTTTTAGCGCGTTTATGAACCCGGGCTGACTTAACGTTACTGTATATATAAATATATGACCTACCCAACACAGTCTCATGAAATTACGTATCTATACCACAAATGTCATTTCTCGTGGCATTTATATGGCAAAAATGTTTTTTTGCGTGCATATGCTAAGCACTGAAAACCCCTTGGTTAGGTTCAGGGGGAGTTCGTGCGTATTACACGCCCATAAAGTGCGTATCAAATGCATGCGAAAAACGTGTTCCATATACACGCAAACTGTTTTGGCCTATAAATGCCACGATAAATGAAATTCGATGGTATAGATACGAACTTTTTTTGAGAATCGGGCTCGACCTACCCCAACCCCGTCCCTAAACCTACCTGTCACTGGGGTTAATACCATTTATGAGTCTTCCCCTCCCATCCTCAGGAAAAAAATATCGCTCCACAGATCATCTAAATTTTGCTTCGTTTCGCTCTGACATTTAACGGCGTGTACATACTCGCCGAATCACTGAGACTTTTAACGGCGTGTAGATTCATGCGGAATCACTCTGACTTTTAACAGCGTAGTCTTACACGCATACACGCGGATAATGTGCAACTTGACTTGAAAGTGGTGTGTATGTTTATGCAAAAGTCATGATGTCATGTTGCTCCAGGAGTGAAGTCTGACACACATTGTATTCTATCCAATTAAAGTAACTTATTTAAATATTCATGTGTGCCAAGTATTTTGTGTGTCTTTGTTCTTATCATATAACTGAATTATTAGCTTGCAAACATTTTAGTACAACACACTGTCATGGCAATTCATAACTATTTTATGTTTTGGTGAAGTGACTGTGTATGATTTTGTAATTCATATGTTTTCGTGCAATCTGCTCACGGCCCACTGAGGGTTAGGTTTAGCTGAGGACCTTCATGCATGCATGAAAAAAAAAAGTTTAATTTGACCCTCACCAACTACCCAACGTTGGCTGAAGGCTGACCATCGGCTTTGTGTGTCCTGGCCCTTAGGGTGCTGTCTATGTAGACAGCAAGCAGCTCACTAGGTTGAGAACTGTAGTGCATAAAATGCACAAGAAATGACAATTTTGTAATGTAATAACTGATTTTTCACAGTCAGCATATAGTAGGTGCCTATTCTAAACAATGTTCTTATGTATACACTATACAGTAACTATTTCTTTGACCTATTTAGTGCAATGGGACTGAATCAAATTCTCCGTGTAAGAGCTGCAGGGGAACATGCAGTGAAAATTGTGTGCAAAGGGCAAGAGGCAGCTCTCGAAACCTCCCTGCAGAAATTTATATGTGACATATCACCAACATCAAGAGGACCTGAAGGAGCCACCTGACAAAGACAAACGTTCCGTTCAAAAGGTTGAAGTAGCAATCCGACGATTTACTCCCTTTTATTTTTCAGGGCTCAGGAATCAAAAAGTGAATAAATCAAATAGAAGCCCTGTGACAGATTCAGGTCATAGGCCGAGCAGACATTTAATCACAAGAGAACATCAAGAGCAATATGTTTGTGTGTGGTTAGAGTAATGTTAATGGACTATTATTAAAAAACACAGTAAATAATAAACTGTTATGGCGAATCCATGGCATGATTAAATGCACATTTGACAAGGATCACAAACATTTGCTTTACATGTGAAAGTTCAGTTGATTCTTATGAAATGTGTTTAATGTTAGCGTGCAGTAGCATCAGTAATTGGGGAAACAACTCTGAAAATGTAACTTGTGATAATAAAATTGCATAATGGAAAATATTTCTCAATTCCAATTCCACAATTCCCAAATCTACCAATTTAGATACAATTATATTTAATATATATATATATATATATATATATATATATATATATATATATATATATATATATATATATATATATATATATACATACATATTACAAAAAAAAACATATACTGCACACTTTTATTCAGCGAAGATGCACTTGAATTGTTCAAAAGTGAGACAAACATTGTTACAAAAAGTTGCGTTTTTCCCCATTTATTCATGAAAGAATCCAGAAAAAAAAACATCGGTTTCCACCATAGACTGTAAAAAAAGGTTTTCACAATAAATAAATAAATAAATAAATAAATTAGCAACTGTTTTAAACATTAATAATAATAATGTTTGAGATTTTTCTAACCATCAAATCAGCATATTAGAACGATTTCTAGAGTGATGATGCTGAAAAGTCAGTTTTGCCATCACAGGAATAATTTAAAGTATATTCAAATAGAAAACAGTTATTTTAAATTGTAATAGTATTTCACATTTTTATAGTTTTTAGTGTATTTTTGGTCCAATAAATGCAGCCTTGGTGAGCATAAGAGACTTATATTAAAAATATTTTTAAAAAAATCTCACCGACCCCAAACGTTTTAATGGTAGTTTACATTATAATATATAGATTTGCTTTTTTTCATCGGGAGAACCATTCTAAAAATATTATTTATGCAAGCATTGTGAGTGAACTGAAGTTATTGAGTTCACTTTCCTATTCTCTGACCGCAAAGCATTTGAAAGTGCAATACTAATTACGACTTCAGAAGTGAGAAGTAGGATCATCTGACAAGCACGTGTTGGCAGCGCTACTCTTTCTACATTTAAATTAGACTGAATCTAGTGTCACGACTGTCTTCTGGACACTTTCTCTCACCAGCCGTGACACATATTTTAAAGTCAATTTGGCTTAGCCACTCACACACACTCTTGCATGCGTACACACCGTGTCCAGCCTAGGAGATTGGAACAATCGTCTCCTCCACAACATTCCCCCTCCCTGCCTGATTTGGGGAAAGCCGCATGGAGGGCCTGCCCCGGGTGTTATCAGGGACCAGCCAATGAATATACAGTTAAACAAACAGCCATCTAAGTCTAAGACCACCATGGATAACGTTATTATGTCCTGCGTCTGTGGCGGTGGGGCGGAAGAAAGAGGCAGGCCCTGTTTGAGAAACTCTTGTGGGGATTTAACCGCAGCAGAATTCTGATCGGGCTTGGAACCGGTCCCAGAAAGCCGAGTTAATAGCCTTTCACTCCATTGAATAATGCTTTGAATCACTAATGTGGCTTGTATGCAGGGCCTGTAGTTTAACGTGCCTTTGAAAAGACTTCATTTCCGACGCAACATTGCAGCAAAGGAGAGAGCTAATGTGTTTGTCAAGGTCAGAATCTGTAGTTCTCCGCACACACATGGACACCCAGGGTCCAAAATTTCTGTTATTAAAATTAAACTTAACTCATTAGTAGACAGTAACTGCAACGTAACACATGGTAACACAACGCTAATGTAAGCGACTCAATTCAGTGATTCAAATCAAAGTCATGTAATCGACACAAATGAAAGTACAGATCTGTATTGTTTTCCCTCCAGAACTCATATGTGATTATTCATTGCATTAAATGTGAGTGAGTCAGTGAGTGAGTGAGTTAGTGTTTGCCCAAAAAAAATCTGAATTTGATTTAGCTTAAACAGTAGAGCGTTGGCTCTTGCAACGCTAAGGTCATGAGTGCGAATCCCATGGAAAGCAAAAACTAATGTGAATGTAAATGTGCACCTTGAAATGCAATGTTAGTCGCTTTGGATAAAAATGCATAATTAAATAAAAAATAAAAAAGAGCAGCAAATCTGTTACAAGCAAACTGAACATTAAATCTTTACTTTGACCATTTATAGTTCATGTGAAATACATTCTTTATACACTTAGTAAAAATAGCATGGATCAAGGAAATATGTATGATTTTTAACCAGGCACTAGATAGAGAACCCATCAGTTTGGCAGGTAATTAAGAAGGTAAAGGGTTAGTTCACCCAAAAATGAAAATCAAGTCATTAATTTCTCACCCCCATTACCAACCCCGTAAGACCTTCGTTCATCTTCGGAACACAAATGAAGATATTTTTTATTAAATTTGAGAGGTGGATCACTGCTACATTGGCTGCCTAAAGGCAGGCATACACTGTGCGATTTTCGTCCGATTTTGAGCCGAATTCTGACTCGATGCGACTCTTTTCGTGTTGGACCGATTTTCAGCTTTGTCGTGCGTCGTTTGTCGTGCAGTGTTTGTGCAGTGTACAGGGAGAACGAGAGGCGATTAACCTCTCACGATTGACAATTGGATGGTCGGATGAATTTCTGGCATGTCAGAAATTTTGGTCGCTCCTCGTGACTACTGTATATCGCACAGTTGAAGCAAAGCTGTGAACCGATTGCCCTAAACTCAGTGTTTTTTCCCTCACTGCGCCTGCGCGAAAACAGAAGTTTAACCATTTCATCTGCAGCAAAAATTAAATTTAAATAAATATGAAAAGAGGGAGATCTTTAAGTGGGATAATCCACAGTATAGTTGTGCATAAAACTATTTTCATGCACTTCGCGGAGGAAACCATCTGGTTTATTAATTTGTTAAACAATGTTTTTGAAATAAACCTGTTTTTAATTTTCATTGATGATTAATTATGGCAATGTTCGGACATATAGACTGTTAATAGCTATTTTATATGCCTATAATTCATTGTAATCGACCTAAATGTTTTAGACAATTTTTAATGAGGAGTAAGATTATGTAATATTTTATTATCCTCACAGCACGTTGGTTGTGCAGTGAAAATATTGCGTGGCAAATGAATTACAATAGCAGATCAATTTAATAATAAAATTAGCCATAGGCCTCCCCTAATAATTATAATACAATAATACTAATATAATTAAATGCACAAATTCAAAATGCTAAATCATCTTGATATTGATAGCAGATGCTTGTTTTGATAATATCTCTGGATACATACACGTATAAAGGCGCAATCCCGGGGGTTATCGCAGATATTACACGTATAGTGTGAGCAGTGAAGTCGCAGCTCGACGATCAAACCGTACAGTGTGAGCAAATAAATAAAGAACTTTGGCTTTGCATCGCATGCGATTTACTCGTTGAGTGTGAGTAGGTACCTTGCTGAAATCGCACAGACATCGCACAGTGTATGCCCACCTTAAGGGATTGAAACTTGACGGCCCAGAAAGTCATTGAAGAAAATGTTTATTCCATGTGGCTACAGTGGCTCAACTATATGTTTATCAAGCGACGAGAATACTTTTTATGCAAAAAAAAAAAAAAACTTTATTTGACTACTCCTTTTCTTCCTTGTGGGCTTGAGACGATAGTTCAAGAGATTTCCACGATGCATGTGTGAGAATTGTAGTAGTAGTAGAATAAGAATGCAATTATCGTGCATGCATCGTGGAAATCTCTCGAACTCTCGTCTCAGGAATAGTCGAATAAAGTCGATATTTTTGTTTTATTTCCACACAAAAAGTATTCTCGTCGCTCGATAAACGAGCCACTGTAGTCACTAGGGATGGGAATTGATACGATTTTGTCGATATCAATGCCACTAACGATTCTGCTTATCGATCCGATTCTTTAACGATTCTCTTATCGATTCCTGATAGCACTGTGTGGGAAAAAGTAGTCATATGCTTTTTCAGGGGGGAAACAAGTGGTTTTATTTGTTTTAAACCTTTCACTTGACTAAGCAAACTGTACTTTTTATGTTATTTATGTAATAAATGGAACCTTATTAAAAAGTTTTACGATTAGTTATTCAACGATTATAAGTCCCGTGAGTGTGTTGGAAGATCTAACCATTCATTAAAACGAATCGGTTCAAATGAGTCATAAGTTCGCGAATTGAACGTCTCACAAGATGTGTGTCTGTGTCATCAAAGAAAACGTTTCATCCCTGGATCGTTTTTTCCATTTATTTTAAGTGTGGTTTATGTCAACTGAATGTGCGGAACACTTTTCAGAGAAGATAAGGCAACGTAGGCATATTTTAGCACAATGCCAGCGGTAATTCTGGAAAAACAAATCTCCGAATGCTCCACAATGAAACTTTAGTCTCCTGACCTTACCATTGTGTCGATTATTTTGATTAATATGTCCGAGGGAGAGAGAGAGAGAGAGAGAGAGAGAGCAAGACTGCGCTTAGTTTTTAGATGGTGAAGCCTGAGAGAGAGTGCGCGCGCACGACCAGGACCCGCCCGCTCTCTCTCTCTCTCTCTCTGCTCGTTCAGTTTAACATGCGTGCTGTAACAAGCGCAACGGTTCATCACTACAGAGAGAGACAGTTTTACTCACCGATCAAATAAGGCTTTGGCGGTACAAAAATTCACTTGGGACAGTTGTGAAAAAATACAACAGGGACAGTTGTGAGTTCACGGTCTGTAGCCTACATACTATGGCTGAGTCAGAGCAGGAGCATCGATAAGAGAAATCGTTAACGTCGAGGGCATACAATATCGATGGATCGTAAAACTTAAAACCGGTTCTCAAGTGGAACCAGATCTCGAGTTCCCATCCCTTATAGTCACATGGAATATTTAAACATTTTCTTCAATGACTTTCTGGGCCGTCAAGTTTCAATCCCTTAGGGGCCTATGTAGCAGTGATCCACCTCTCAGATTTAATAAAAAATATGCTCATTTGTGTTCCGAAGACGAACAAAGGTCTTACGGGGTTGGTACAGCATGGGGGTGAGTAATTAATGACTTAATTTTCATTTTGGGTAAATTATCCATTTAATTTTGGATATTGTGCTTAACAAAACTTCAGTCAAGATGTGGTCCTACTACTTGTGAGCAAAAGCGCACTTGTCAGAATTGAGTCGAAAGAAAAAACTGACATGGTTCGAAACAATGTATCGACAAGGCTCTTCTCTCCTTGCCCGTCTGACCTCTCGCTCTCTTTCTCTCAGTCCTTCTCTAGCAGTGAATATCTGACTCCATTTCTTCAAATCCATCTTCACACAAGCACAAGTCTAAAAAGAAGGTATTCTGGTGCTAAAAGCCTGCCCCATATACCTATAAACCAATCAATAAAACATTTTCCTGCATTTCAGGCTCCAGCAAAAAGAAATAAATAAAATCGAAGAATACATTTTTTATTCCTTCATGCTTGGCCAAGGTGCTTGCGCTCAGATACACCCATTAGTGAGATAATGTGATATATAGGGCTGAAGCCTGCTTAACTCTGACTCAATCAACACACCCATAACACCAACCCACATAAACAAGACAATACAATGATAGAAGGATGCTGAGAACAACAGAGTGCACCCATGATTCAGACAGTAAACAATTGCTTACATAATGTTAACAATGATCGGAAAAAAAATAATGCGCATGAATATTTCTCTGGAGCTCAGAGCTTATACAGTAGGTCTTTTGGATTTTAGTTTGGAGACGCGTGACATTAGTAATTACATAAGTGGGTGGGTTATTTCAGAGTCAAAGCACATGACCTGAAAGCAGCTTTCACACTGACCGGGTAGCTTTCACACTGCAAAGACAAACCACAAACATTAGATTGATGCTAATTAAGCAACACTGAACATAAGACACACATGCAAATGCGCCTAACGCCCTCATTTCTGATACTGTATGTTTATGGATTCATTCATAACAATAAGTGCATGCATAAATAAGTTCATGCTCATATAAATGCTCAAATGGAGTCAAAAACACAATGAAAGAATGGAATACTTGAAGTAAAATAAGCTTCTTACGCTTAAGCTTTCCAAAAAAATGAACTAAACTTTTTCACCAAATCATGTGATGAGTCATAACTTGCAGAAAATCTTAAAACACGAAATTATGTCATAGAGAAGGACCCGTGCTAAAACAATGTTTTTTTTTTTTTGCAGTGAATGCACTGGGGGAAAAAAGAAGAGGGAGCGAAAGAGGAGAATATGGACAGTTATGACTGGGAAAAAGATGCAAATGCTTGAGGTAAGTAGTTTTAAGCTTTAACGCCATATCGCGTTGATCATGCTTTCATGATGCATTTTTATTGGCTAGTCAGTAGACATAGGTCGTAGCAGAAAACACATTATGAGATTATCATGCAAATTATCACATGCTATCTTTGGTAGCAAGACTGTGCCAACGGCCATCTTAATCTCTCTCACTGTATGACGTAGGAACCACGACCAAAGAAATCACCACGATTGGTCGCCTTTCTCACTGACCAACATGGTCTGGCAGGTCACGGCATGATCTGTAGTTGTGCTTTTAGGTAGCCTGGTTAAAACCAGACCATTCTCAGTTGTAAATTAGTTATGGTCTGGCAAATCTTCATAGACAAATCATTTTAAAAGGGGCGTCAATTGGATAGACCTAAAACCAATCAGGGGTGCGTTTCCTGTACAACGCTGCTTCACTACCATAGTACGATGCATTGTTAGAGAATTCAACTAGCTAGTCACGACTGTTTCCCGAAACCCATTGTCGCAAAGTATCGTTCAACCACGTTGGTTTCTCACATGGTGGAATAATAACTGCTTTTAATGAAACTGTTTGAGATCCAATTAAAGCTAGATTTTTTAATATGAATTACAAACATGTAATCAGAGGACTATTTCTAATTGTTCTCAGTTATTTTGCTTCATTAACACACTCAATATGTGGCTCGTTCCTACATAGTACAGCACATGCGCACTCTTCAAACATGGTACTTTAAATCTTTTGACAAACTAAAAGATGTAAATTCCATTTGTATTTATTTTAAATAAAAGGCACCGGCTGTACTGAATGTCAGCTTGCTTATTTTGCTTAAGAAAAGGATTTATTACCTCCAAATGTCATGCAATATAGAAACGATGCCTCTAACCACAGGTTGAGAGCTGTCGTTCAAACCACACAACATGGCGATGCTGTTTGCGAATGTTCGTTGGAACGATGGTATCGGGAAACACCGACTCGTTGAACTATGCTGAAAACGATGGAACTTGCGACCATAGTTGGCTAACGATGCTTTCGGGAAACGCACCCCAGAGCGATGAAGGAGATGACGTATGCAGAGCGACGTTCGTATGTTATAGAACAACTTAGTTTGAATAAACAAGCAGACACTGATGAGCTACTTGCTCTATGTTTATTTAAAATTAACAGCAAGACAACTAGAAGTGATTTCCATTACCTGAGAGTAGATGTTAAAACTTCATGTTGATTTGTACTCGGCTTTCGCCAAGAAAAGCAAAAGACGTAGCTTTACAGTAAACTATGCTTCTGCATCCATTTACACTTCTTTCTATATGGTGATGTGACTCCCCTTCTGTCCGGCTTTAACGACTGCAGTGTACTTGGTGCGTCAGCACATGCGACGGCTGCAACTACAGGACGACAACCGTCTGGATTGAGCCAAGTAGGGAACATCTCTAGGGTCTTCAAGTGGGCATCTTCGTCCTCAGTGTTTCGTCGACCAGCCCACGACACCTCAAGAGGGCTCAACAGTGACTCTGGTGTCCCAGAGTCACCCCCTCCATCCCCCACTCAGCTCAGCCCAGCTTACTAACCTCTACATCCCTCTTGCTGCTGCGACCTAACCACAATGGTGTGTTAAAGTAGTTTCAGTGGCAGCGATTCCGTATGGCATACCACCTATGGCAAAACACAATATCTGCCGAACCACCCGTCATTCTCGTCAATAAATAAATCACACACAGTTAACAAAACCTTAACAAAAGAAAACTTTGCAATGAACTTTGCAATTTAGACGTGCAAACTGGGAGCCGGTGCAGTGAGACGTAGTAGCCTAAATGCTCGGTTCGGCATGAAGTAGGTCATCCTCGGATGTGGCGCCATGTGCATTATTACAAAAAAAGCTGTGCACACAACCAAGCAAAATGGGGTCTTGCCGTTTTTGCGCACCGAACGCATCATTTTTGCCACTCGTGCGGATGCGTTGAGTATAAACAAGGCTTTACTCCGTGTCAGCGCACGCTCTGATTGGTACACAGACCTCTCCAAAATCAAAGCACCACTAACTCCGCCTCTGTTTCCTCCGTAAGCTGATATTAGTATTTAATCATTCTCTATGATAATACATTTTTGTAAAAAAATATTTTTAAAACAAGGTTTTGGTGGTTATAGAGTTTTAATGACAGTGTTCAACTAAAACCGTCACACCCCTAATAGCTTGTTTTCATATGACATCGCGCCATGGCAACGCAGTGGAGGGCAGGAAGTGATTTGCTGTATTTAGAAAGCACTATAACAAACTCAAAATGCCTATGTTTTGCGTTGTTTATCGTTACTTAAATCGGTCAAACCACGAGGAGTTTTCATCGTGTACCAAAAGTTGTTGATCATAAGGGGGGAAATGATAGAAATTGGCCGAAAACTCCGGAAAAACGACTTGCAAACCTAAGTCTGCGGTTCGGAAGGAGCCGAATGGGAAAATGTCTGTCTGTGCAGTGATCACTTTGTCAAAGGTGAGTTAATACAACTTAAGTGAATGTTTGTGTAACGTGTAATGTTTCTGAACTTTGTAAAGTCCAAGTATGTCTGTAAGATGAGGTAGTTGCTGATATCTACCACCTCGGTGGCTGGAAAATCTTTCAATTCAGTTAAAAAATTGCTCTTCTTCGTAACGTAAGGGTCACGTCCAACACATGTTTGATTTTTTTGTTTATATCTTTCCCTTGTAATAGCGTGTAAAGTAGTACAGTACGTACTTTCATCAATCTCGTCCATTGCGCTCTTCACTCCCTGCCCTCCATCTGAATTTCGCGCGTCATCATAATCACGTGACTGAAACCCAGCTATTCCATGGCAGCATCCATCTTTGTAAATGTACACATCTGCTTCACTGTCTCTGTGCTGTCACAATCGTGTAAAGCCCACCCCCAATGTTTCTGACATTCCACAACGATTCTGATTTTGACGGGCAAGAAATTAGCTTGAATGAGCTCTTTGCCAGACTAACTTGCTGAGCAAATCTAAATTTGCCGGAAGTTGTCTTGTTTTTCCCAGGCTAGCTTTCAGGCGCAAAAACAGAGGTCTTGCACATCCATTCCCAGAAACATAGACAAAACAAAATACGTAAAAAGAAACAGAGATAAAAAAACAAGCAAAACTAATAGACTTGTCATCCTTACATGGCAGCAGTTACCCTACACACACACACATAGAGAAAGACACACAAGTCCTGTTATGGCAGGTTGTCTTGATTGATGTAGCAGCTCTACTCAGGGTTAATATACACTCATAAATTATGCATGAGATGATGCCATCTCTCTATTCTCCAGCACTCCATGGGGTACAACTGAGGCCCAAGTCAAGACATTTCTCCTGTCTCTCCTCTTCCACTCTTTATTATGCTCTTCAGACAGAGGAGGGGAGGGGGGGGGTTAGTGGACAGACCTGGTGCCTTCTTTTGGTATTTATTATTGAACTGTTGGAAATGGTAGATAATATCATGAATTAATAACGTGGATCTTTCTCTGTGTTCCAGAGGGACCCATTCTTTTCACTTTCCATTCTGAACAGAGCGCATAGAGTGGGTAGATTTGTTTGTTTTATTTTGATTTATGTAATTGTATTTCAGGGAGCGCTCTAGGTATTGATATTAATGATTGATTCAGCTGTCACACAAAGTTCATTCGTTTCCAATACGTTTCTCATTAATTAGATATTTTGAGTACTCAAAATACAATGAAGGAAAGTCCTGACCTGCTAAAAAATAAATAAACAAAACAGCTTAAACCAGCCTTAGACTATTTGATGCTTTTACCTGGCCAGTGTTGGTGACTATTCAGTTTTAGGAAAATTATTGCTTTTGGTTGCACTTTATTTTGATAGTCCACATTCTATAAGTAACTTTAAAACTATATGTAAACTAACTTTCAGAGTATTAGTTATTAGTATTATGTTTGGTTACGTTTAATAGAATAAGTGGACATGTAATTGCAAAGTTACTTATATGTAGAATGAAAGTGGACCATCAAAGTAAAAAATAAAGTGTTACCTTACTTTACTTACTACATTCCAAAGCGTGATATATTACTTTTTACTAAATACATTTTTGTAGTATTTTCCTCATCATTTTGATGAAAAAAAACCTGCTCAGATCTCTTGCTAGTTTTGTTTTTAATTAATTGTTTGAAATGGTTCACAAATTTTAATGTATGAATTCAATTGATTCAATTGCAAGATGTATGCAAGTGTGAAAAATGTCAAAAACCCCTTTAAACCAGCCAAAAGACCAGCCTGGGAAACCAGCAAACCAGATTAGTTAAGCTTGTTTTTAGCTTGTGTGTGAAATAAAAACCACAATAATTTTAAACAGAGTAATGATACAGAATGATGTCATAATTCAAATGTGGCCTTTGTTAACTGTGAAATACAATAAAAGTTTGAGATAACGCAGCTCATAGAGATTTTTTAGGTAAGTTTACCTCTCCATGAACTCTCTGCATTCTGCATTCTCTGACAAGAAGATATCAATTGCTGCCAGATATACCCTTCGCATGAAATCTTAAATACTATATGACACATTATATCGATGTACGTCAAGATCCTTGAGGTTGAATCAAGGTGTGTGTGCTGTGTGTGTTCAGTTAAAGTTGACTATAACTGCTTGTAAAACAGCATTGAGAAAAGAGGTGTGTCCACACATATAGACTGACAGTGGCCACCACTTTTATAATACCCCCTGGAAGGTGGGACCTATGGCTCGGTGGAATCCCAGATGAGCGTCTTTGACACTGATTGATGAGGCTCGGTTTCATCCAGGGCACAGAAGCCTGGCCCCCTCCTGCTATTTCAGGCCCGTCTTCACGCTGGTCCATTTCTCATAAATGACAATCGTCAAGCTCAGCGGTTTGAAGCTGTCATGATGACCAGTGTTCACATAAGAAAACAATGTTTAAGTTACCATAACAACCAAGAATGAATTGGGGCGACAGGTGCCCATTTTTAGCAGCAGATGGGCTCAATGAAAAAACAACAACAAAAAAAAAAAACATGATAGAGCTTATTGCAAATTATATGCACAAACCAACATATGCCCATTAGAGTGTGAAACTTTGGAAGTTTTCTTTTCTTTTTTTTGTGCAAAATTCAAAAAACAACTATACATACAATTCACTGGAGTCTGCAGCTGAAATTAACACTGGTCGCAGTAAAACAACAACTTTTATTATTCTTCACAAAAAGTAACTCTTATTATAATAATAATAATGCAATTACTGTAAGTGAGCAATAAGGTACTAGAGGCTGTGCTGTTTCGTGAATAAGTAACAGATGAAGGGCGCTGAAGGGCACAACGCAAAGCGGAGTCCGTTAGAAAAAGAAAATAGTCCCTGACCGTGAACAGCAACAACGTTCCAATGTGTAATACGCATGAAAGCTCAAATATAAACAACATACTGTAGGGACTGCAGTGTTGCGCAGTGATAAATAGAACCGTTGAAGCAGTCATAGTCGTCTTTTACCATGAATAAAGCCCAGCTATTGACCAATCAGAATCAAGGATTGAAACTAACCGTTTTATAATAATGTATAACAACAGTTTATAAATTAACTATAATTCCAAATGATTTGTGAGTACTTTATTACACTTATTTTTAAGTGTTACCGATTAAAGGATGTGGAATATGGTAATAAGGCATTAATATGTGCTTATAAAGTACTAATAAACAGCCAATAATTGTAATATGCATGCTAATAATAAGTAACAAGTTCATAGTGAGAATTGGATCCTAAACTAAAGAGTTACCAAATTATGATTACAGGTCCAGATTAGCAATTCATAAAAAAAAAAAATAATAATAATAATAATAATAAATTGCCTTATGTAAATTATTTGTACTAAATTATTGACAAAAATATTTTATATTTATTCACTATACACCATTCTCCATATTGGAATAGTCGAAGCTGGTTCATGAACAGTCGAGAGCAAATTGACAGTATCTGCAACGTTAGTTAGACGCATGTCTCAATATCAGACAGCAATAGACTTCAGCAGATGACTTTGCCAAAATACAAAGTTCTGTAATGAAACTCTAGATGGCACAGGTTAATAGGTAAAATTTAAATTAAAAAAAATATATATCTCAACAACAGTTGGAGTAGAAATATAATTATATCATTAGAAGGAAGAGATGTTTCCTTTTCATTTAGTGCTTAAAACTCGGAATGTGTTTTTGGGTAAAAATTATTAAAAAGGATGAAGCAAGTCACATTTACATAATGAGAACATTTAAAGGGGTGGTTATGATTTCACTTTTCTAAGTTTAGTTAGTGTGTAATGTTGCTGTTTGAGCATAAACAACATCTGCAAAGTTACAACTCTTAAAGTTCAAAGCAATATTTGCTTTTAAAGAAATTGTTTTTTTAGGACTACAGCAAACGCCTGGTAGAAACTATGTAAGCTTCCTCCTGGGTTAGAGACATTACTAACCCTAAAGTGTACATAAACCCCGCCCCGGGAACACGTGGTCCATATTGAAAAGATGAAGAGCTGTTGTAGTCATGCACATTTGTGAGTCTGCTCAAACTGTAGCATCCGTCTTTTCACATGCAATAGAAAGTAGCTCTGTGTGCATCTCAACAGTTCATATACAAGTGATTTATAGATTATCCTGACAGAATATGCTATTTTAAGATAGTTAACGCCACATCAGCAACCTAAATTCATCAACTAACCATTTAGAGATGTCCTCAAAAAGTGACAACTTTAACAGGCTATATAAAAATATCTGTGGGGAATTTTGAGCTAAAACTTCACACACTCTAGGGACATCAGAGATGTATTTTACATCTTGTGAAAAGGGTATTATACAGTACCACCCCTTTACTGACAGTCTAATACAGTGGATTTTCACTGCATTTGGCATGTTGCATTGACCCAGATTGCCTTAGTAACTCAGAAATGTAAATTGATATGAAATCCATTAGGATTGTTCATTTAAGTACACCAATAAACGTAATTTGATTCAGCACTACACAACCCTCCGGTCACTTTGTGGTCAGCCATGTTTAACTAACATTTACACCATTAGTTTTGTGCCAGTGATCATTAACACCCTTAAAACAAAAGTAAAATCATTAAGTCATGTCACGTCCCTCTGCCTCTAGTGCTGGACTCTGTTTGGGACTTTTATTTCTCACAGATGATGGACTGTGGCCAACTGAATATGCTGAGCCAATGCCGCCGGTGCTCAGTGTTGTGCAGTCTGTGTTCAGTAACTGCTCTGGATATTGACATGCATTATAAATCAGGGAGGATGGATGTCAAGCTACTATTTTTACATGCTGTGACCTCTGACCCACTTGGATAGCTCCATAGATCCTAGCGGGTTGAAAGGCCTTGGTTTGGAGAGAGGAAAGAGATTCTTTGACTGGTTCTCTTGGCTCCAGGCGTGAAAAATAATCAGACTGTTTTTCCAACTGACACTACTGTAGTGGAAGTGTGGATCGAGCATGCTGGGTGCTGCATTGTTTTGGGTATTGAATGCATAACTCATTCCACCACAGAATTGATTTGGTTTTTAAGTGCAAGTTTCTTGTGCAAAAAAATCATGTTCAAAAATAGAAGAACACTTTGAAAAGAGCACATATATAAATCAAGGTCCATGTGTAATTGGGGTAATAGATTCAGAACAAGGGGTTTTCACACATACATTTCAGGGCAGGGCAAGTTTAATTTAAATGCAATTAATTTTTATAAAATAAAACACTACAAAACACACTGTAAAAAATATTGTTGGTTTAACTTAAATTAAGTAAGCTGGTTGCCTTAAAATTTTAAGTTGATTTAACTGGAAAAAAGTGAGTTAATACAATGAAGGAGATTGATTTAATCATCAGAAACTTAAAACAATACATTATCTGAACTAAATAAATTATTTAAGTTGATTTGACAAAAGAAAAAAATGTTGTGATAACAAATCTTGAATTTATTTTTTTTTTACAGTGAAAATGGAGGTAAAATACAGAAATTACAGACATAGTGCAATATAATAAAATACAGTAAGACAAACAATAAATAACTCAACACCCTGTTGACAAAAACAATCCCTATAGGCTATTTTTTTATATTTTCTAAATTTAATATATATCTGTATATGATTTTAATATTCATAATTGTTTTATTCTTTACGGTTAGGGCGTTTAATATTAGGTTCCAGCCCCAAAATTGGAAATACAGAAACTGACAAAAAATGAACCTCCAGTCTTCCTTATTTATTTGCGGTTCATTTTCATTTGTTTATTCTGGAAAATGGGCTGTAAAGTTTCAAGTGTCACCCGAACTTTAATAACAGTGAAATTTGCATCGAAACCACAGCTAACCGTACTGCATAAGCATCTGAAACGCACAAAGAATATTTCTGGAAATTGATTAAATCTGAGCACGTTGAGGATCATTCCTCTCAACCTCCCTCTCTCTGTCAGTTCCCTCCATCAGCTCATTATTCAATGGAAATAAAAAGCAGAACTAAAGTGAGAGAGCTCCCTTCTGTCTGCTGTCATTATGCTTCGCGTTAGCTGCGACGACTTCATTTCCTGAGAGGTGAGGTATGGAACGCGCTGTTGCTCAGTGACGGGAAGAGACAATGGACTGTCACATGTCCAGTCCGATATGTTTTATCCACTCATCTATTTTCATTAGGGCCGTCAAGAGATACCGCCAGGCTCTCGTAATTCGGACCAGGGTAGGAGACAGAACTGACAGTGAAACAGAATAGAGATAGCAAAACAATTACAGAAAATAAAAGAAATGTGTCACTTGAAGAATATTTATGATTTTTACCTTCTGGCTCTCTTTTGGGTTTTCAGAGACCATTTTAATTGCTCAGAAACATGCTTAAAATCAGCATGAAATAACAATTCACTGTATCTATTCTTTCTAAATGCATGTTATATATATCTTATCCTGCCCGATATATATCATCGCTGCCCGATGAAACTCAGCGTATGTCCAAAACGGTTAGTTTTCAGGAAGTGAAAAAAAACATGTAATTTCAAAAGCAGCTGAACATAGCGTTGTCATGCTTGGCACAACATCTTTAAATGTAACCATATTCTTGCCAGTGTCATGATATAATCCATATTTGACCCAAAATCGAGTTTAAATGGACATACGTGCATATTGTATAGTAAGGGTGGTCGATGTGCGTTCTTCCGATCATTAATTAGAATGACCAAATCGCATTTCATATTGACAGATGAATAGGCTACGCTCAGTTTATTAAATGTCTCTTGCAAACTATGAAGAGACAATGAATCAATACACTGGCATGGCGATGCTAGACTGATACTTTATTTGCACAATCCTACCGTAATTTTGTCGGAAATGAGCTGCATTTTATTACAGATATGAGGTGCATTTTATCATCAGCTAATTTCAAAATCAAAGACATACATCAATAAGAGAGTGTGGCCACAGCCTGCCCTGTAAGATCACTTCGTTTCTTTACTTGAAGATGATTGTGTGATTGTGAAGATGATTGTGTCTGTGACTTACTTTCACTTTTGACGCAGCTGCTCATCTGCGGTGATGCGTGTCGCAGTAGCGCCATCATATCTGACTATAACGTGTCATATAGCCTATATAACACGCTCTCACTCGTTTATTTTTTTTTAGCATTTTTGGGAGGAGTAAAATATACATATGTGGTTCAACAACCAGATTGCGTTTACACCTAGTAAAGATCCGAACACAATGCAAGCCAGAATAATGTTACCTCCAGATGGTCAGGCAGATCCGATCACAACGTATTTATACCTTGCATTAACATGCCTTTTTAATTATCTGGATAACTTATCTGGATACAGATCGCATTATAATACCAGGTGTAGGAGTCTCAGAGACGAGACCGGCGAGAACTTCACGAGACCGGCGAGATGCCTCCACAGGGCGGGGAGATACCATACTGTCTATGGGAGATACGCTGCATGATTGACAGCTTTGACAGCAAATGGAAATACGTGGAAATCAGATGACATGATTTCACAACTTTTCATTGGTCATTTAGATAATGTGAAGCATGCTGTATACGGATATGAACCTGGACATTCTATCCGTGAAAAAATCTCAAAATCGTCAAAATGGACATACGCGGTTTTCATCGGATATATATATAGCCTATATATGCAGGACTTCTCCAAATCCAATCAACACTGCTGTTTCATCTCAACTTTAACATTGAGGTATCAGATTAAAATTGAGTAACTCTTAAAATTGAGTAACTCATATCTTTAAACCAAAACAGTATTATTTTAGTTTTTAATTTAAAAAATTTCTAGTCATTTTAGTTAATAACGTGCTTCTTACTGATTTAATCTTATTTTCAGTTTATTGCCTAAACATTTCTCATTTTTTCAATTAATATGTATGTTTTATTTGATATATTTATACTTTATTTAAATTAACATAAATGTTTTTAATACTTGTATTTTTTTATTTTTTTAAATTGATAACACTTATGTTTTCAGTGCTGATGTTCTTAGAGGCTGCAATAAAAAAAGAAATATAAAAATAGAACGTGTTCGTGTTTTTGTTTTTTAAAGGGGTCATATTAACTCCAAAGACAAAAATATAACTTTACTAATGGATGCCAATTATATCTACTGAATATACACTATCTACCTTGGTTTTGACTATAAAGAGAAAACAAGCTTCATTTAGAACCTGTCTCTGGTGCCTGAAACATGAAAACATTAGTCAATATCATCAGAACATGAGGTTTAAGCACAACCGTGTGACACAAAATTAACTATTTTTTACAGATTTATTTTCCCTTTTTCCTAACCCCACACAGCTTCCCAATCAAATGATATAATGTGTCATTAGTGGCCCAGAACTGTCTGCTTTTTGCACTCTTCTGCATTTGTCATTATCTCAGCTCTCTGAGAGAGAGCAAATTGATCTATTCATCATGGCTGAAAAATGCGAGGAAGAAACTAAAGAGAATGTGGTTCTCCAGAGAGCCACACTCCTATGGTGGGTCGTATAATTGTCAAACGGATCTCTTCTCTTCTTTCTTATTCATATTTCCTTCACCCAGGCTGAATTACAGTAGGATAATAGCGGTTGCTATTGCACAGCCATGCATGCAGACTCTTTGGGCATCCACTGGATCTATAACCCATACTGACCCACTGTATTGTGGCTGTGACTGTTACATGCAACACATTAAAATCCCACCACCATGAAGCATCTCAATGGCAAACAGCATGGGCATTCTGGGTTAGATTGATATGTGCACACTACTAGAGGAAAGGATATACAACTTGAAAATTCATGAGACTTCTCTGTTCCAGCGATGAAGAAAGGAATGAGAAATTCTTAGCTATTTCATCTGCTGGTCTGTTGCTATACAGATAAAATTGGGATGAGATGAAGGAATAAATGACATGCAGAGACAGAGATAATCTTTGTAAACTGACAGTCACATCTAATCTAAAAGCCCATCTACAAATTGTTTGCAAGACTGCTGATATAATCAGCTAGTAGAGCAAACATTCTCATATGTCTAAAAGAAATAACTGTCTGTCAGTCCATATGGCAGAAAAAGACTTACCTGAGACAAAAAGAAAGTGGTACATTGGCACATACATTTACTGCATGACTCTCTTGAACACTTGATTGGTCAATTGCGACAGTCGCAATTTTTGTAAAATGATCGCTACTCAAATTTGACTATTATGTAGACTAGATTCCATGTCTTTGATTTGCTATCTGTTTCTTCACACATATTAAAATCATAAATAAAAAAAAACATTAAACAAAAAGTTATACATAAATATTTAAACATAATTCAGTTACTTATTCATATACACTTATTTGTAGGCTATTTATTTATCCATCAACTTATTTAAATGTATGCATTTTTATGCATTAACACAAAATAAACTCTTTCAGGATGATACACACCCTGATTATAATGACCAGTTGAAAATATGTTCATTATCCAGAAACAAAAAGTAACAGACTGAGTGAGAGAAAAATAAAGAAAAGCTTTTGTGTGCATGTAGCCTCTATGTAAAGAAATTCACTCACACAAGCCTTGAGTCTACACAAAGTTCACAAAGCAGAGGGAAAACTATGACCCCTTGTGTGTGGAGCAGGTTTTTTTAAAGGGTTTTAAAGGATGTCTTAAACCTATTAAAATTCATAACCGAGTTTGAAATCAGCAACTACTACACTGTTTTAATCTGCCATAAAGACCATTCAACTGATAACACAGTAGCAATGGTTGATAAACACAGTAATGGTTTTGTGCAGCACTTTAACAATGGTGGGAAGAAGCCATAAATGGGACAATGCGTTGCAATGGGGCTTGTCACCCACATAAGCACCATGGCTCACATTTGTAACTGTTAGGCAACTACTCTAGCATATTTTAAGCAAATTATATCCTCGGTTTTTAATGCTGTCATTATCGGCAAGCTTTGTCAAAGTTCTAAGCAAGCAGGTGCAGCATCTGTTGAATTTACCCTCTATATAGAGGACTAATTATGAAAATAATTTCCCAAAATTAGTTTGCTATGTCTAGGCCCCTATGATTTCTGCAATGCGTAAAACGTGGACGGAATCTCTGAATCCAGTCATAAAAACGAAATTTACAGTATAATGCGTAATTTTACGGAACTTACACAATTGCTGATGAAAAAATAAAAAGCAGGTCAGTACACTTTTTTACACAATTTTATTGCAATACAGTAGGGGTGTAACAATAGGATCACAATATATCGCCATACAAAAATACAACAAGATGTATTGTGGATAGTGACAATATATAGGGTGTATAGTTGAAATGAAAATTTATGTTTGAGAATTTTTTTTTTTGCGCCAGTATCTCATTAAACTACTATATATAATGCTGAATATAATGTATAATAATTCAATGGGGAAATATTTGTGGGTCCAGATAATGTCAAATGTCTTATGTTACCAGTAAAAAGTGGCCCACATTATTTTGAATCTATCTAGTCAGTGACAGAGTGCAAGCATATTCGTCTAAAATAATTCTGTATTTTCAGCTTCAGAATCATGATTATTTTTATTCTAGTGTCACCACTGTACTGTGCAATGGGTTACCAGCACCAAATTACCCTGTTAACTGACTGTTAACTGGCTGACTATGGCAAAATTAGGAATCTATTAAATCTTGTGACATATAAACACGCATCAACCCTGACACCAAACTGGCATAGGATAATGTACCCAAATGCCTGACTTCCACAACAATCTGTGATTTATGATATTCTTTCAATAGGGGAGAGCAATTATAGTGGTAGAATTATAATTGGGGGGGGGGGTGTTAGGGCAGTGTTGGTGGGGGGGGGTGTTAGGGCAGTGTTGGGGGGGGGGTGTTAGGGCAGTGAAAACGTCTCTGGTTACTGATGTTACCGATATTCTCTGAATAGGGAACGAGACGCTGCGTAGCTTAAGACACAGTGTGAAGACCCTGTAAGGAACTTAGCTCTAGGAAATATTAACAATAAATAATAACTCTTTATGATTAATTATGAATATTTGGATCAGTTAATTGGATTAACTGACATGAATAAATAATTGGGTGTGCCGATTGTCTGAAGCCCTTATAGAAACATGAGGGCACCTCTAGAAGCCACGCCTCTGGTGGAATGTGCCCTGATGCTAAGAGGTGAAGGCAGACCATGCACCTAATCTGCCAGTGAAATAGCCAAGCCCACGGCAGCCAGCACCAAATCATACCAAGAGCTGGTTGGATTTTCTCCAATCACCAGAGTGATCCACGTATAACTTCAATGCTCGGACAGGGCAGAGTAAATTATGCATCTTGTCCACCTCAGAGACAAAAGTAGGAGGATGGAAAGAGTGAAGGTTAATAACCTGAGACCGGAATGCTGTGGACAATACTTTGGGCACATATCCCGGTTTCTGTCTCAAAGTCACCCTGACCAGACCAGGAGCGAAGTCTACATGTCTTGCTAACAAAAAGAGCTTGCAAATCCTCCACCCACTTCAAAGAAGCCAAGGCTAATGAAAGAGTAACCTTGAGAGTCAGAATCCACTCTGGAGCTGACTCTAAGGGCTCAAAAGAAGCCTCCATTAAGCACTCCAGGTCGACCAACAGGTCCCAAGAGGGAATTCCAGGGGAGTGTACTGGTTTCAGGCGCCTAACCCCACGCATAAATGCTGAGTCTGACCTCAATTTACCTAGGAAGATCTCATCCGACTCTCTATGAGCGGCAATAGCAGTAACATACACTCTAAGAGTAGTGACGGCCGCTCCAGAAGTAAACTTCTCCTGTAGGAATTCCAGCACTGAACCGACTGGGCAGCTGACTGGGTCCGTATTGTGTATCAAACACCACGACTGAAAACGTCAGCGGGAAGACCAAAGCTCAAAGTTAACGGCCTCTGATGGGAGAACCAAAGTGGGCATTGGGACAACTCCTGTGATGCAAATAAGTCCACTTCTGCTTTTCTGAACACTTCCCAAATCAGGGCTACTGTTCGGCAGTTCAACATCCATTCCTCCGACCTTGAGATCTTGTGATGCAGATCACTGAAAAAGGGCAGCTTCCTCCACTCAGGCCTAGAATTAGGGCCACTTAAAAATCTCTCATCGAGTTTAGACGATTGTGACTTGCAGGGCTTATCGGGCCAGTCGACAGAGAGCTTCTCTGTTGCCTGCGAGAGAATGTCGATAAGCTCCATGTAGGAGGCAGTAGACCATGCCTCCTGGTTGCTAGGTGGGAGACCATCAGTAGCTAAAGCAGGCCCGAAATCCTAAATAATAATTTCTTCCAGCCCAAAAGAAACCATCTCACATGCTCTCGGCCTGGGGCATAAATAATTGTGTGAAAACTCAACTGGTCGAACACCGCGTGCATGCTCGGGAGAGGGAAGGAGAGAAAGGGCCTGGCCGTCTGCTTGTACTCTATATCCTCGAGCTCTACATCCGAACCCTCAGGTCGCGGATTCCAACGAGGCCTCGGCACCCTCGGGTGCGTGACGGAGGGAACAAATGACTCCTTCTCAAAAATAGCAAGCCGAGAGCAGAAAGAAAACCCACACAATTAAAACACACTTACTGTAAGGGTCATCATTGGCAATAAAGTGATCCCATGGCGGCGGGCAATGATGAAACTCCATGGCACTTCACCGCAAGGAGAACTGAGTTCCAATATTCGCAGTCATTGATGTGCAGATGAAAAATGCTGATGTTCAATACAAATTATTTGGGCCAGAAAAACCGAGACCGAAGGGCTTAAGACGGCCGCTTTGGGAGGGCAGAGAAATCTGAGGAGCAGATGGCATGCACGCTCTAATATAATATGACGATGCAAGAGTCGAGGGTGGCGCATGCACCATCAGCCAACAAAAAGGGCGTGATTCAACTAGGGCTTTAGAGAATCGGCTCACCCAGAGGGTGTTCCCACTGCATCTTAAACGACGCAGCGCTGAGTGAACCTATGAAAGAGAACACAGCATTATCAGGAAAGCTATTAATATAACTCACAGGTGACTCTTCTCAGTGGACCGCCATTAGTGTGGCTAGGAGTTATCTGCATGCCATTGCCTGCCAATCTAGTTGTATATCTTTAAATTCAATTGCAAAGCTGTACAGTGTGGTGAAACTGTACATTTGTTTTTATCATGCATGTGAGGGCCTGTTGTATCTTCTGTTTTGAGTCTCAGAAAACTGCTGAGATATAAGCTAAAACATCTGCTGGAGATCAAATCAAAATCTCAACGGTGAACAAGTATTTGAAGGCAGAGATTTGTTTGTGTACATTTTGTTGGTCAGCAGGAGGCAAGTCGGTACAACAAATATCAATAAACCAATACGAGTAACATATCAGTAGAAAAGTTTTCCCATTTTCATAAAATGAAATGCAGTTTTAGTTGTTCCAATGATCTGCGATCCAACTCTGCCATAAAACAGAATTTGTTATTGAGTTTCTGTTGTCAAATTGCATGAAATTTTCTGAAAATGTCAAAGGCAATAGCATACTGACAATCATTCCAATTGCTCTCACATTGCAATATTCAGGTCATTATTACAAAAACAAAACAAAACAAAATGGTGTAGTCATGTAATCAAGTTCGCCTCAGGAAGCAGTGACTGATCTATGACTGTGACATGTATTGATGTGAAACAAGACGTGGTGGCCACAATTATATCTACATTAGTCGTTCATTATCTATAGCAAGAAAACTAATTGCTTGATCAATACCTTAAATTAAACAAGCTCCAGTTTTGCAGTGTATGCTGTTCTTTTGCTCCAATGTTGATGGATTGACTGAAACTCAAACTGAATCATGTTGAAAAAAAGGAATTTTTAGCATGCAAATAAAATTTAAGTGTTTTCAAAGGATTCAAAATTGGAAAGTTAGGAAAGTATCATGCAATTTCATCAGATAATGTTGTGTATACACAAGTAATGTGGTGCATAACAAAAATAATCTGTACATTAAGATTGATGAGACATGTAGTGTTTCGTCCCAAATGAATAATTGTTTCTTCGAAAAACAATGATTGCTGTTATGTTAGACAGTTGTGATCAAATGAATAATCAATAATTGCGACAGGACAATTATTAACAACAAATAAATGATTACGCATATTTGGATTTTTGGTTAATAGCAATCCTAACACGGCATGATGATTTACTATCACTTGAATAGTCCAAAAGATGGACTCTGCTTGATTTCAACCATTTTCTATTGATTTAGTCTACAAATTGGCTGTGCTGTTTGAGTAGAATTTTTCCTGAATTGTCTCATACAAAAAATAAGTGAAAACAAATGTTCACAATAGTCACCCCTATTGCACAGCAGTGCAGATTATAGGCTGGTAGATGGAGAATTAGCTGACCCTTACGATCATCTCAATAGTTGAAACTATCCTGCGGTTATCGCTGTTGTTGTTCATCATTAAATCGACAAATCTGCATAGCCGAAGATAAAATATTTATTTGACCTTCTAACAAACCAAAACAAATGCCATTCCAATTTATTTTACAATCAGATTATTCTGAAATTTCCAAGATCAAACTAAATGTTTTGGTGTGACACATAGCCAAAAGAAAACAATTCACCATGTAGTTTATTTATTCTCTGAAAAGCTATTGTCTCATCTGCTTCCAATTAGCTGTTTGCACTACATTTTTTTAAAGATAAATTTCTCTTTATATTAATTAATTTTCTTAATAAAGACTTATAGGTGGCCTCATTGACACATAAAGGGACCATTTCACAACAGTACAGATTATTAACAGGCAGGAGGTAGACCTTTTTTAGCTGACCTTTTTCACTGTCCACACCTCAAATAACCAGATTTTTTGGAAAGACTGATTACATTGTTGACACATCAAGTGGTCAAACATAAAATACATATTTATACCTATATTGAAACTAATAATAGCGAAACAGATAAATTAAACTAGACTAAAAATTTTTAAAAAATCCATTGTAGCTTTAGTAAAGTATTGCTGATGATGAGAAAATAAAGAATTAAAGCCAAAAAAGGTGATGATAAAGATTTAGTTCTAAAAATCATAAATATAAAATAATGACAGTCTACATCATAACTAGCAATAACGGCACAGATAAGCAATATCATTGGAATTACTTTCCAGCTGATGATCAAAACATTGAAAGCCAATCAGAATCCATCTTGCTTTAAAGAGCTTGAGCATTTAAAGTGACAGAAGACACACTCAGAACGACATCATCCACTGCATAGACATATTTATCATTATAGTTATCTTTATAGTTATTCTTGGGTGAACGGGCCTTAACACATGTAAAAGTAGGGGTGGGGAAAAAAATCGATTCTCGATGCATCGCGATGCGGACGTGGACGATCCTGAATCGATTCACAAATATCCCAAAATCGATTTTCAAAAAAAAAAAAAAAAAATTATATATATATTTATAAAAACGTAATATTGACGGAACGCGAAGACGGAAGTGCAGTGCCAGTGACCGGACTGTCTGACGCGTGCACATAACAGAGACGCGATGGCGCGCAAGGTCCAAACACCCTCCTTGTTAGGTTAAAAGCTGACGTGTGGAAATATTTTGGCTTCTGAAGTTGAAGGGGAAAGGAACTGGGCAAGAGCCACGCTAGTTGTAAGCTTTGTAGAATAAAACTAACGACGGAAACACTACAAATATGACAAGCCATATGACGCGTTTCCAGCCAGAGGAGGAAAAACACTCGGCTGTACCGGTCGTTATAATATTAATTTACTACAAGTAAGTTAAAGTTATGCTCCTAGTTCAGGCACACGTTTATTTTCCTGTTGGTTCTTTGGAATGTTAATAAAATATATTGTACGTTAATTCTTTATGGGTCATTACTTTGTACATTTATTGGAAAGTATTTATAGTCACACACACAAAAGATTCAGATAATCGATTTGTAACATTATAAATGTCTTCACTGTAACTTTTGATCAACTTAATTTAATTTATCCTTGATGAATAAAAGTATAGATTTCTTTTTTCTTTCTCCCAAAAAATGTAAGAAAAATTCTTACCGACTCCAAACTTTTAAACTGTATTGTTTAATGTTACAAAAGCTTTCTATTTCAGATAAATGCTGTTCTATTGAATTTCTGGGTGATTCTCTGAATCAGGTGCCCTTCAAGCCCCACAAACTTGCTTCAAAGATTTTCAATTGAAGGAAATCACAAAATGCATTTTAATGCTGTCAATTAATACCAGGTGCCTTTGCATTATAATGCAACACAATTGTTCAAAAAATGATTTAAAGATAATGGGTTGCCTAAGTAGTAGACAACAAGCATGTTTGCATGTCTTCACTAACCATCATTACATTTTCATTGAATATCAAACAAATAAAAAGTGCAATTAATGCCAAAATGATGCTGGTGCTAATATAATCATATGTTGGTCTAGTGTATTTTTGTTTACTGTTGTAAAATGGAAAATCAATAATCGCTAATCTAGAATCGTTAATAATCGAAAATCGACTGTAATCGAATCGGGACTTCAATAATCGTAATCGAATCGAATCGGGAAATCAGACAGATTAACCACCCCTATGTAAAAGCATGCAGCAACCATGCGTATGTCATTCATTTTCAGTTAGAGTTGGTGATTTAAGGTAAAATACAAATGCAAAAAAAAAAAACCTTCTGAAAACAGTCAAAGTTCTCTACTTTCTGACAGATCTCACCTTCCCTAAACTGCATGCCACTTACAGTAGATCTTTTTTCATGTACATACTTTTTTTAATGAGAAAAATCTTACGATTCTAACTATAGCATGTATAGCCTACAAGTGTCCAATCATTTGAGCAACATGCAACATTGCATTTGTGTCGTTGAAGTTGCATCATCACTTCATCTCAGTTGAAATTCCTGCAGTTGACTTCCAAATAGCCTCAGTGTTGTTCTCAGTAACCGTATTTAATACTGTTTACCAGGCACCAAAATTTAAAAAATTTACTCGCAATAATACCATAGCCTCAAGGGATTAAAACTGCATAATATGTTGTTCTTTTTTATTATTTAGCGAAAGAGATTTCAAATTGACTGTACCCACGTGCACAGTAACACTAGAAATATAGCTATAATGTGTATAATTTATAAGCTGTTTCCCTTTAGCTGTAGTTTGTAGTTTGTTTTTAATACATTACTAACTATAGTAATATGTTGTAAGTGAACAGATTGATCATTTTATTTTCTAACCAATAACACAAACACATTTTAGAGCATTTTTAAAGGCGATACTGTAATATTGAGGTATGTGCACATATGTACACGATATGTTTCAATATTATAGATTGGAATTTATAATAGCCTACAGTATGCAATACAGATCACAAATGTCTCCATCAAATTACAATTAAAAAGAACTAGTGAGCAAAACAAAGCAAATATCCGCATCGACCAAAAGACAATTTGAAGCACATGGAGGAGCAGAGCATGTTTACCACAAGCAATACAATCAGTCAGGAGGCTCAGATCAGTTCTGCTTGGGTAAGACAAGATTCGGTAATGGAGAAAGAGTATTTTGACATTCCAATCAGGTCTTTACTTAAATTGTGTGGAACTGTGCAAACCCAAATCAATGCTCTAAGTACAATAAGCCTCTCGGCGGTGTTATGAATATTTAGTATGGAAGATTACCTAGCGAGATGTATTCTCCTATTAGCATTAGCAGTATTCATAGAGTAAAACGGGCACTTTGCTGGTCAGGAAAGTGGATGGGGATAAACTAAGGTGTCCTTGGTGAGGACGAAAAAAAAAAAAACATTTTCACAGTGTCCTTGTTAAACTTTAGCAACTAGTATTACCCATAAATCATGCAAAAATACATACAACTAACTAAATTGGTTTATTTACTAGAAATAAACCAATTACAATTTTCTTGCAAAAAAGTGCCGATGCCGATTTCTGCCGATTCCGATTTTCTTAACTATAATTGACAAAAAATCTTTTTTTTTTTTTCATAAAAAATGAGTAAAAAGACAAAATAAGAACAAACAAACAAATTTCAAACAAACGCACAAATAAAAAAAAAATCTAGCGAGGGGGTGAAATCTAGCGAGAATCACAACATGCTTTACGGCAACAACGGGACAAACACCAACATATGTAGCACGAAGACACTTGTCTTGCGCGCATTTCAGACGTGATACTCGATGATGGAAATAGCAAAGAAAACGTGCTCGGAAGAGAAAGGAAAAGAGAAATAAATGCATCGATCCGCAAGTTTTGTTTGAGTTCTTTAATGGTCTAGTGGTAAATATTTTGCCGAGCGTGTCAGAGGTAACAGGTTAAAGTTTAGCAAGGACACTTTTTTGTGCATTTTATTTTGTGATGTTACTGGAATGAATAGAGAGTCTCCCCAATGGCGATAGATTGAAGAGCACGTCCGAGTGAAGACTGCACGCCACAGAGAACACACACTGTATCTATGAAACTGATAGCAGCTGACACGAGTGCTCAGCTTGAGTTCAAAAACACATTTCAGCGCTAGATTTATTGCAAAAAAAAATGCATAATATATAACTTAATATAACAGTTTCAAAGGGGTATCAGGCCTTGAGTGCAGAGACCAGTCTATGGCAGAGACGCTGGTAGCTATGACTGTAACGTTAAATATAAGTACTACACAGCAACTCTAGGGGTCACTGTTTGGTATCTTTCTCAACTAATTAGGTTCCAAAACTGACTGTGTTTAACTGAATACTCACCAAGAAGGTCATTGTGACATATTTTTTTGTGTATTTGACCATTTAAGCATATAGTAAGCCACTAATTTTGGTACTTGCGACTCACAAGCCGCGGCTATGTCTACATTGATCTGGATAGATTTGAAAAGTTTCTCATCAACTGAAACGTCAGAAAACGCTAGTTTGACCTTACAATGCATGTGTAAAACCTCATAAAAGCTGATTGAGATAATATACAGACAGAACAAGACTTTATCAAGTTCTCTTGCAATTCTTCTGACAGGACCATTTTATTTAGAAAAATATCTCACCATTCACCAATGTGGTCTTTCACTCAACATTATATGTTTGGTCTAAAATGCAACTGCTTTTATGATTTGCCACAGGACAGCAAATGTGAGTGAATTTTCTGTCATCTTTTCAGGACTTTGATATGAAGAAAGTGCAAAGTGACATATTTTAACAACTGTTTAAAAGTGAATTGCACATTACAGGTAAATACTGGTAACATGGATATCTATGGGCTCAATATGCGTCAGAACTAAACATCGTTTTTCAATACATCCATTTTCACAGTCCACACTACAACACAAAACCGAGAGAAAAACTTGCATTTTCAAACTAAAATGTATTAGTGTGGACAAGACCAGAGAGGTGGCTTGTGTCACTTAATTTCAGCTATAGATCAGCTACGGGAATTAGTCAAATTATGCCCAATACGAGCACTATTTAACCGGAATGAATAAGATGAGTGAGTGAGAGGAGGCGGGTGTGTGTCACTTTGCGGTCAGAGAAAAAGAGCAAGAACGTGCAGCTGACGTTATTGTCTGTGCCCCTGCCAACAAAAAGGACCAGCTCGAAATCGGAAAAATGAGACACCGACCGGCCGGTTACTGGTCTGGGCCGTCCATGTGGAAAATCGACTGATTGTGGTCCCTGGCCGGTCAATCGGTGCATCTCTACAACTAACCCTAAACCCAACCCTAATCCTATAAGTATGTGTAGTTAGTTACAATTACTCAGAACTTAAATGTATAATTACACTGTAACAAAGACACCTTCAAATTAAGTGTAATCCAATATACTATAACCCATACTCAGAATTTGTCCTCTGTATTTAACCTATCCAAGTTAGTGCACACACACACACACACACACACACATTAGGAGCAATGAGAAGTGAAAACACACACACACAGGGAAAAACCAACGCATTCTCATCCTTTAGCGTCATATAGAACGTTATGTGACAAAACGGTGTTATACTACGCACATGGCACCCGTTCTCGTTAATATAACACGTCCTGTGAGGGCTAAGTTTAGGTGTGGGTTCTGCATGTCATATTCACGCTTAAGGATTTATAACATCTTGGGTTCGCGTGTTATATTAACGATAAAGGGTGCCATGTGCGTTGTATAGCGCCGTTTTGTCATATAGCGTTTTATGTGACGTTAAAGGATGAGAACGGGCTCGGAAAAACGGGGAGCGATTGCGGGTTTGATGCCTTGCTGTAAGGGCACCTCAGTCGAGAATCGGGTTACCAGTCTCACTCTCTAACCAATAGGCCACAATTGCCCAATATTTACTGGATATTTTCACAAGGGTTTGCAATTTACAGTATATTTTAGCAATATGCAATTTATAGTATATGTCAGCCTTTTAAGCTCAATATGCAACACTTAAGAAAAGCTTATCTTTATTGTCTCTTGCTCCTGAAACTTTTATTGGAACTTAAATTATTAGATGCTCCTTTATAATTCATCAAGATCCGTTTTCAAACTGTCACAACTCCACTGACATCTAAATAGAGTGTGTTTTTACTCTTTCAACCTCTATAGTACATTGAAACCGCACCTACTTTGACTGAGAAATGAGCGAGACACACTTTTGACAACTCACTAGCGATGACAAGAGTCGCCCTGAGGCATCAACAGGAACTCGAGACTTGAGAAAGATTAATGTCCTTAAATGCACAGTCTACTGCTGATGTAAATGCGCTCTCTGTCTATCTCCGAGTCTCACAGCTGAACTTCCCCATAACGTGAGGAGGGAGACGAATGCCAAGTATTACAGACAGATTTGACCTTTGACACCCCAAGATGACAAAACACCAAACCCTACACACGAGACCGGTGCATTTTATGACTTGCTGTTTTAGCAAACAAAGTAATTTCCTTCAACACACACGCTCTCGCACAGCACCGACAGTCTCTTCTCGTTTCACTCTCACGGTTTGGATTCCTCAAGAGTGACAGCAGCAGTTGTGGTTGAGATTAGGGATAATAAGAGTCAGACCGCATAAACTGAGGATGAAACTGAACTCTCTGTCAAACGTCAGTAAATGTCTGTGCTACACAGCTGTCGTGTCGTGGAAGATGTTTTACACATGATATCCACACAGATATTAACCCTTAAGTAGACAGATCTTTAACAGCCAACTTTAACCATTCAGGGTGATTATTTTTTAACCATTTAATATGATTGTCCTATCTATACAGAATGCGTAGCTGATATAAACAAATGGATGACTAGTAATTTCCTATACTAAATTCTGAAAAAAACAAAGATTCTAATTATTGGACAAAAAACTTCCACACGTAACAGCCTAGAATACTGTCTAACACTTGATGGCTGCAGGTTAAGAACCTGGATGTGCTCTTTGATACTAATCTCTCATTTGAAAGTCATGTGTCTAGAATCTGTAGAATCACATTTTGCATCTTAAAAAATATATCTAAATTACGCCATATGCCCTCATTGACAAATGTGGAACAATTAGTTCAAGCGTTCATGACATCAAGGCTAGATTATTGTAATGCTCTACTGGGTGGTTGCCCTGCATGCTTAATAAACAAACTTCAGCTAGTCCAAAATGCAGCAGCTCGAAATCTTACTAGAATCAGGAAGTATGACCATATTAGCCCGGTTTTGTCATCCCTGCATTGGCTGCCTATTAAACAACGTATGCATTTTTAAATATGGCTGATTACTTATACAGCACTAAATGGTTTAGCTCCGCAGTACTTGAGCGAGCTCTTAACGCATTATAGTCCTCCACGTCTATTCCGCTCTCAAAACTCCGGCCAGTTGATAATACCTAGAATATCAAAATCGACTGCTGGCAGTAGATCATTTTTCTTATTTAGCACCAAAACTCTGGAACAATCTTCCTAACATTGTCCGGAAGCAGACACAATCTGTCAGTTCAAATCTAGGCTAAAAACACATCTCTTTGGCCTAGCATACACATAACACACTATAGACTTCCTAAATTCAAATTAGGCTGCATAGGTTAGATCAGCCGGAATCAGTAACACGTCCCATAAATCCTGATGTACTTGGAACATCAAAAGAAGGATGGCATCTACGCTAATATTAGTTTCTCTGTTTATCCCGAGAGACCCTCCATGGTGGACCTGCACCTGGACACATCCCAACTCATCTTTTAAGTACCGGCCTCATCGACACGACAGCCATCGGCACTGATCCTCAACATCTCATCTCCAAACCACCGTGATTACTTCAACTTACGAACAGATGGAAATGGACAAGTTCTCTTAATGTTTCGATCCAATTTGTTTTGTAATCACTGTTCCTTCGTTGGTATAAGAAAGTACTTTGTGCTACTCAATGTAACAAGTACTTAAACATGTTACGTTGAAAAAAAAGCCTGTAGTTACACATGGTCATTTTGTACCTTCTAAAAGAGTGCATCAAGTTTGTACATGTGTATAAGGTGTGTGTATGATACATGATACACATGAAAATAATAATAATTCATTACATTTATATAGCGCTTTTTCTGAGACCTCAAAGTGCTTCATATAGAGGGGGAATCACCTCAACCACCAATGTGCAGCATCCACCTGGATGATGCGACGGCAGCCATATTGCGCCAGAACACCCACCACACACCAGCTTAATGGTGGAGAGGACAGTGATGAAGCCAATCAGTATATGGGGATGATTAGGAGGCCATGATGGACAGAGGCCACTGGGCAAATTTGGCCAGGATGCCGGGGTTACACCCCTACTCTTTTCGAAAGACATCCTGGGATTTTTTTGTGACCAGAGTCAGGACCTCAGTTTAATGTCTCATTCGAAGGACGGTGCTCTTTCACAGTATAGTGTCCCCGTCACTATACTGGGGCGTTAGGACCCACACAGACCATAGGGATAGCACCCCCTGCTGGCCTCACTAACACCTCTTCCAGCAGCAACCTGGGTTTTCTCAGAAGGTCTCCCATCCAGGTACTAACCAGGCTCAGCCCTGCTTAGCTTCAGTGGGCAACCAGTCTTGGGCTACAGGGTGATATGGCTGCTTAAGTTAAGTTGATTAAGTTGATATGGCCACTTAAGTCTAATCTTGATACACTTTATTTTACGTAGCTTATCCCTGAGTAATATTATGTAATTGCAATGTAATTAGGAAGCTACCACATGCATTTAGGCTGTGAACGAGGAGTTAGGCCTAATTCAAAGTGAAGTACATATGGATAAGGTTTGTAGATACACATGAATTACACTCAAGTACAATCTTGATTCACTTTGTTTTACGTAGCTTATCCCTGTGTAATATTTTGTAGATTGAATGTAATTAAGAAGCAAACTAGAGGATTAATTTAGATGGATATGTAGATACAGTACACATAAAGTAAGCTTGATACACTTTATTTTAGAAGTACAAAATGACCATGTGTAACTGCAGGCTTTTTACCTTAGTAACATATGTGTAACAGTAGCTGCCTAATGCATGAGTGTAATTACAATCTGTAAGTATGGGCTGTTCCATAGATTAGTTACTTGTTAATTACATTTTGTTATGTTATTACACTGTATCACGGACAACGTAAAATAAAGTGTTACCCCACAATTTTATGTTTAACAATAGTCTGAAGATCAGTGATGCACGTTACATTGGTTTGAAGGATGAAAAAGCAAATGAAATCCCCAATCCTACGGTAAACATTGCATTATTCCTCAGCTGATGCAAAGCAAACAGATATTTGTCTGAAGTCTCACTTCGACTATAATGAAAGATATGTGTCAGGGCTGAATAGATGAGATTTAGCACTGTGCAAAGAGGGCTGTGAATTCAGTAAAGCCAGTTAAACCTTTCATCAAATTCTGCTTTTCACTAAAATTATACTGCTGGCTCTGTGCTCAAAGCTATTGCACGAGCGATGAATATGTGCCAAAGACAATTTTTTATGTAATGCATTTCTTCAGACCTGTAGATTACTAAAAAATAATGATAAAAAAATTCCCAGCTGAGCCACAACACAATTCTGCAACACGGAAGCAGCTTGACACGTTTGTTCAGAAAAGTGTGTGTGTGTGTGTGTGTGTGTGTGTGTGTGTGTGTGTGTGTGTGTGTGTGTGTGTGTGTGTGTGTGTGTGTGTGTGTGTGTGTGTGTGTGTGTGTGTGTGTGTGTGTGTGTGTGTGTGTGTGTGTGTGTGTGTGTGTGTGTGTGTGTGTGTGTGTTGTGTGCTGTGTGTGTGTGTGAGTGTGCGTATGTGTTTATTTGACAAGACGTCTTGATTTATCATTTAATAATGAGCAGATTCATACTAATCAAGAAACAAAATCACACCTTTCTTTAAATAAAGATAAAGATCACATGTGCATAAGATAACATTTTATAATAACAGACTTATAATAATGTGCAAAATGTTTTATATATTTTTTTATTATTAAAATACATATACAATTACTATAATAATTATATAATATTACAAATATTTTGTAATTAATTAAATATATTAAAATAATATACATTTTGGAAACATTAAACATTTGTAATGTAACATTTGAAACATAAGATAATTATTTCAAAATATAATTTCTTAAATTGTAAGGAATCAGGATTAATGTATTTCATTTATACAGGACTAAAATACTGTCACAGTGTTATTTTACATTTGATTACTTTATTCAGTTTCTGTAGTATTTCTGATTACTAGTGTTCAGACCTACCCTAAAAAACTTTCTTTTTATTTCATTTGTAGCATTATACTCAATTTCCTTTGTTTATTTTTTTTTTTAAATTGCAATTCGATTTTTCTCTCTAATCGTGCAGCCCTACGAACAAACAATTATCCAATCTGTGAATGAGTGTGTGAGTGTGTGTGTGTAGTATGGTTATGAAGAGCATGGTTATCATTACCCAGCTGTGTTTTAGGCGCAGGAATAGCTCAGCAGAGAGAGATGCATGCTGGGAACTTCCTTCCTTTCCCATTGACAAATGTTACATAAATTATTCACCCTAAAATAAACACCTGGATCATCTCTGCCAGTTCCATGAAAAAGAGTAGTTTGTGTCTTATCTATTCAGTGTTTTAGAGCCAGAGATCACCAAGAGACTGCCGAAGGATGATATTTCTACAGCGGGTAAATTACAGCAGCAGGACTGACAAAAGGCTTTTCACATTCAATAAAGATCAGCCGGTTTCATGCATATATAACACCCATAACTTATCAAGCTGTGTAATGGGTTAGGAGAACAAATTCAAATTGGAATGGTTGAACACAACTTTTATTTCCGATAATGAAGTACATGTCAGGTAAGCACAGCGAAATATAATTAATGTAAAAAATATAGCTAAATGAATGGGACAATAAAAACGTAATGTAGGGACACTTAAAGGGGCAGTGTGGGATTTTCAGCGACATCTAGCGGTTCGGTTGTGAGTTTGCACTAAGGGCTCAGCCCACTGTTGACCCCTCCCTCTTAAAGAAGCTAAAACGGGACAAACATCTCGACGCCTGAGACAGCAGAGAATTACCAGAGTAAGCCAAGAGTGTGTAACATTGTCACTGTTTCTATACCACAGTCCATTATAAACCACATCATGGATGGGCTATAAATCATGGAGTTCATGGAGTCCCCTTAAACGTCGGTTATATGACCGTCATACAACTGATGCTTTACATTTAACGTCAGTTAGATGACGGGGTAGGTTTAGGGGTAGGTTTAGGTCTGGGGTAGAGTTAGGGTCCGATAACGTCATCTAACCAACGTTTAAGGGGAGCCTAAAAGGCGGATATCGATGTATGGTCAAAGACGTCCCAAGACGTCTTGGGATGAGACTTTACAGTATGAGAGTTGAGATGAGATGAGAGTTTACAGATGAGAGTTTACAGTACTAAAATGTAGCAAAATCCATGAGCAAAATCTGTCAGTATGACTTCATCCGTTTATGAGGCACATGCAGGGTGCGAACTACGGGGGAGCTAGAGGGAGCTCGGCTCCCTTACTATGGCATGGGCTCCCCTGAAAACGTGATTTGTGAAATTTTGGGGGTCTCAAAAAAAATTGACAATGTTTTATTTTGACGTGCAATTTCAGTTTTGTGTAATATGATCATCGTGGAGTATTATGTGTAAAATATCAAAAATATATTTAATTCATGCATGACGGTGATTTTAACCTAATTCACTTCAATAAAGATAACTATACATGCTATTCTTGTCATAAGCATCAAGGTATGGTGGCGCTGCAGTGCAAATTACAATCATGTTTAATACATGTTAACTCAAAGATTCGTAGAATAGAAAAAATATAAACGCTGGAGGCCATTGATCTGCGCAAAGTTCTTGAAATCCATTCTGTTTTAAGGTAAGGCATGTTATTCGAAATTATGTGTTGTGGCTGGGTTGTTCTAGGTCTGCTTGACTCTCGATGTCTTAGGCCGAATTGAACGGAAGAATTGTGGTATTGTTCTGTAGCCGACGAGTAATTTAACCCTTGTTCAAGTGAACTCAAAGACAGCCTTTTATAGACTATTTGTGGATGGCTGTTTGCTGTTTGACTTATCAATTTGTGTCAATACGGTGAATCCTGTATATAGTGCTTGCATAGACTTGCATACACTTGTAGCTGTTATGTATCTTTGGAAGTCCCTGAAATGAATGGATTTCATAGCGCCACGCATTCCGCATTCTGTCTGAAAGGCGCTTCCTCTCCACGCGCAAGTGCACGAACCCCCCCCCACCCCCCTGGGAAAAAAAATTGGGTTCCCCCAAAGGACACGTTATAGTTCGAACACTGGGCACATGTCAGATTGCACAGAAGAATGAAAGAGTAGATATAACCTAAAAGAAAACCCACAGTCTGACTAATATAGAATAAGTTTCTCAATCAGATCCCAACCACGTTGTGTCTTCAAGGCAAAACAGCAATACTTTAATTCTAAGGGCCAGAGAGAGGTGCAGAATGGAAGAACTTTTTAATTGTTTTAATTGTTAAAAGTGCACCTAAGGGCAAAAAAAAAGGAGAATGATTTGACCCCTTTAAATATACGACGATGAAAGACAGATGAACAAAAACGTTGTTTTTTAATAAATAAATGAAATTTACCAAAAAAGTCTGATCACAAAAAGCAATCTGAACATCCTGTACAAGTGATTAATGGAGCGATTTCACGGTTTGTTGTAAAAGCTTTGACAGCCTTTGTTGTTGCAAGAGCAGATGCTTTTTAATTGTGATGCTGTGATGCTTTAGAGCTTTCCTACAAAGTCAGCATGATAACTTGCAAATCAGAAGCGTGTTTCAATTGGACGGCTGACTTCACGCGCTGGTGGCGTCCTGCTGGTTTGGTAATGTTTTATTCTCCGGCAAATTTAAAAGCTATACGTGTCAGTTTGTAACCAAAGAGCCTAATTAGTCTGCTTGATTTATGGAAACAACAATGAAATCACTTTATCTCATCAGCTCGGTCTGATTGGCCAATAATTGTTCCATCCCATAAATGGGCATAACACAGCTCAATCATCAGACAAAATAAAAAGAGCCTTATCAAACTCTTGTTCACAGCTAATCATCCACAGACCAAAGTATTAAGTTAAATGTGTTGGCAGCGTTAATGCATTTGTTTAGTCCATAGCTTGCTTTGATAATGTTATCAGCAGGCCTGATGCATAGAATAACGCAGGTCTGGGTTCGGGAATGCCATCTTAAATGTTTCCATTAGGAAGACAGTCACAATGATTAGCAAAGGTGAAGTGTTTTCTTATCTTCGTCATTCGTCTTGCTGCCACTCAACTTGATGGCCTTTTGATTGAGATCCACTGTGAAAAAGACAAAATTAAGTCAGATTATCCACCTTATTTTGCAATGCGGATTAATTCTGAGACTAATTTAAAATAATATTATAATAAATACCAGTTATCAAGCAGTATAACAGACTGTTTTTGTTAAGCTATAATAATTGGAAGCGGCTGACACAGGAATCCTTTAACATTCCAGTTAAAAATGGCCATTTTTACAGGAGAAATAAGATGGATGAGTAGGGCTTTTCAATTTAATACAATTCATTGTAAAAACATAATGTGCATTTAAACATTTCTCCTGACCCATACAGGCAATTTTGCCTTGCGAAATGTTGATATAATTGGCACTGCATTTAAATGTGTAAGTTATGGCTAAAAAAAAAACCTTAATCAAAACATTTTAACTAGGCCAGTGCAGAGACAGGTTTGATTTATGTAGCATAAATTTTGTGTCCCATTTGTATCAACATGTGAATCATGTAATCAAGCTAAATTAGGGAGGCATTGATATGAATATTTTGGCCAATACCGATAATTCTTTATATTTGAAAGGCTACAACCTAAATCTAAATCAAATTTTTTTTATAATTTTTGAGAGCCTGATTATAAAATAAAAAAAATCTCACCATTAAAAGCCATGTCCCAAGCACACAATTATAATGCTCTCATTATAATTTTATGTAGCTTATTTAACACGTTGAACTTAGCTGTATTTTCTTTTTTGAAGTGATTCCAATCATATTTCAAGCAATTCGAAACCACCATGGTGAACAGAGCGCATCTGAAGGAAATTATTTATTGGCCCGACCAATAAAGGATTTTGAAGGCCAATACCGATACACATGTTTGTTGGTTTTAAAATCCGATATTCGATATATTGGTTCGATATATTTTTATTTTATTTCAGAAACGCACAACAAAACATTAACAGATTTCCCTGACATTAGTTATTTGTAGTTATTTATGAGTTTAACTAAAATAATATGATAATGCATTTAAAAAAGAAAATTGTTTCTTTTATTGTCACAACAGAACAGATAGTGGCATTAGCTAGCTTTGTGGTTAGCTAGTCTATGATGAGCCATAATTAAGCAATAGATAACATACTGCAAATTGTAGAACATACATTTTCAATATAACAGGCCAAGGAGAGATGATACGTCTCATTGCAATAACTGTCACGCGCTATTAAAGAAATTCTTAAGTCACATTGTCAAAAGTTAAAAGGACAGTCAGTCAACTACACTATAACAACGTAACGTACCTATTACTAGCTAATTCCGCTTCACTCTCGGCTTATTTAACAGCAGCAAAACTGGACATGATAGTCACAAATTTTGTCATGCTTATTTGAGTTAAGAGAAATGATGGGGATGTTCTTTTAATTGTTATTCAAGCAATTGATGTCTCATGACCAACTCAACAAGTGTTGCCAACAGGGGCGGTGTAGAGGGCCATCTGAAGGCCCTCTAAAATGAATTTTATTTAAACTATACAACTCCAACACTCATGACATGGTTCAAGCGTGTTTTGTCCGCTTTTATTTTATTTTTGAAATATTCATTTATCTCCCATTATAACTGCCGATACCGATAGTTTGGAAAATGCCTAAAATCGAGCGGATAATATCGGCCTATATATCGGTCCATCCCTAAGCTAAACGATATTCTTTGGCCTCACTTTTTAAACCAAAAACCAACATTTTGATCATTCAATAACTTATAGGTATTTAAAGTTTTCAGACATGAAACTCTAGCAGTCAGACCACCATTTCTCTGTATTTGCATTTTGTTATTTTCTTGCTCTAAAGTAACAAACAGATGACTAAGAGACAAGCGCTTGCAAATGTGAGTTTATGGGACACAGTACCCATACTTTGATATGCCAGACGTATTTCTACCAAATATTATGTTCATTCCACTAATTAGACTTGGGAAGGGAATACAGAATATGCAAGCAGGAAATCAAAGATGCAAAGTCATTTTTGAAGCCACAAATATTGAAGTGTTCTGATCCAGTCATGCTTGTGTTTCTGTCTGAATCTATTTCTTTTGATTCTTATACAGAATATGACACTCTTTGTTTCTTAAAAATCTTAAGTGCTTTGCCTGTCAGTCAAAATACCCATGATGCTCTCAGCCAATCAATAGAATTAATTAGATACAAACTGGCACTTGCACTACCATAATCGATATTTCAACAGCAAGGAGCATGGGAAACAGATTCATTTTATTAAAAACTCAATCTAAAAACAAGATTCATAATAATTGATTCTTCATACTTCGGGATGCCTCCATATTGTTGTTCCACTGTGTGTTGTCAGTAATGGATTTCATTGCTAATCAGAAGCTTACAGACACCAACTACAATTCCACACACTAGCAAGAACACAAAATCAGCTGTTATTTCCAAAGATAAACTAAATGAAATGCTTCATCAAAACCATTAATCTTGGAATATATCAAATTGCACATTCATATTCTCCATTTCCTTCTGGCCAAAGTAATCCATTGCGGTCTACTGTGTGGGATGTTATTACATTGTGTAAAGTTTTTTTTTTTTTTAGCTATATTTGCAAGTTAATTTTAAAGCATAAAAAGTAAAATAATCAGGTGTGCCCACTTTTAGACGCCTAGATTTGACCTTTTTGCTCTTGCTAGAGATATAAGACTTTAAAATAGATAATCAGTCAATGAGAAGTTTTTGAATAATTAACGTCCACACGATCCAACAATCCTTTGTACAGTTGTTCTCTATGAACCAGAAGCTTCCCTTGATAATGTCAAAATCATAATCAGCCTGAATGTTCTTTCCGAGTGTGATATAATGACTGTCTTGGCTCCGTTCACAGAGAGCCTCCCATAATATGCTTAATATATTATAGGTTATGGCTTGCTATACCACAGACTCACTGCTGTTTGTCAGAGCTGCCCTGTGTCAACACAAATAAAGTGTATCAGCTGTAAATAAAAAAAGTGCCAACTAAGGACATGCTTATGAAGATAAATGTCTACCTGAGGACAAAGAAAAGAAAAACTAGGCAAAATAAAATGATAAATCTCGCGATGCACACTCCAAACCCATTTCCGCAAAATTCTTCAGGGAGATCCATTGTCTTTCAGAGTAATAAACATGACTAATTGCCAAACCCCGCTACGTCCCTGGATAGGTGACCTTTAAGTCTGAAGTATCATGTGCAAAAGGAGTTTCTTGTTTCTCTGAATTAGAGCGCAAATTCCATCCAGTTATTCTCAACAAAGACATTACTCATACTAGGCCCCTCCACTGACCCCTACGCTGAGGTTTTATTTGCAATTCTGTACCCGAATTAGCTGGAATCAGTTAAGTTATAAGCGCAGAGTTTTCTCCCTTGATAATAGAGGTACACCAGTAAGATGATGTTCTCCCTTCAAAGTCTTTGTTACCATTCACCCTTGTAATTATGGACAAATCCACAAATACAAATCTCCCTTTAGAGTAAAAGGAAGGAGGAATTTATTCTCTGAATTCAGTGCCTGTTGTTACCCTGAGGCTTAAGAAAGCAAGCTGGATATCACACACAGACTGTCCAGAAGAAAAGTGCCCTTAAAGCTGAGCTCCAAAGCTTGTCACATTGGGTCCCAGTCTTGCATACCTGCCATAAGCCAGCCACAATAGAGCGGCCACCCCCTTCCCCAACCCCTGGAGCTGCCAGAGATTTGTTGTTTTGCATAGGGAGAGAGGGAGATCAGTCCTAAATCCAGTGTAATCTCTCTCTAAGCTACAGAGCAGGCTCAAAAATGCCCTCATGAGTCTGAGAAGCAGGGCCTTGTCTGAGTCTTTGATCCGGAGAAACAGATTACATCTGAGGAATGAATCTCCTTTTTAACTGTCTCAGAGCTCTGATTCCCCTATTCTAGTCATTTTAGTCACATATGCATTGAGACATCTGAAGGGCCCCGAGGTTTACAAAGTGACATAACCTGAAGATATATCAGGAAAACTGTGCATGATTTTGCCTGTAGCCCACACAGAACCTGAAATCATCTTCAATGTGGCCTCCATGAGGAAAACGGCGTAAGCCGAAAGTGTACTTCCCAATCAGCCTGATTTTTGTGATCGTGCCAGACTGGTACGAGGTGATTTGAATGCTCGAAAACAGAGGTCCACTATTGCGTGCCACAACATATTCCTCCGTGCTCAGTGTCAATGGACTGTACTTTAGAGCTAGATGGACACAGAACAGTAAGTATCTACCGGCCCTTAATTAGCGTTCAAAATAATGGCGAAATATGAATTTTTAAAATGTTTAATATTTTCTTATGTTGTTCCAAACCATATTACTTTTTTGTGTAAAACTGTAAAAAAACATTTTTTGTAAAATTTATTAAATGTGGTTCAGACTTTTTTAATGATTGAAAAGGTAAAGGGAAGTTATACTGTATGCATTTTAAAAACAAGACCAATGTTCTCAGGTGAGTGGAGCAAAATCATTTTGTAGCCAAATCAGCCAATGTTGTCTGCACACTGAACACATATATTAAGACCAATCTTTAATTTTTGTTTCACATAATGGAAAAATGACAACTACTGCTGATTTAATTCACTGGAAATAAATGAAGATCGTACCTGTCAAGTCCAAAAATGGCTCACTCGATGGCTCATGCACTATAATTCAAGTTATATTATAGGGCTGTTTGGAGAAAAGATTTATTGGAAATCTTGCCTTGGCTCTCCTTGACATGTGCAAGTTCAAAATGATAAGTCAGGGATGTCTGATTCAAACAAATATTCACATTTACAAATCAAACTGGTTTAACTCACTACCTAAACTAACTTCAATGATAGTTTTAAGGTGTTTTTGTTTTTAAGGTGTTTTACATGTCAAGCTTTGCGAAGCTCCAGTCCTTACTATTATGGAAAGAGCAACCAGCACATTATTCAGAATGTCTTTTTAAATTCAACAGAAGGAACAAAGTCATAGAGTATTGGGATAGCATGAGAGTAAATTAATCAAAAAATTGGAAAATAAATGTACCTGTGAGTACACAATGTGAGTGAAAACTCCAGCTGACTTAATGAAGATACAGAACAAGAAAGCGTTCACCAGAATTTACTGGGTTGTTCACTTGTCCTCAGATAACCTTTTGGGTCAGTGTCCTCACTACTGGTCAGAGGAACTACGGCTATGGCAGAAAATGTTCAATAAAACCACGATCAAAATGAATCGGTTACTTCCCGCACAACAAAAATAATCCACAGGGACATGTATTCTCTGATATACAGTATGAGGGCAAATACTATATAGGAAATTGGTCTCACTCTAGTAGCAATTCCAATGTGACTCAATGCTGTGTCAGCTGCATGACTGATATAGGCCTACTATTCAAATAAATGTAGAAGTTTCATGAACTTCTTGTTTTTACCTGAGGGCCCACAGTCAAAGTCTGACAGGAGCAGAACAATACAGCCTGTCAGCTTTTACTGTGAGTGTGTGTGACAGCTTTGAAAGCGTTTGTGAGGTTTTGAAGTCTCTTGTGATGGAGTGGACTCATCACACAGCAGACAATCAACAGCTGTTCAAAGGCCACTGAATTGTGAACAAGACATCACAAAAACTTCACATCACAACATTTATAACCATCCATAACAACTGACTCTGTATCCTTATAAAAAGTTTACAACCAAACACACACAAATACTCCTCGGGACTATCAGTCTCAACTTTAAACTCTGCATCTACCCAACACTGCGTTACAATTACTGTCACTCACTCCAACAACGCTTTGGTGGTAACAATTACCCTGTTGTGTCCAATTAGTCCTGTAATCAGGCCCTGGTAATTGCCGCTGCAATTGCAGTTCGTAGTACAAAAGCACATCCGTCACAACACCCTGATTGTCTTCAGGCTCATTGGGCTTCATCTTTAATCTCTGTTGAGAAATTCCACTCCCCTCTCCTTTTGCAATAACACTTCCCCATCCCAAACTAAGACTACCATTTGTCTTTTGGATACAATGCATATGTTGCACCAAGGGCAGGTGCATGTTTGCTAAAATTAAATACCAGGGTATGAATAATACCTGGTTAGCTGACAAGCTAATGCAATGCTAACACTAAATGTAGACAACAAATGAAATATGGTGTGAAATATTCTTTATCTCTAAATAAGATTTATGGCATATTGTGAAGTAATAATATATCAAACAGCCATACTTATTTTAGTTTTATATGTACGGGTAAGTGAGATTTGAAGCATTGAATGTGTTTATGAGGATGATCTTACCCAACGTGTAAAGTCATATTCCTTGTCAGAGAAAAGTCCTAAATATAAATGTTTTCCTTTCATTGCATTCAAAAAATGTAGTGTGTCCTCTTATTTGATTCAAAAATATGAATCTGGATGAATTATGACTTCAAAAATAATGATGAATTCTAGCAAATAAAAAAAACATTATTCTGATTATCCAACGAGCACAGGGTTGAAAATAGGGCAGGGATAAGCGATTTTTTTAACGATTAATGTTAGCGATTATTTTTCGATGCATCGATTAATCTTAACGATTCATTTTCCTGGTCCGATTTAGGGTTAGGGTTAGGGTTAGGGCTAACCCTAACCCTAACCACCAAATAGGGTCCCACTTTATATTAAGTGGCTTTAAGTACTATGTACTTACATTAAAATTAATAATTTGATACAATGGACTTATTGTGTACATACATGTTTTTACATTGTACTTACATTTTAAAAATACCTGCATGTAATTCCAGCTGTAATTAGGGCCCAAGCCCTGAAAGGGCGCAGAGCCCTATTGTTTTCCTTCCGATTATTTTTATTTTTTTTTTTTTTTATTTTTTTTTTTTTTTTTTTCTAGCGACTATTCGGGCACTTTTGGGGCCCTTAACATGCTCGAAAACTCTTGAAACTTTGCACACGGGGTCAGAACCCGCGGCCATCAGAGCCGGGCTGAAGCTGGTACCCGGGCGTGGCAGGGCGGCTCGTCAGCGCCCCCTGGAATGGGGTCCGAACACCTGGTCCATAACTCAAACACACTTGCATGTAATAATATGAAACTCGGTACACATGTCGATAGCAGAATTTCATCTATACCTCGCGTTCTTGCTTTTTACCCCAGCCCAACAGGAAGTCGGCTATTGAGGTTTTTTTGTAAAACACACGCAATGAACTTTTAAATACTCCTCCTAGAGCTCTGATCCAAATTCGACGAAACTCGGTCAGCTAGAAGACAAGACATTGAGGATGAAAGTTTGTGTGGGGATTTTGATATCTCGGAACGGTTTGGCCGTGGCGAGAGAAACGAAACTATGGCGAGAAGCGTGAAACAGGAAGTGTGTCATAACTTCAGCATACATTAACTGATCTGGATGAAACTTCAGCAGTGCGTTCGCTGTAAGAGGACGATCACATGGATGTGACTATTGTGAGTCAAAGTTATAGCGCCACCAACTGGCAGCAGGAAGTGTGTCACTTTCAAAATGCTTTGAAATCACCCTCTTATTTTTACCCGATTTGCTTCAAACTTCATCTGTATAATGTACATACACGGCAGATGAAGACCTATGAATGGATTCTTGATATCTTTGAAACTGTTGCCGATGGCGACCGCATCAAACTTTACCATTCTTTTAGGATGCATTCTTTTAGGGATTCGAACATTTGTCCATAAATCAAACACACGTGCATGGATTAATATGAAACTCGGTACACTCATAGATCACATCAGGCCAAACAACTTTCGTGCTCTAAGTTTTACGACAGTTAAACGGAAGTCGGGAATTATGTTTTTTTTTTTTAAATAATTGTCCTAGAAAAACATCAAATTACAACCCATGCTGTTACCAATCACCACCAAACTCGGATATGCATGAAGTCAAGACATTGAGGATGCTATATTCCGGACGGATTTTTGATATCTTGAACGGTTTGGCCGTGAGCGGATTTTTTTGACTAAAAAGGACACATAAAGTGTGTTATAACTTGGTTAGTTTTACTGACAGTTACAAAACTTGCCGTGTATATTGTTCTATTCAAGCCAAACAACTTTCTAATTAACAATAATAAGCTCAAACCCACAGAAAGTCAGATATTGTAGTTTGAATATGATCATGCTCTTTCTAAACCTAGGCCTGTCATACAGTCTGTGTGTGTGAGTGTGTGTGTGTAGGGGGAGGGGGCTTAATCATTTCACTGTGTGTCTGGCCTGCTAAAGTAAATACATTTCTTAAGCCTGGTATTTTTTACATAAGTTTTTATTTTTATTTTTTTATAAGTAAAGGCATATAACCTGTTTAATTGTAGTGCATTGACAATAGTTTTATATAATTAGTGTATTAATTAAATTAACTTGGTCCATAAATCAAAAAAGTAAGTAAATAAATCAAAAAGGAAGTGTGTTAAAACTTCTGCATACATTAACTGATCTTGATGAAACTTCAGCAGTGTGTTCGTTGTAAGAGGTCGATCACATAGATGTGAGTCAAATATATAGCGCCACCAACTGGCAGCAGAAAGTGTTTCACTTCAAAATGCTTTGAAATCGCACTCTTACTTTTACCCGATTTGCTTCAAATGTAAACACACTCCAGATGAAGAGCTGTGAAAGCATTATTCAATATCTAAGATAATGTTGCCATAGCAACGCATCAAACTTTAACATTCCTTTTTTTTGATGATTTTGAGACTCTTCAGCGGCTTTTGGGGCCCTTAACGGGTTTGAAAACTCTTGAAACTTTGCACACAGGTCAGATCCCACAGCCATCAGAGCCGGGCTGAAGATGGTACCCGGGTGTGGCAAGGGGGCTAGACAGCGCCCCCTGGAACGGGGTCCGAAAACTTGGTCCATAAATCAAACACGCTTGCATGTAATAATATGAAACTCAGTACACATGTTGATCTCATCGTTTCATATATTCATATATTCTCCTCAAGCCGGACAACTTTCTAATTTACACTCATGAGCTAGGACCCACAGAACGTCAGATATTTTGGTTTGAAAATGTTGAGTGTCTCTCTGAGCCTACACTTCTGTATGGCAAGCCCTTTTAACATTTAAAAGCTAAGTTTGACTATTCGTAATTAACATTGTAGATATCAACAACGTCTTTCTAGTCGTAATTACATTTTGGATAGTTTGTATTATCATTTAAGATATCTGTAACGTAATTGTGACTAGTCGAAACGACAGATAGAGTATGGCAAGCCGTTTTAACATTTAATCATTTTAACCTACTAGTCTCTATTTTCATGCTACTAGTACTTATTTTTTAGATACTAGTATCTATTCCATTAAGTACTAGTACTTATTCATTAGCTACTAGTGCTTATTCTTTAGATACTAGTGCCTTTTCTTTAGATACTAGTGTTTATTCTTTAGGTACTAGTACCTTTTTAAAGATACTAGTACTTATTCATTAGAAACTAGTCCTTATTTATTAGATACTAGTACTTATTCATTAGATGCTAGTCCTTATTCATTACATACCAATGCTTATTAATTAGTTACTAGTACTTATTCATTAGATACTAGTACCTATTAAATAGATACTAGTACTTATTCATTCGACACTAGTACTTATTTCAATGGTCACTAGTAACTATTCTTTTGTTACTAGTCACATTTTTTCCGTTGACTTCTATGGTGATCTGTCATTCAGATATCAACTATTCAGTTCTGACTAGTATGTTCAGTATGTATTCCAATTGTGGAATACATACTAGTATGTATTCCAAAGCAGGGGTTACGTTTTTGCACGTCGTGCAGAATAACCCTAAAGGCACCAAGGTGGCGGTGCCACCGGCTTTATATATATATATATATATATATATATATATATATATATATATATATATATATATATATATATATATGTATATATATATATATATATAATATAGCTGCGAGCAGCGATGGAGGGCCAGAGCCGACGGTACCGCCATCCCGGTGCCTTTAGGCACCGGGGTTGAGTGCCACCGGCTTGGGCCCAGCGTCGCTGCTCGCAGCTATATTTAATTTATGTAATTACATTTGTAATTACACTGTTGACCCCTTCCCTTACACCTTAACCCACCCTTGAATTGACCCATACCACCACACCTGTCCCTAACCTTACCCGTATCAAACATCAATAGCAGCAAAAGTGTTTTACAATACAACAGGAACACAATAAAACATTGTACTTATTGTTTGATGTAAGTACATAGTACTTAAAGCCACTTAATATAAAGTGGGACCCAAAATAGTACTAGGCCTATTTATGGTTCAATTTAAATTTGAAAGTTGAGACATTATTAAATGTTAACTTCTTGGTCCTGTATCTTAGCATGTTGTCAGGGTCCTCTATGTATTTTCCACAACATATATAGCTATAAGTGCATACTTGCAGCAGTCTCACACATGCTTAGAGCTCGTGTGAATTGCGAGTATAAAATGAACAACCTCGATCCATCAGGAAACGCCACATAGGTCACTGCATTTCACTGTGCTTCGTGACATTTTTTCCTTTTGCGCGAAGAAGCCATTCGCCGGAGATGTGTTAAAAGAGAACGAAGTGCATTAATGATTATTAGGCTGTCGGACTAATAATCATCCTGACGCCGGGTCTGAGTGAGTAATTTACTCTTTAAAATAAGAATACTTATTACACATTTAAGACTCTGAGGCTCTAAGGCTAAGACTCTTATGAGGACACTCGGACAGTTCACTCGGACAAATTTACACACAAAACGGACAGTTTGACAGTTTTGTGTTATGGTTTGTTCAGAGCCCGAAAGAGAACTTTATACTGACACACATTTAATGTGGTTTGTGTGTGTGTTGTGTGTACTTTAAAGGAACAAGTGTGTGCCGCCTTGCACTTCTGATAGTCTGAGGAGCCACTCACGTTGCTACTACTATCCGGTGCCACCATCTTTGTTTTGGGTCTGACGAATCGATGCGTCAATGTCTTTTTTTGCATCAATGTCTTTTTGCGTCAACGTTCTCGATGACGTCGACGCATTGTCCCAGCCCTAGTTGAAAACATACATTTTTGTAAAGTCAATGATCAAAAATTACATTATGATGATGAGTTTGTAAAGCTTATGATTAAAATGCACACAACGGGATTTCAAGTTACATTTTCTTTCGATTGATAAATGACAGTGAACACAACTGGAGCTACATATGCAAAACTCTAACTTGCACAGCAGCAGTTCATGTGGACCAAACTCTAGTTTGTTTTTCATTGCTTGAACACAGTTTTCAAAACTTTACACACTTATCCCATGACTTTAACCACAACATTTTGGATTTACAGCACTGTTCAAATGCTACGGTCACTCTTTTCTTTGAAGAAAATAGTTCTTTGAATGAAGTCACTGAAATTGTTCAAACTGTAAAGATGAAAAGTTTGTATTTTCTCTGGTGTTTGTTTTTTTTTCCTCTCAGTGTGTTCTGAGTGACAGTGTGTGTTATCTCAGTGAGTGTTGTGCATGGTGTTTGGCTGCACTGAGCCTGTTTTGAGCCATGTGTTAAGAGTTGTGTTGCTTGGAATGAGTTTTGCAGGTGATGTGAACTGTTTAGCTCAGGTGACTGTTGGTAGTGCAGACTGTAGTTAGAGTTTTGCACATTTAGCTCCAGCTGAAAACTTTAAAAACAAATCAAACTGTCACACCTAAAGAACAAGCTAGACTGTTGTTAGGAAGTCAAGCTATTGTTTTTATATTACCGACTCAAACAGAAGCCTCTTTATATATATACAATACATTCAAACAATACATATTTGGTATAAAGGAAACTATACGTAAATGGACAGCAGTTGCATCTAAAGGGACTTTACATTTAGTTCTGACTCTTCATGTTCAAACCCTGCCCACATTTGGTTCTGTTCAAATAATTATAGAAACAGACAAATCACCAAGTTATCAGTGTTTTGATGCACTCTCAATTGATTTTCTAGGGCGAACTTCATAGAAGGTATGAAACTGTGAGACAGCTGTCCGCTCTGCTGTCCTTGGCCCTCGGGATGTGCAACCAAGGGGCTAGTGACTGGTAACTGTCCAAGTGTGTGTGTGTGTGTGTGTGTGTGTTACAATGAAGCCCAATGGACTGGCAACCAGGAAGATGCCAAACTCGAGCATGCCAGAAAGAAAATGGCAGATATGGTACATCTCACTGCGTCTTCAAATGACTGTGTAATATCTATGAACGCCTTCCCGTAGGGTTTGAATACAGCCAGAAGGACACCTGCCTGAAATGCTTACTGAACCAGTGGGAATCCAAGCATGTACTTGAGTTCTCACTATTGAGCTTAACCATGTAGCTAGACATTCTGTTCCTTTAATGGTTCCCTCCACTGATGCCAATGAAACAAATTACACAACACAAAAATACTACAACAGACTATATATAGCACTAAACAGACAGCCTAATCTTTATCTTCAGCAGAACATAAAAGATAATATTTTGAATAATGTTAGTAACCAAAGCATTTTGTTTAAGATTGACTTCCAATGCATGGACAAAAAGAAAAAGAAAATCTAAATATTTTCTTTTGAAAGTATACTGGTTTGAAATTTCATGAGGGCAAGTAAATGATGGATAAATTTCATTAATGAGTGAAATACCCCTTTAAAAACCAAAATTCGTTCAAATCTATATTATAATAAATTCTCTAGCACTCCCTCCAAAACTTACTCCCCCTTTGGTTTGCTATCTGTCATTTTGTGTGTATTTCCCTCTCTCATTTATGTTGTTTTGTATCTTCCTTCCTCTTTATTCACATTCCTACACACCCCAGCCTCTTAAAAGAAGAATCTCTGTTGACATTCATCACCCATTTACAAATTTGCAGGGAATATCTAAGCAATTTGCACACACAAGATCTCCCCCCCTCACACCCATTTTTGCGTCTTTAACCAGCTTCTTCAAGCAAGTTTTAGTTCTCTTTCTCTCTTTCCAGGATGTCATGCAGAGGCCAGATATTTAAAGAGACGAGAGCTGCTTTGTGAAGTAGTGCTTGAGAGAGACTGCAACCTGATTCCACCCGCTAGATGAATGGGAGCTTCTAGTCTGCATCCCTGTCAATCCTTGAGCTTTGAAGTGTGCCAACTTCACAAGAAAACGCAACAAAAAGATGGGGGTGGGCGAGTGAGGGAGGAAAGAATGAGGGTGTAAGGTGAAAGAGAGAAGTTGATGTCTCTATTGAACATGGGAACATGATGTGGCTACACGCCACCCTCCCCAGACTCTCTCAAGCATCGAAAGAGAACAAACTGTGTGTCGGATTCGAAGCAAAAAGATAATAAGGGAGACGAATGAAATATTCCCGTTCCACTGTCACAGGGAAATTAGAGAGCAGATGAAGCTGTAATTCTGATTAGTGCTTTTTCACATTTCGACAGCTGTTTTTGCAGGCCATGTGAGAGTTAGCCCGCAGCACACAGACTCGCTCTCTGATCTGAGCGGGAACGAAGATTTCTACTAGTTAAATCGCTAAACCATGACATGTTTCAACCTTGGGATTATGAGCAGCCAAAGAGACACCCTAGGCCTCACAATTTATATATTTATAAATAACAACATTAATGTTGTACGCATTCACATGTACAAAATGGAGTGGGTCACTATGGCAACTCTATCTCACACTGGCAGTTCTACATCCTCATTGCATAATGGTTTCACTTTCCATCTGAGAACTGCGCAAGTTAAAAAAAGGCCTAGATGCCTGGCTGACTGACTAATTTGACATTTGTTCAAAGCTGTGGAAGTTTAAGAAGTGGTACATGAGATTAGTCTAAATCTACTCCGGTAATAGCGGTAGGGTTTCTGTAAAGCAGGTATGTCCTGCCGAGCATTTGCATGCTCAGTGTTCCAAATAATTGCCCCACCGGGACAGTTTTATGGCTGATTGTGAAGAATGTTCCCATTTCACAACAAAGGGAGCACAAGAGGGCCATTACCTGCATCAGGTTCCTTCACTGATTTGATATGAGGTTTAGTCTTTTGAAGTGATCTTTAGATATAAAAAAGGAGAATTTATTCAAGACATCATCTTCTGAATTATAATTTTGTCCAAATTTTATGTTGAAAGCAAGGTGGTCTATAATACATGTAAAACTTGTTCATTATTATTCCCATCAACAGTAGTGCGATGCCATATTAGACTGGATTTCTGAGGGATCATCTGAAACCTGAAGACTGAAAATGCTGAAAGTTAAAAATAGGAAACAATCTATAATATGCAAATAGTTCAAACAAAATCATAAATTACATTTTAAAATATATTCAAATTGGAAAGTTAATTGAAATCAAATTGTAAACACAATATTTCTGTATTTACATAGTTGTGTTGTGGTCATAATTATTGGCACCCCTGGTAAATATGATCAATGATGCTGTAAAAGTAAATCTGTGTTGTTTATCCTTTTGATCTTGCATTGAAAAAAAATTGAAAAAATCTAACATTTCATTGAAGTAAAATAATTGAAAGTGTCATTATGAAATAAATGTTTTCCTCCAAAACATGTTAACCACAATTATTGGCAACCCTAGAATTTATTTATAAGTAAAATATCTCTGAAGTATATTCCCATTAATTTTTCAATTTGTTAGCACACCATGAGTGACTAGGAACATGATATTGTCTAGCTATGACTTCTTGTTTTACAGGAGTATAAATATAAGGAAACACAAAGGCCGAATTCCAAATACCAAAGAATATAATACTACATCACCACATTGCAAAAAAAATTCTCCTCGCTCATCCAAAAACAATCTCCAGCATATTCAGTTGTCAGGCACAACTGAAACTTCAAAAGGGACTGGATTCTATGGTCAGATGAAACTAAAAAAAGAGAAATTTTTGGCAGCAAATCCACCAGATGGGTTTGGTGCAAAAAGGGATGAAAAGTACCACATGCCCCCGGTTAAATATACTGGTGGATCTTTAATGTTGTGGGCCTATTGTTCTGCTGGAGGTCCTGTATCTTGTTCAGATCCCTGGGATCATGCATTATATAGTAAATACCAACAGATAAAAAAAATAAAACATCTAAACCTGATGGCATCTGATAAATCTTAAAATGGGCCGTGGCTGGATCTTTCATCAGAACAACGATCTAAAACAATCAAAATCTCCCAGTTGCAACTTGCTTTTAACACGTTTTAACAGAATCTTTATGTTTCAAAACTTGTTTTAAATGCAGATAAAACTAAAGTCTTGCTTTTTTCAAACTCAAAATAAAAGTCAAATCTCCGTCAATCCTTACTTCCCAAATTTTCAGGTATGAATATTTAATGTACTAAGTACATTAAATGGAGAATTGCAGATATTTCTAAAGTACAGAAATTTTGGTATTTTAAATGATGAATCTCTTTCTTTTAGCCGTCATATTCAGCAGCTAGCAAAAATATTAAAACTTAAATTAGTATGTTACTTCAGAATCAAATCCTGCCTTTCGTTTAAATTTAGAATGAGGCTGGTCACTGCCATGTTTATGGCGAATGTTTTATATATGCATGCGTCATGTCAAAGTTTACATGCACTGGACACTGTATACTATGAATCCCAAGGTTCATCACTGATATGAAAGCCCTCACTCACCATTGTGAACTGTATGAACATGTTGGATGGCCTTCACTATCAACACAGAGACTTCAACATTGGCTTATCTTCATCTACAAGGCTATTTTAGGTCTCCTGCCATCATTACTTCAGACCTATATCAGTATAAATAGCACTGGGACTTACAATCTTTGTTCCCAGGATCTTTTCCTGCTATCTGTCCCAAAGGTCAGAACTGAGCTAGGAACAAACGTTTTTAAGTTTGCGGCACCCTCTGCTTGGAACAATTTACAGAATTTCATGAAACTTACCGAACTCAGTCTCATTGGTTACTTTTAAGATGTTGTTTGATTGACATGGAGGCAGCAACATCTGTAAGATGTTGTACCTAGTATGTCTTTAGAATTGTGGTTGACTTGATTTTAGACTTATATTTGCTGTGTCAGTTGTTTTATGTTTCTAGTCTTTTTTTCATCTTTTATGTTTGTATGTACTCTACATGTGGCAAAGTACTGCTGCCTGTCTTTGCCAGGATACTCTTGAAAAATAGATTTTTAATCTCAATGAGTCTCTTCCTGGTTAAATAAAGGTTTGAAAATAATAATACATTTATTTCATAAAGTGATTTTTGGAGACACACACATGATAAATATGTCAGCAAAAAGAACAATATGAACTTGAGAATGACTTGTCTTTGCACATTAAACAGGGATAGGATGTATAAACAAATCAGAAAAAAATACACACTTCACTTCAGTGCCAGACTATATTTGTGTCAAGATCTGGAGGTGAAAATCATCTTTAATCAGAATGCCTCAGTCAGATGAGTGTCAGCTTGTGACTGACAGAGCTGGAAGTGTCTTCCCATCAGCCTGCAGAGGATGCTGAGTGACAGTGAGGGGACTTCATGCAGGCAGACCCGAAGGCCATCTGATGATCAACCGACTGTGTGTGTTAGCTACTGGGTGAAGCACTGTTCACCTTGCGGTCATGGTTTAAATCACTGCAGACAGGCAGCCCATTAGTGGTATTTATGTCTTAATAGTTGTGTGCTGATTCAGCATGCCATATTGGGTTTTAACAGTATGCATATATACACTAATCTCCAAAGGTTTTGGGTCAATAAGGTTCTTTTTAAAAGAAATGAATACTTTTATTCAGGCAAGGATGCATTTAAATTGACCAAACACAGTAACTAAATGACAATTTAACAAAAGGTTTCCATTTCAAATAAATTCTGTGCTTTTGAAAGTTTTATTCAACAAACAATAGTGATAAAGGTTATTTAAAAAAAAGACATTCTTTCATGTGATTTGTTTAAATTTTTAGAACATAAAACGGTTAGCTGCATGGTCAGATCTGTCATTTTTGGATCTGTTGTCAAGGCAAGCGGAGATTTGAATTCAGTCTACACTTGTGAAGTGTGATCACAGTGGTTCCTTCAGGACGCAGAACAAATTTTGTACAGCCTTTTTCAGTGAGCCTGGTTCACAGAGCGGACGTCATGCTAACTGATCACCTGCTGAGGTAAGAGTCTCATACTACATATGAACGATATTTTATATTACATTTGTGTTCGTTTGACGGTTTCCAAGCTTGTGTTAGCACTGAAGAGCTGGAGGGCAAAACAAAACACTGCAGCATTCTTCTTTTAATTTTCCATCTGTTTTAAAAAATAGATCAGTTTAACCCACATCTCTAAAGACCTAAAACAAGCTTTAATAGACTTGTTATGCATATCAAAGTCAATGCAGTTGTGCAAAAATCTTTGTTATGATAGTCAATCAATCTCTTAAAGCAGCCTTATGTTATTTTTTAAATTTTCCTCTCGGGGTCCCCCTACAGTTGGGAAACAGTATTGCCTTTTACTACTGTCGTAAAATCTGTCATGGTAACACTAGGGAATACACGCGTGCATTTGTTGACAAGCGATACTCCCAAACTCCGTCAGAAGGAAGGAGTCTGACATCTTGGGCCGACTCCAGTGTTGCGTGTGAAATGTCTTCATCCCAGGTACATTGGCATATATTTCAGAATGTCTTATGAATATAGTGTCATGGGCTTTATTGTTTTCATACGTCAAAAGATTGCGAAGCTCACGTTTACAAGACAGCGTCTTTATAGTAACGTTTGGCTACTGTTTTACGTAATGGATATGCTAATTCAATTCAATGTCTGTGTGGTAGATAATAGCCATGTCTTCAATATTATAATATCAAGCTACCATAGATGAATCTGCAAATTTGAAAAATCGATTTGCATTATAGCCTGAGGCAAGACACTTTCACCAGAAAAATAAGTAACAAACATGACTATCAGCCTGCAGACATAGGATAGTTATCCTTATCGATTATTTTGTTCGTCTAATCATGTATTATTTACTTGGAAGAATGTAGCCCCTACCAAACTCAGTAATCAGTATACTTTCACGTCTCGAGCTGGCGCGAGCTGCCCGCCCCGGCTCTACGGGGATGCTTGAGTGTGTTAAGCGCCCTCAAAAGAAAGCAATGCAGTCTACATTGGATGCAGCGAGGGGCGAAGCTACACAACACATTACCAACAGTAAACTGATCGCCCGCATGCTCTGTTTCTGACGCACTTCACATTTGGTTTTACTTGCTGCTTCAGCCATGACAACATACAGAGGTAAAAAAAAAAAAACTCTCATTGGGCTCTCGCGTCACAATTTGGGGAAGTGGGAGAAGTGATGTATGCCGTAAAGCAGTCGAATTTCATAGTTATTTTTGTGATCGTGTTCCTACCCACTCCCCGAAGTTAAAGAGTGCCAGTAAAAGCGCTACAGACCAGTCATTCAACCTATTGTAAGTCGATGTAGCCTACCATTCTCCAGGGTTATGGAAAAATATTATAAAGGTTGAAAAAACTACATAGTGCTGCTTTAAATGGTGGGGCATTTTGAAACACTGTCTGGAAGCTGAAAACTCTTTGCCTAAAAAAACATCCATAATTTTATTTTAGTAAATTTGTAGTAACCACGTTTTTGGCGCATTTATGCTCTTAACCAGTTTTACTAAAAATAGTCCTACCTTGTTTTTTTCTTTGTAGTCACTAGTTAAACCATGGCTAATTTTTGTAATGGTTAACCTTATTTTGTTTTAAAACTTTTAAGAAAACATTTCAGTAATCAGCAATGACCGAACGGTGAAAAACTGTCTGGCAGTGAAACCAACACTAAAATTATATTATTTGTAGCAAAAAGCTGTCCCCTGTTCGAACATTTACATACAGGAATTATGGATCAAAATCCTCGGCCATCCACAATATGACGCCTGGAGATCGAAGTCTGAATATGGTCCAAGAGCCTCAACATAGGCAGGAAAAGAAGGATTAAGATAAAGCTGTTGGTAAAGTGGACTAATGCCAGCTGCTCTCAGTATAAGGAAAAAGGAGTGTGAAAACTGGCAAGGAACAATTATAGTAAGATTTTATTCTATTACAGGATTAAATGAGTTTACATGAAAGCTGGTCTATTTTTAATGTCCATACATTAAGCAATAAAAATGTATCTTGCAAAGACTGCAATATGACAGGGAAAATGCTTAGTTGAAAAACAAATAAAGACAAAGCAGCAATACTCAAACAAAAATATCATTTGTAAAATCAGTTTACTTTGTTGTCTAATGAAATCATATGTTTGGGTTGGATCCAGAAGATGTCATTACAACCAAAAAATAAATAGCAGTTTTTCAAGCGAAGAGTGCATCTGAAGCGGCATAAGCAGAGCTAAAATTACATACTTCATTTGTGCAGGCCATTCGGGGAGTTTTCTATGTGGTTTGTTTTGTTGATCACACATGGTATGCTGCCAATAAGTGCCCACATGACACTAATGTAAGTAAGGATAATAGATACAAGAATAGATCAATGGATTGATTTGCATTGATATAGTCAAACAGTTCCTCCAGTGATTTGTTTGGAATGCATTGCAGTGAATATTTATGCCTTTGTCTTTAAATGTCTGAAAATGAATTATTGTGTGTCATCTTGAGTTGAACGGCCTGGTGGGAATCCTTGACATCAGAGAGGAGTCCTAGAACCTCCACGGAGTTTGCCAAGGGGAAATGATATACTTGAAATGTTCAGTAATAAAGTTAAGCCTGAGAAAGTGCTGTTCTTGGGAGCACCAAAGTATACCTTCTGAACTTCTAAGCTGTCATTCCACTCTGAATAAGAATTAAGACCCGTTTTCCCAACTGAGTGTCCAGACAGTTAAACACTGACAGAGAACTTGAAAGGAAGAGAGGGAAAATCAACAGTGTTCTGCCTGTTCCATACAAATAACTTCAAAACTGAGGCCATAGATCTGGACAGTGCTTTAAATAAATGCTTGTTTATAATGAGTAGGACGTTTTAATCTATGTATTGGTGGTACAAAGATCTCTTATATGTCAATAGATCAAGGCAAATTTGATGTATCATGTAGGACTGGGTACCGAATTCGGTACTTTTTGAGGTACCGACCAAATTGCCTCGAGTACTACCGATCTCGAAACATGTCTTGTTTTCGGTACCAAATTTCGGTCCCTAAGTGGTTAATTTCGTCGACGTCAGTGAAACAAAAAGCATGCAGCATGATTGGCTGTGGCGGAAAACACTAGTTTACGCGGCTGCCCAGAGACGTAGCTCATCGCACGTGAGGCTGTAGCGTGTGTGTGCGCGTGTAAGCGTCCTTAACCAGATAGATAATAAATATGTGGAAATGATCCAAAGTGTACCTATGTGCCAGACTTCTTTCTTCGACTGCACTAACTGGAGTGCGTCACAAATGAACCGAAACTTAGCATATAGGATACTTGCCTCATAGACATGAGAAATAGGCCTATAGACAGTCAAAATATGTCTACTTTTAAATGAAACAATTAGAAATAAATAGTTTGATTTATCTAATCCATACCTAATCCATATAGGCCCGCGCATTCACTACGGCAGGAATGACAAGTCAGCATTCGCCATAATCATATTTGCAGACAGCACACTTATTAAACACTTGTTCATATATCCCACCCCCAGTAGCCTATATTTAATTTAATTCACATTTATTTGTATAGCATTTTCGCAATACATATCGTTTCAAAGCAGCTTTACAGAAAATGCATGTTTCTAAATTACGATACCCAGCCATAGTATCATGTTATGACCCTTTCAAAGGGGTAATTCTCCAATGGCAAGATGGGCTTTTAATAAAATTTAGACTGTATATGCAGTAGAAACACTAACTTTAAAAAAAACCTGGTGCTACTGGTGCTTCGGCATCAGCCTTCTGTCGATGTGACTGATCGTAAGAGGGAAAGAATAACTGCAGAAGTTACGATCTATAATTTTGACAGACCCAGCAGACTGTAGCTGAAAAATAAACAGGGATATCTTGGTGCAGGTAACATGGAAAGAGTACACATTGTTCATTTACATATACCTACATTGTAACAAAACAATCCAAAGCTGGTTGAAAATCGGTAAACTTGTCCTTTAAACCCTAAAGGTAAATGCATCATTATAGCAATAGCAGTACAGCCAGCGCCTCTTTACATTGTACTCAAGCTGAACAAACATGTTAGGCTGTGCTTTCCAGATTCTGAAGGACAAACCTTGTAACTCCTGACAGGGAGAGAATCATTAATCAGGCTGTACCTTTGCCAATGCCTTTTCGATACCAGCAGTATGGAATTAGACTGAATGCCTTTAAATTCCAGCCAGTCGGACAGACAGCTTAGCAACTTGATTTTCTCTCCCATTGACTCTCTCTGTCTCCTCATATTCAGGTGTAGTCTACGGAGACAATGAATGGGTTCAATACAGCTAATGAAATAATTTCGCTTCAGTCAATTGTACATTCACTCTGCTCGACTAATTATTCTCCTGGTGGATCAAGGCCAAGGCAGGCAATGCAGTTTATATAGCACATTTCATACACGATGGTAATTCAAAGTGCTTTACATAGAAGAAATTAAAATAATCAAAACAAATAAGAATAATTAAAACAGTTTAGAATAAAAATAAAATAAAGTACAATAAAAAAACAGTTGGACGAACAGTGGCAGAGTGCTCATTCAGTAAATAAAACCTAAACAGAAGTGTTTTGAGTCTGGATTTGAATGTGACTACTGTAGGAGCACATCTGATCTCCTCTGGAAGCTGGTTCCAGCCGCAGCTGGCATGATAGCTAAAAGCAGACTCTCAATGCTTATAGTGAATCCTTGGCATTTCTAGCTGATGTGATCCTAATGATCTGAGTGATCTGTTTATATTCAGTGAGTATCTGCAATATATTGAGGTCCTAGCCCATTGAATGATTTATATACCTGTAATAATACTTTAAAATCAAACCTAAATGTAACTGGGAGCTAGTATAAAGACCTGAGGACTGGTGTGATATGTTCATATTTTCTGGCCCTGCTCAGAATCCTGGCAGCAGCGTTCTTTATGAGCTGCAATGGTCTTATGGTCTTTTTAAGAAGGCCAGTGAGGAGTCTGTTACAATGGACCACCTTGCTGGTGATGAAAGCATGCACAGTTTCTCAGAGTATTGAATGGAAACAAAGCATCTAATTCTTGCAGTATTATTCAGATGATAGTATGCTGATTTAGTTATTGCTTTGACATGACAATTGAAACTAAGATCAGACTCTAGAGACACCAAGATTCCTGACTTGATTTTTAGTTGTTAGACCCCAGCGTATGCATTCACCTTGAAAACTTCATCTTTGTTTCCAAACGCAATGACTTCAGTTTTGGCACATCCAACCATTTACTTTATCAATGCATTGGCACAGGAGTAACGGGGCTTAGTTGTTAGGCGAAAGGGCTAAGTAGAGCTGTGTGTTGTGAATAGCGGTGGTAAGCAATTTGGTTCTTTCTCATCATTTGGCTCTTTGGGAGCAGCACTGAGGTCGAGAAGTACCAGTACTGATGATTTGCCTGTATCAGTATTTAAGTGAATATCATTTATTATCTTTATGAGCGCTGTCTCTGTGCTGTGCTGTGATGTGATCGGAAACCAGGATTGAAAATTGTCAAAGTATCCATCAATCTTAAGAATTTGTTCAGCTGATTAATGACAACTTTTTCAATGATCTTGAAGGGGAGATTTGGGATCGGTCTATACTTGCTTAAGATGGTCTTATCCAGATTGTTCTTTTTCAGGAGGGGCTTGACAACTGCAGTTTTCAGGGAGTTTGGAAAACTCCTAGAGAGAAGTGAGGCATTTACGATTTACCACTTCTGCTTCTAAGCTGTTTAACACACTTTTGAAAAAAGATGTGGGAAGTGCATCAAGTACACATGTTGATGTTTTAAGGTGCTGTATGGTTTCTTCCAAAACACAGTACCTATTTTCTCAGGTTGTGGTCTGATCTGTCTGACCTCAGAGCAACTCAAGGATGTGCTGATCACCTTCCTGATATTATTGATTTTCTCAGAGAAGAAAGAAGCAAACTCACTGCACTTGCTGTCTGAGAACATTTCTCTGGGAATGTGACTTGGGGGTTGTCAGTCTCTCTACAGTAGCAAAAAGAGTGTGTGTGTTGTTTAAGTTGCCGTTTATAATATTTGAGAAGAAACCAGAGTGAGGAGTCTTTCCGGCCGATAGTCAGCTGTGAACCCGGATCTCACTCAGCCTCTGTACTCCAAATGCCTCTGTGATAAGCGCACATTTGCTTATGCAAGTGTTTTTGTGCTTAGTGCCAGTACATCTGTCCAGATGAGCAAAAGGGTAAAAGTCTCACTGTGTGATAGCTAACATTTAAAATGTTCTACTTCATTCTACATGACCAAATGCATTTTAACCTTTGAAAATTGTTATCTGCGAGGACGCCAGATGAGCCATGACTGCCACTGGTTTCATTAACCAATAACGATTAATAATTTTAAACAATTATTGCGAAAGGTGCGATTTGTTTGCATAGACTGTTAAATACTACTGACAAAATGCACATTTTGTATCTACATGTCATACAACAAAACAGTCAATAACTACGCACACGGTTGATCGCCTCAGCACTTTCACACAAGTGAAGCGCCATCTCAGGTATTTCCCTAAACAGCCAGGTCAGATTTTCCGTCAAATAGCTTATTAATTACGAAAACGATTATTTGTTTTTTTTTTTGCAAATTATTATTTTATTTCAGTTTAACTGTTGTTAGTTTCGTTTAGTTTTAGTTTTTTTTTATTTCACTTTACGAAAATGTTTTTTTTTTTTTTTTACCAATAGTTTTAGTCTTAGATTCAGTTTTCGTTTAGATTTTCTTGCACCAGAACAGATGTGACATATTCTAATCAAAACTACGGGATTAGCTCAAAACAAAGTGAGAATTAACAATATTTTTGAACTAATACTATAAAAATTATTTAAAACTACTTCTGTCTAATGGGATGTTGGGAATGGGCTATATGCACGCATAAGTTCCGCATTTGACGCAAGGATGCTCGTCAGTTTCCGGTTGGGGAGATTAAAGCGGATGGAAAACCGAGGAAAACGGGATTATGGCAGAGTCTTCAAAATTTACTGTCCTCCCATCTTTGAAACGAAACTTTCATACGTTTAGATGTAATTTTATATATAGTTATGTTTATTTAATATAATTTTAAAAAGAAGCATAAACAAAACGAGGGGAGTCTGTGTCTTTTTTTTTTTTTTTTTTTTTTGGACTAACGTTTCTTTACTATAACCATGGAGTATAAAATTCAATATATATTCTCGGTATTGCATTTGGACTCTACGATCGGCGGAAGTTTTCGAGCATCCTTACACCTTCAACGGAAATACCGCTGTGCATAGAGCCCATTATTATGTCCAGAATAATGCTGAAAATGTACCAATTTCAACATTGTTTTTTTTTTCAGATATTTTGGCAAACATTTGTTTTTTTGTGAATATTTTCATACATGACTGCTTCCCGACTACTTTAAAGCTCTGAGCGACTGCCACTTGGGGCGAAATTTAACAATCATATGTAAATGTCTGAGATTGTTGAAACACGGCTTTAAAGTAAAACTGTGTTTTTCATTTGGAAAAATATAGAACTGACTCATGAGAATTGTTCTTATGGTTTGAGGATTGAAGTGCACTGGTTTGTGTTGTATGTTTTTGATTTACTAAAAATAACCTGTGTTGTTTCACAAAGTAGTTTCAGTAAGTGATGCTCATATCACTTTGTTTCTGCTTCTTCTTCGGCTGTGATTTGAACTGCAGATTCTGTACTCTTTTGGAAGATGCGTAATAACCCCACTACATCAGTGAAAACATGTATTGTCGTAAATTTCTGTCAATGGTGGGGAAATGATCGAAAAATTCCATCAGGGGTTGAGAAAGAACTAAGTCAGATATGAAGTAAATTTCTATCTACCAGTGGATTACAAAAAATATTTAAATAATCACGTAGCCTACTCAAAACCAGGAGTATATCTGTTTTTTTTATAAATCAATATTTTCAAACAAATGTATTGTATTGGATGCCAAAACGTGCAAGTTTATAAGAAAGTATGTTAAACTATGTGAAATACACGTGAATAGACTACTCATTAAAAAGAGTAAACACAACTACAGTGCAAGTATAGGCCATATACTTTTCTGTCAGTAAGTCAAGATTATAAGTATATAAGTATAAGTGTAATATTTCTGAGAAATGCATAAAAATGTTGACTGAAATTATACTTTCTTATTTTTAGTTAAAATTAGTATACTAATAGCACACAGACAACTTACTTACATCAAATAAACTTGCAATTCCAAACATTTATGTCAGTTTGCCTTTTGGAATATGGCATGGTTCAATTTATTTGCTAGTAATTTACAGCATACAGTGATGTACCTGCCAACAACATTAATTCATAGCACAAATCCACTTTAAATATCCAGAGAATAGCTGCCATCTGGAAAGCCCTCTTTACAGTATGTGTTAGCCTTTTCCGTTATTACTGATAGAAAGACTGAAAATAGCAGTTGGCGAGGCGCTCTGTTCTTAATCACTTCCGCTCCCCAGAAGCCTCTCTGAAAGCAATGGGAGGGCTCGGAGGTGACGTGAGATTTGAAGGGGGCGAGTGAGAGAGATTTCTGCCTGATTTTGTACAATAACTATTTGTGTTAGGTGGAAGTACAGATAATATTTGTCATAAATGAACCAGTGTGTGTACACAACCATCATATAATGATAAAAATCTATCCAGGGTTTTTGTTTTAATCTCCTTATATGTCTTCCCTGTATCAAATTCGACCCTGTTTGACCGCATGACGTCACACAGTCAGAGCTGGTTTTGCTAAGCAGCTCCTGAAAGAGAATCGGTACCAACTAACTTATTTATGTTCCCTGCTGCAACTCCAGAATAAGTAACTGTAAAGTTTTATTAACCTTTATATTAATTTTTACAAATCGCGGAAAAAAGTTTTCCACGACCATTAGTTGTAATCTGTCAACTAACGTATACGCTACATCAGTAAATGCATTGCGTTCATATATCACTACTCTACCCAGCCAGTGCATACAAAATAGATCAAAGTGACATTACGTTAACCAACTATTCAGAAACGTCCTGTTCGAGCCTTTAAAGGGGACATATCAATGCAAAATCCACTTTTTAGCCCTAAATGCATTTTATTGTAGATTTGGAGTGTTTATAAGTACAGAAAAGATGAAATTATTCTCTACAGGTTTATATATTCTGTTTTGGTCATATTTTTCAAGCTGTTCAGATTTTTCTGTTGTCTATGACGTTTTTCGAGCAAGTACATCACAGTATTTGCAGCAGAACTGACAAATAAGGACACTAGCCATGTTTCCATTGAACACGCTTTTATCTGAATTAAGTGATATCGAATGAAAAATGCCTTATGGAAACAGTAAAATTCGATGAAATTTCATGAAAATCGACTCAAATGAAGTACGATCAGTCTCATCGGATTTTCTCTTGATCGATATATGGCTACTGCGATAAAAGCTGATGGAAACGTTATTTGCCGAATAAATAATGAATTGCGATTAAGTTTTATGACCTTTTATGGTTGCAACACGTCAGAAGACGAGTTCATTTCCGGCCAGTCTGTTTGCGCACACATGGCGGATGTCAACAAAGACAGATGTAAGTGGACAAAGCAATACAAAATAAAAAATGCTTCAACCAAAGGGTTATGAACCACGATCTCCCAGAACTGATGGCGCTGTCGTTCCCACACCACAGTCACCTCCGCTGTCGTCGGGCATTTACGTGCATCGGCATCAACATAGCAATGTTTATAGCGTCGTTGTTTTCTTAGGTTAGTTTTGCTTGTTTTTACGTGGCTTGGTTGAGTTCTAATGTATAATGTGGTCTGTTATTTCTGGTTAACAGACTGCGGCGCTGCTTACACACCGTTGCCATGGACGCAGTTCAGAGACGGAACAGACTATTTTCTTTAGCAGAAGCAATACTCGTTTTTAAATCAATAAACTCGTTTTTAAGTCAATATTTTGTGTCAAATTATTGATGTATTTATTTATTTGGTTGATTTATATGTAATAAGCAGGATAATATATAGTGAGGCGGTTGTTATAGCGAATACAACCCCTTCAGGCTAACAACCGCCTCGCATATACATTATCCCATACATATGTCGCTATCAGCTGGCACATACCGGTAAGCATTATTAGGCTTCAACTTGTGAAATACTTGATCATTTGTTGGTAGATGGCATGATCCGTTTTGTCTAACAAAACTTTGTTCGCAAAAGTTTGCTTGAATGTTGTTCGAATTTAGTGCGAAAATGAATGGAAACACCTTAAAATGTCTCAAATCAATTCGATATACCAATTTGATCGCAAAACAGCATGTGACGTCATTACGTACAGGTTTTTATTCGCTTTAAAGCCGTTTGATGGAAACACACTTTCACCAGCTTTATTCGCATGTGTTTTTTAACCGAACTTCAGATAATTCGATTGACAAGTAGATGGAAACATGGCTACTGACTACCGGTCCAACACTACGAGCAATCCGCCATTATTATTTCTCGCTCCGATTTTGTAGTCCAAGCTCAATGATGCAGAAGTTACGAGAGGGCTAGTCAAAATGTTCCGGTTGTTGGATGTAGTGACCTGAATCACTTCAAGGATCCCCACTTCAACAACCTCCGCCAGTATACAGAAGGGTTTGCCGATCGACTTCTATCATTTAGCTGCTGTGTTTCCTGATGCTTTCTAAACGTAAGTTATCATTTTATTATCAATACATATTTTTAGTGGTAAGATCAGACCGCAGTCATTTATGTCAGTGTGCTTGTTTTAACAAGAGAAATAGTCGACTTTCACTAATAACACAACATAGTTAACTTACATAACGTTACCTGCCTCCATATGAAGACGGTTCGTCCGTCATCTTTTTCAAATCGCTCGCTCTGGCTCAAATATGTAAGGCTTGGTGGACAAGTCTTCCATTGTTGACATTTTGTTAACGTGTGAATAAAAATGTTCTTTGAAGCTATAGTAATCGTATCTCTTATCAAACTACAATAATGGCCAAACGCAGAGAGTTGAGCTGACCGTGAACTCAGCGACCTGGAGAGTAGGCGGGGTAAGACGGTACGCCTTTTTATTTAAAGGGGCCGCATTGAAACGACTTGCTCACAGAAGCACATCAGAAAGGGGTAGAAAAGGGGCCTGTGGAGCTATAATAATGAGGAATTCAGACCCAAGCATTGCAGTTATGCTTTATATAGACCACAAATGTATGATTTATAAGTAAAAATGAATGATTTAAAAGCATGATATGTACCCTTTAACTGTCGAACTCTCTTTGCGGCTGTCATGTTGTTGCGGGTCCAATCCGGTTCAAACTGATTTGGTTGGCATCGGATGTGTCATCAGAGACTCCCGCTGCCATTCTTTCTCCAAATATCCCTCAACTGTTGTCAAGGCAACACTCCAGGTGCACAAAACAGAAACAGAGGGGCGGAGTGAGGGAAGCTCAATTCATTTAAAGGCATATGCACTAAAACGGCGTGCTGAAAACAGAGCTATTACAAAGTTTTCATTTAGACCCTGAAACATTCATATTAACTTGTACAAAAATGGCATTATGACCCATTTAATGAGGAATATTATTTTCATGAGCATGACCTGAATGGCTGGTGCTTGTTTGGTGAAAAATGTAAATCTGAGGTAATTTAATCAGTTAGGCTAACAAAGCAGGTCAATCTTTTCATTCAGTCAGCATTTTCAGGCGGAAAACGAATGGTGCTAATTGAGGATGAGTGTCTGAGTAGTGCATAAAACAAAAAGCTCCGTACAGGACTCGTCAGAAACCAAGAATGCCTCCGTGACAACTGGTGAAAATGCTAGATATCGATGGATATGCCCAGCTCCACTCAGTAATGTGAAGTCATATTTCCCTTCTAACTAAACAACCAGGAGTGGACATGTTCATAATTGAAACACCGGAAAGGTGTTATTGAGGGGGAGATCATATACTGTATCTGCAGAAAGACCCTTGAGCATAACACTTATCTCCTGAGATAATGAAAGGGGGAGGGGGATTATGCTATTTTCTTGGTCAGAAAATGATTCAGAGCAGAAATGAAGCTGTTTTAAGCCTGGCATCCGTTAAGAAGCACTTGTGTGTTAATTTAAACCATGGTATTTTTGCTTTTAATCTGGGAAACAGAATTTTGGCAGCACTCTCTATGACCCCAGCCTTGAAGCTACCAAGATTATTGCATAGGAAATGAAGATTGTAATGCTTGCAGTACAACTATACAGTGGCATGTCAAGGGCTTTTTAAAAGTATACTTTTGAGGTAATGATAATATGGTTATCTAAAAGCAATATATGGCTTTAATTAAAAGTTTTTTTCCAGATAGACACACCGTACAGATAAGCAAGATAAGATTGATGTGTGGGTTGTAAACAAGCAAATTTAATTATTCATGAAAGTTCTTTCGAAGACAAATTTTACACCTATATCTCCTTACATCGACTTTCTGTACTTCAAGACTGCATAATTGCCATCAACAGCCCATATTCTCTTTCTGCTTTCCCCTTATTCTGTTGGGCAACTGTCTCTATAATTATACTAATCATTTTGTTTCTTCCTTCTAATAAAAACCTTTTATCTCCAAAAAGCGTAAAAATCAGTAGATATAAAAGGCGTCTCTAGACAGTAACCCCGTGGCTCATCTGACGAAAGGCTTTGAATACACGCAGAAGAGAATGCCGACAGATTATTGCCATTGGCACCACCAAAGCATCTCTCATGCATTTCAAATCAACAAACAGCACACTGTGTAACATTGCAAAATCGTGTTCATCCAAAAAAAAGTTCATTCAGAGGTCAAGTAAATATTTGTTTTTCTGTTTCTGATGGAAGGAGTTAAAGGGGGGATTGATTGCGATTTTTACTTTTTTCATTTTAAATAGTGTGTAATGTTGGTGCATGAACAGTATCTGCAAAGTTGCAGCGCTGAAAGTTCAGTGTAAGCAGAGATATCGTCTTTTAAAAATTCAGGAAGCTTAATGCCTACAAAAACGACTTCAATTGAGACTGACATCTGGGTTTTAGACGTCACTAACCCACACATTTACATCAACCCTCCCTCCGCAATATGCAAAAAAGGGCATGACCATATTTCTGCGGCTCGTTGAGTGTGTTGTGTTCACCCAGCTGTCAGGTCTTCTGTGTTCGGGCTTCCCATGGACGTTGTAGTTCGTCAACAATGGATACAATTTATGTTTGATTATGCTACTCGAAAATGACAATCGTAATTTAGCTCTCTGTGCTGCACATTTTACGGAAGACAGCTTCCAGAATCTCCACGAATTCAACACCGGATTCAACAAGAAACTGTTACTAAAACATGAAGCATTTCCAACTTCAAAACCAGAGGCAGCAATTTGTATATGTATTAATTTTATAAATGTATTTTTCATGTAAACATACTTTATGCCGTTATTTTTCCATTTCTATCAAGAACGTAATGCGAACGCTGTTTATGTAGTAGCCAGTCATTTCAATGTTATTGTGTAAAACAAACATGTATAAAGTAAAAAATATAAATAAAGGCAAATTACCATTTAGAAACGTTTTGTAAGAGACAACTTCGCCCGTAAAAGGTAATGGGTGTTAAGTATCGAAAAACATGAACATGTTATATTGCACCTCATAAACACAATCATGCAAAGAAAAAAAGGATTAAACCACCCCTTTACATATATAGATTTTACTAGTGTGTGTGTGTGTGTGTGTGTGTGTGTGTGTGTGTGTGTGTACACATATATATATATATATATATATATATATACACACACACACACACATATATAGGCTACACACACACACGCTGTATATATGGCTACATAGACAATTAGGCCTGCTTTCTTTGGTAACATGGACATTTAATTCCTTTATATACATAATTCTTTCTTTTTCTTTTTCAGCAGTTAGGGATAAGACCCGTTGCTGTCAGCTTCATTGGGTCAGGACAGAACGCCTTGGTCAGGACAAAGTCATGAAAGAGATTACTATTGAAATAGGGGAGATTTTAATTAACTATGTCCCCTAAGCTCACATTTATCTGCTCTATGTGTCTTCATTTTGTGAGCCAGAGGAACTTCATGAATCTGTGTTAAGCTGTGACCTCTTTTACCCTTAGTCAACTTTTTGTGCCCTGTGAGTTTGTCTGTTATCCTTAGTCTCATTTCACTGGATTTTAATGATGAATCACTTTCAATGCTAACTTGAAATGACTTTCTTCATCTTACCCAGCAATTATCTATAGAGAATGGAATTTATATTCAATTTGGACATCAAACACTTCTTTTGAACACTGTTCTTTGTGAGGACACATTAATAAATTTAAACAATGTCTCGATTTAGATGTGTGACTTCAACTTTGATGTATACACTGTGATTAAAACAAGAATAGGTTTAGCAGCCCGAAGGAGTGAGTAGAAATCTCTTTCCATTTAAATAAGTATGCACATTTTTCAGTAACTCATAATTGCAAATTAGTCTAATAATGGATAGAATAACAGCAAACGAGCTTCTGGCTAAATGAAATTCTCTTTAGCAAAGTTCCATAGCCTTTAGGCTGTTGGGAGTACACAGAATATTTTATTAATTGGATATGGCATGTACAGCTGCATATTGCAAAGTTTGTGTGCATGAATTAGTGTAAATTGCAGGTTAAATTCTTCACAAAGATAATGCAATGTGATTACTAAAAAGATAAAGATAAGTAACCGCCCACATTTTTTTATACCAAAATGCTGCATGTAATATGAAACGTTGGTACAGTGGTTTAAAGCATGCTCCCTCCCTTCCACTTGCCTGGTCGTGACATCATCACTAGAGTTAAAAGGGGGGTTGACTGCTTTTTTTCTTTGCATGACAGTATTTATGGGCGCAATATAACATGTATTCGTCTTATTTTTCATAAACTTCACATTTATTGTCAGCCGCGCTCTCCTCTGTCCCCTGAACGAGCGGTTCACTTCCTGATTCTATGAAAACACTCCCTCAGAAAGTACGTTGTGAGCTTAGATTGGTTAGTTTGGCCCGGTGTTTTGCGATTGGTTGCGATTGACTAAGCTGTCGCTCACGTCTGTCCGGAAGATCTAGCGCCCATTACCTTTACAGGCATGTCATGAGCTCCTGTCCAGATGTAAATATGTGTTCGAGCTGTAGAATCAGTTTCAGGCAGAATCAGACCGAGAAAGCCGCGTATGAAGAGAGTCAAGCAGAACCTCACCACACACGGCTCTTACTAAACGTTTCTGAAAGATAATTTGCTACATATTTATACACGTTTGTTTTACACAACAGCATCTGACTGGCAACAATAGCAACTGGCTGGCTACTCAAACAGCGTTGGCATGTTTACGTTCTTGATCAAATCGAAAATAACGTCATAAAGCATATATGCATGAAAAATACATTTAAAACATTAGTACTTATAGAAAATTCATGTCCATAATGTTTGTACGCGTTTGTCGTAGACACAAAATAGCATAGGCTAACTAGTAGTGGCTAGTATAAAGCCAGCGCTGGCATTTGAAAAAAAAAAATAAAACACAAGGCTACGTCTTGAATTATACATGCAAATCCATTTAAAATTATGAAGTCTTAGCCTACTTACAGATTGTGGCCCAACAACTGCTGCCTCTTGTTTTAAAGTTCGGAACTGCTTCATGTTTTAGTAACAGTTTCTTGTTGAATCCGGTGTTGAACTCGCTAGATTACGATCATCATTTTCAGGAACATAATCAAACATAAATTGTATCCATTGTTGACGAAGTACCACTGTCTATGCGAAGTACAGCGTCCGTGGGAAGTCCAAACACAGAAGACCTGACAGCTGGGTGAACAACACACTCGACGTGCCTCAGGCATGCCCTTTCCTGCAAATTCCGGAGGGAGGGGTTGATGCAAATGTGTAGGTTAGTGATGTACCATAACCCAGCTGTTGTCCCAATCGAGTCGTTTTTGTAGGCAATTATACTTCCTGATTTTTAAAAGACGATATCTCTGCTTACACTAAACTTTCAGCGCTGCAACTTTGCTGATACTGTTCATGCACCAACAGCAACATTACACACTATTTAAAATGAAAAAAAGTGAAATCGCAGTTGGTGATTTGCTGCATCGCTTGCAACGCTGCAAACATGTTATAAATAGAAACTCTGGCCTGTAAATCGTTTCTATTTGATTTTAGTTGTTCTTGTTGCTTTTCTGCAACAGATGAATACAAATGTATTATTTATTATGTTTTATTCATAGATATTTCTAGTTTGCGGGAGTACCACAAATCATTTTATTCTCCCCCAACCCAGTTACTGTAAAAATCATGCAACTTTTGAAGAAACCCCAATAAATGTTCATTTTAACGCATTTTAAGACAGAAATTTAAATTTTTTAAATATATACATATTGAGCACTTTAATTTACACATTAATTGGTTGTGGTGGTTAACCTGCAATTTACACTTTAAGATTGTAAAGAAACTCTTGTTTACCTTTAATTCAGTTTTTGTCTTTATACACATACATGATTAAATATTAGCAAAGAAATCCGTAGTAACTAAGATATAATGAGAAAAGCATAGCTTTATCCCCAACACTCTCAACAAGCATGATACATAGAGATTTATTTTTCATGCTTAAATGAGCATGAAACTGCACACACTATTCAAAAACATTACGAGCATTGATCAACAGTCACAAAGTCTGTAAGATAATGTTTTGAGAATTTTCAAAAATGTGCTGTGGTCTGAGTTGCATGTCTTTGGATCAGTTTACAAATATGGCAATGACAGCTCAATGAATATTCTGTTTGGTTTAAAAATGCTGATATATTCACAAACATGGATATCTCATTCTCAATATGTTCGCTCAGAATTTGTGAGGACACAAAAAATAGGAAAGTATTGTTGATTAAGAGATTAGCCTACATCTGTTTGCTGATGGCTGTAGGCATCAAATGAAGATGCTCTAATTTGCAAATTAAGATGTATGAAAATATCTCTGACAGTCCAATCAGTGGCTTGCTATGGCAGTGGAGCAAAAGCAACGAAAAGGAGGTTTGGCAGGAGGAGCGTTCCTCAGAGGAACAACCATAATCTCTTTTTCTGCCTCCCAGCCTCAGAAAAAAAGACTAAATAAATATGACATCGGTAAGTGAGAAAGAAAAACACTCTTTTTCTCCACTATACACATGGCAAATTTCAATGGAAAATGAAACTAGCTATTTTCTCAATGTTGATAGAAACGGAAATAAACACATTATGCAGGAACTATATTATGCCGTTTCATATGAGCTTACATTCTTTTGCTCATCAGCCTCCTGTATGTGAAAATATATAGCCAACACAAAAGCAACACAAGTTGTTTTAAAATAAGTTAGCATTGGAATCAGGGTTTTCTTCAGTGTGTGTGTGTGTGTGAGAGAGAGAGAGAGAGAGAGAGAGAGAGAGAGAGAGAGAGAGAGAGAGAGAGAGAGAGAGATGACTCCTCATATCTCTCTCAGCTCACAGTGGCCACAACATGCAGTCAGCTGGTGACAGACACATGAACAGATGGCTGTAAACTGCAGTTAAAGAAAGTTCACTCGCCATATTCGCCCATGTAATTGCAGCTAATTTCCAGTATCGAAAACAAGGATCCTATCTAATGAAAGACTAAATTAAGATAAAACAAATCAATTTAAATAAATTGTTATTTATCATGACAATTTTTTTACTTACAAAAAAACCTTAAAAGTACATTACAGTTTTTTACAATCACTTTGCTACTCTTTTCAGAACCTTGATGTAATTTGTACAAATTTGTACAAAAACGTAAAATATGTAAAATTTAACAAAAATCGTACGAATTTGTACGAGTGAGGTCTCTATGAATTCTTACGAATTAGCCACCTCTCAAAATGCGAATGAATTGCTGTGAGTTCGGGTTGGTATGCCGTGAGATTGTGTCCCACACCCTTGAATTATGAGGAGCTAAATTTGTAGTCTCTGTCATTTCAATGAAATGTGACTTCCTGCTTATTATGACGCAAAATGGCAATTTTTACTTCATAATAAGCAGTAAGTAAAACACTTAAATCATTATTTCTCCCATCTTAGGAGAAAATAAGATAATAAACCATGACCATTCAAAAATATGACTGGGTTTCTAAAGATATAAAGCTTAATGCAAATGGGTGAAGTGTCCCTTTAACGTTATCTCTCGTGACGCTTTTGTTTGTTCTCTGCTGTGTTTTAAAGGAGGCGTAGTTTTGGAGACACTCTGAAGGGGAGGAAAATCGCGACATTTACAGGATAGATTGATAGATCGATAGATCGATAGATCGATAGATAGATAGATTTGTTACTTTAAGGATTGATAAATATATGTTGTAGTTTTGGGTACTTTTTGTTTTGAATAATTCTTTGTAAGGGGATTATAGGATTAAAGCAGCACTGACAGACCTCTCCAGGACAAGCGTGGGTCAGAAGTTCAGCGCTGCCCAGGGGTGTGAGGTTTACACACAGTCAGGCCCAAATCAGGGCTATGATGGGCTGCCAGGGGCGGCCGCCTGGTCTTCCTCACTGCCAGAGACAGCACTCACTGCATAGCGGGAGCTTAAGACATCCTGCTGTCTGTCGATAATGGCAGATGATTCTGGTTGTGGTTATGATGCAGGGGCCAACATGTGAACACGCCATCGGTGGAGATGCACAAGATGAGCACCATCTGTAGAAGACTGGACAGGACATCTATAGTCATGACCCCATAAACTAATTAGCTTCAACTGCGGTTTAAGAATGAACAGTTTCTTCAAACTCAGCCATTGGAAAAGTTGGAGGTAACTCTTGGAGGTAAACAATTTAGTTGCTTTAATGGATGACAACATCGCTTTTAAAGTTCCCAAGGTGATGTGTCTGTTCCATCATTTGTTGGACCTGATAGAGCACTCTAGTGCCTCCTGTCAGTGTCATGTCTGTCAGCATCCATCTCTCTCCACAGTCTTTTTTTCTGCTCTCATTTCCTGTCATATGATGACCAACAAGGCCACACAGGGTGTCAGTACTGAAGACAGATAGCATACTATCATTTCACAGACATGGGTTATTTGTCCAGTAAATCTAAGCAGAGAACTACAACATGCATTAAGTTTTTCCTAAAAAAACAAATCAATTATATTTTGAGATTTATGAGCTGATTAGAAGAAGATTGGAAAGTTTTTTTTAGAATTTCTTCACTACTGCCATTCATACTGAAGTGGCAGATTATATTTAATTAATTATCCAAAATATATTTGAGATGCATAACCAGCCAGTGTTCAATCTGCTTGCCATTGCTCGATTCAAAATGGTAAACTTGCAATAATGTTTTTAATTCTAGTGGTACTGGTGGATTTCCGCGGGAGATTCGAGCATGTCTTTGTGTCATTACGTCACATCTGTACACATAAAGAAGGAGTCTCGGCTAGTAGGGTATATTGAGTCATTACGACACATCTGTACACATAAAGAAGGAGCCTCAGCTAGTGTATAGGCTATACTGCGTATGAGGATGTTGGAGGTGGAGATTTATATTCTTTTCTCACAGCACTTGATATAATTAAACTCATCAATTTGATGGTGGATCCAGAAAGGTTCAAACGACAATCACCAGTGACAACAGATTCACCCGCTGTAAAATGCATAAGACTTCGTTCGGACTTTGGAGTGGCTACGGAAAAAAAGAGACTACAACCGGACCACTTCCAAAAATAATAATCTGTGATTCTGAAAGACAATATCCAGAACGGTGCGGTGATTGACAGCCTCACAGTCTCCTCAAACATTGTGTTCATCCACGCTGTGCCGTGTCGAGGGTGTTGAAGTACAACTCACGAAAAGTTGAGAATTCCGCGAATGACTGCAATTGCAGATTTTGAACAGAGATGGCGACAGAGGAAAATCGCGGATTACAGCTTTAAGAAATTTAACCTTGAAAAGTGACGGCAAATTAAATGTATGAATTTCCATTTCAAATAAATACTGTACTTTTGAACCTTATATTCCTCAAAGAATCCTGAAAAATGCATCACGTTTTCAACAAACATATGAATCATCTGTTTTCAACATTGAATTTTAAAAAAAGATGTTTTCTTGAGCACCAAATTAGCTTATTATAATGATATTCTGACGGATGACACTGGAGACTGAGTGATTTGTACTGAAAAAAAATCAGCTTTGCCATAACATGAATTAAACTGAATAAAATTGAAAAAAAAAGTATATATTTTTATATTAAAAAAAAAACTGGAAAAAAAGTTTTTTTCATTTCATTTCATGGCTTTGTTTTTTCTTTTCTTTTTTTGTCTTTGGATAGTTTCATTGTTTTTATATAGGTCATGTGATCCTTGATTAATCACTTTTTGATTAAAATCTGATGAAGAGCATGTGTCATAAATGTCAGCTGTGTTAGAGAGACCATTATTAAATTTTGCCATTTTTTTAATCTTGTTGTGCCAATTTATTTTAGTTTTTTTTTTTAATTTTTCCTTTGTCGAGCACATAACTAGATCATTTTTGCCAGTGATGTGCGTGCTTTTGTCCTGTTTTTGATAAATATTTTTGATCAAATAAATGCCTCTTGGTGAGCATAACTTTTGAATGGTAGTGTATAATATTAAATATTATCCTGTTATTTTTTTGTTCACATTTTGTAAAGTTTCAAACAGACTTCCCTTACACATTCAGACCTGCACATAAAACAATTGTGATTTATGGGTTTGCATCTCAGTCAGAAACAACCTCATCCTGACTAAATGGACAGTTCTTGGCCAAAATAAGCTGCAAATATGATTTAATATGTTGATAGTCAAAAGTCTACCACTAATGATCTAAGAGGTCTATTGGGTTTATATCCAATAAGCATATTCACATTGTTGTTATTCTTTGGTCTAGTGGGAGCATACATAGAATGGGATATGCAGGGATTGAGCCCTAGGGGACTCCACAATAACGACTAAATAATGCAAAAGAGCCATTTCACACCTCATGAGAGATATAACAGTAATTCAACTGCATGAGATGTTTAGAGACCATGACCCGATGAAAGTCGTTGAAAACTGTATCAAGAGCAGCTATGGCTAATGCCAGACTCTGTGTGCACCCACCGCTTCACACATAAGCAAAGACAAGCTGCCAGCTGACAGTGCTCAACTTGACAAGGTGGAATTGTTCATGCCATACAACAGCATCTGACCTCCATTATGGCGAAAGAATGAGAGATAGGATACATGACATCTGTGAACAGGTGGCTCGATTCACCTTTTTTACAAAAGTATGTTAAGGTAAATGTATGTCAAACTCCTATCAATGCATCAATGCCAACCATCTCAGGTCTTTTTGAGAAGACTCGCCGAATAAAATCTTATGCAGAGTAAAGCAAATGACCAATTTAGCTTATTCTTGTTCAAACTGTACTAAAGAACTACCCTCTTTTTTTCTAGTTTTGCAAAGATATCTGTTGTAAAATATGTTTATGTTCTATGTGCTTTTTCTTGCATATTTCCACAAGGACTTCATTGCATTGACACGAGTCATGGTAGTAAATTAAGACCAGACCACCAGCGTACTGTATATGCAACAGTTCAAATAGCAAGAAATAAATATTGAGATACTTAGGCCCCGTTTACACGATGGGAAAACCGCAGATATTTCTCTGCGTTTTGCCCTCTCATTTACACGAAAACGCAGTTTTTATCACTGAAAACGATTATTTCTAAAAAAATTTCTGAAAACGCCGGTTTTGTGTTGCCGTGTAAACTGGGAGAAACAGCGTTTTAGGTTCTCTCTTGTCGATTCCAGGATTCTGATTGGCTTGCATGACTTTATCCTTAACCCCTACACTGCCGCCAATAGGTTTGGCATAGTTATGATGGCGCTTCGACGGCGTATTTATGCGGGTGTGTAAACAATGTTATTTTTGAAAACGGAGAGGGGAAAATATTCGTTTTTCTAAATACCCGGCTTTGTGAAAACGTGGCCTTACATTTTTGGAAATTACCACTGTTTTTGCTCCGCGAAAATAATTCCAAACAATGTCGAAGCAAATTGAACCGTCCATTGCACGAGCAATATTCTAACTACCCAGTGGCGACGTGCTCAAAATGAATCAGTGTGTTGATTCAGTAACTTTTAAAAATGCAGTGGCTGAATTCAAAATACTCAACACATTCTCATCCCCAAGGCGCCATATATGACACTTTTGCAAAAGCGTAAATATCCAACGCACATGGCACCCTTTAGCGTCAAATGAGACGCTTCGGTTATGGTTAAGTTTAGGTATGGGGTAGGGGTAGGGTTAGACCACTAGGAGGCGCCTTCTGCCCGATTTATTTTTACGTCTCATTTGGCGCTAAAGGGTGCCATGTGCGTTGGATATTTACGCTTTTGCAAAAGCGTTGTATATGGCGCTTTGGGATGAGAACGGGCTGAAATACTAGCATATCAGTCTTATAATTCCTACCATTTCTCCCATATATTCTCCCATATATTCATATGGTAAGAGTAGACTAATATTTCGAAATCAGACTCACTTTCGTTCGTTCCATTTGAATTAATCACTCGATTTCGGTTGAATGAATCACTCGATTTCAGTTGAATGAATCACTCGATTTCTCCCTCATACGTATCAGATTAAATGACCAGTCCAGAACTAACAGTTATATAAATATTATAGAGGTATATTTCTTTATAGTATCAGAAATATAATGTGTGGTAAACTAGTATGTGCTTATTGTAAATTCAAAAGGTAAAATGACTTCTTATTTGAATAATATTGTTACATATGCATTACCCCCTTAACTGATTATTTACTTGGTATCAATTACCAAGTTAATTCAAATCAATTATTTGTTAACTCGTAAATTTTTTTAATGCATTTTAGAGGTTTTAGATGAGCAGCATCATGAAGTAGCTTATCTTATTTCTGTGAAATGTAGCTTTAGTTTAGCGGTGTTAACTGAGATAACCAAAAGGTGCTTTTGGGCTTATTGACATGGACAATCATCATTCCAATTCAGATAGATTTTTCCATTTGAGGCTGTATTAATTAAATCTCATTGTAACATTTCAATAATCCACTGTTTGACCTCCTACAATGAAACAGGACATTGTGGCTAAGATTGTGAATGATTCTGCAGAATGCTTTGTTTTATCTTGGAGGAGGAACTCATTGTTTCGTTGGAATACATCCTGAATTCTTGTTTTAGAATATCAGAAAACAGGTCAAGGGTTAGATTATGTCACCCTGGACCTCCCTTGTCAAATTAGGTTTCCTGGAAAACAAGAACATTGTTAAACTGATGCAATAAGCATTAAAACACAACCATGACAGAAAAATATTTTCTTTAAACTAATATAACACAAATTCCCAGATCAAATTATTTCAGCCATGCTTACTCTAGTCCAGAGAGACACATACGTCATGGCTCAAACACAATTTCTACTTTTTAAGATTTCATTTGTCGCATTCAGGCTCAAACAATAAGAAAAGCTGCTTTGCTGAGCCTCTCTTTGAGCCTGCAAAGGCAGACAGAATCTCCTTACCATTCCTCACAGCCAGAGAGGTTATTGAGTTAAGTAGCTGTTTTGACTCGAGAGGGAAGACAGTTAAACCTCTGAAAAACAGAAGTCACCTGCTGGTCAGCACAACCCCAGGCCAAGCACTGGGGGACATTTTAAACCCCAAATTTCAATAAGGAGACGCCTTCATATGGTGAATCCAAACAATATGTCACAGGGATCAAGCAAATAATGTTAACGCTGTAAAGTAAATTGTTAGCGGTGCAGTATTTTATTATGTACCTACTGTTACCTCACGCTGAGCTCAAGGACTCGCTTAATCTACCCACAAACGCATGAGGTGTGTCCTGAGCTTCACAGGTATAGGAGAATCAGTGCCTGTCCTGTGGTTCCACAGTGTATGATGAAGATGCCCTGATGCTTATCAAGGAGATGCTTTAGCAGTTTAGCAACTGAATCTAAAGGAATGACGCATGCTGACAGTGGTTTCTCCATTTGTCACAGACTCACAATCAGTAAACATGATTTAGAGATGTAATATAACCATGTTTTGCTTGATTGGAATTGAAAAATGTTGATAAAAATGTGCTATAATGCACACTGCAAAGATATATCTCACTAAATACTGTTAGTTTATGCTTATACATAATTTAAGCGTAAAACAAATAAAATAAAATAACCACAGTCGCGGAACGCTGAAACCCAAAAGCAGGACTCAGTTTGGTGACGTCCTTTATAATCAGCTTGTCATGACTTTCTTCAGCTTGTGGAATGCCCCGAGTTCCTGTTAAAAAGGAACCTTTTTACAGTCTTTTTTTTTGTAAAAAAAAAAATAATAAATACAAAAAAAAATAAATGAGTGCAAAATTGCATCTGACCCTCCGCTCCATCACTTGCTTATAAGTAGGTATTTCATTTGGCCAAACACCTTCTTTTCACTTTTCTTCTTTTTTTTTTCATTTTGATCATAAAGGTACAAATTTTTGGGGCACTTGATACACCGTAAAAATTAATGCTCTTTATCTAATCAAAACACAATCAAAATTGTGACAACAGATTACAAGCAACATTATGAATTCAATTTAACAATAGAATTGAGTAATAATTTATCAAATTAATTCCTTCAAAAAGTTAACCATTAATAAATAAATAAAATAAATACACCATACATACAATATATAACATACATTTAAGTCACCATTATGGTGATCATTGTTTGTTTTAAAATTATGGTTTTCTCCTTCAGTGATTCTGCTTGTTAACATCAGGTGTCTTCAATGTTGCAACATTTAAAATAAAGAGTTCTTAATTAATTTTTGACGTCTGTCTGTTATTCAGATATTTTCGTTTAATTTTTTTTTGGTGTAAACTTTACTCATTTTAAATGGTTAACTTTTAAGGAATACATTTGAATAATTATTACTCAATTCTAATTTGTTCAATTCAATTTATAATATTGCTTGTAATCTGTTGCCACAACTTTATTGGTTAGATAAAGCCTATTCATTTTTACAGTGAGCACGACATATGATTATAATAGGTACATTTTATTCTGTAGACTAGAATCAAATATTTAAAACAAAAACAGAACTTGTTATTAAAAAATACACATACATTAATTTATTTATTTTTTATACAGAGGTTTTGAAAAGAGGTTTATAAAAATGAAACAAACATCCAGGCACAAAGCAAAAAAATATATACATTTAATTCTCCTTAAAACAGGGTGGCCATGTTGACAGCACCTCATTCCTTGAGCTTGGTGCCTGACATAAAAAGGATTTTATTTGTTAACAGTTCAGCTACAAGAACTAAACTGTGTAGTGTCTGATTAGCACTAGCAGCCCAGCATGTGCTCAAGAGGGTCATATCACGTAATGCAATCAAGGAGCTTTCACTGTCACTCTGTTTGATTTAGATCACTTTTATAATACCAAGAGCTGTCTGGGGTGTCTCAATAAGAACCACTGTCACAGCTAATCTGGACGCTGCATGGGTGCCAATCATGGGGTTTATACTCATTGTTATTTGTTCAAATAATAATAATGATAGTTTAACATCATTTTATAATGATTTAAAATTACATATTTGTTTACATTATGGTTGATCTATTTATTTAGTGTAGGACTATTGTCTGACTATGCCAGAACTATTACACTTTTTACTCCAATAAATGTTTCAGGGTTTATTTTTAAAATTCAGTTTCTGATACATTTAAGTTTTTGTATTGTGAAGGAAAAGCTACTAAATTATTTCGTTTTAGAATTGTGTAAAATGAAAACATAAAGCACTTCTCAATGTGACAACATGTCCCATCTTGACATAAATGAATAGTTTAATTTAATTTAAAACCAACAGAGAAAACAAGCTCAAAACCTTATTGCGACAGCTTCTCCATGTGACAACTAGCCAAAGACAGTCACCCCTATATTAACTTTAACAACCAGGGCTGTAATACGCCATGCTCTACAGCTGACAAAAGTGGATTTGATTAATTAGGTTGTCTCTGATTTACTTAAAATGAAAAATAATTTAAAAAACATGTTCCAGAATCTGACAGAATCTTGAAGTTGAGTGCAAAGTTGCACATCTAACCCTCCGCTCCATCACTTGCTAATGAGTGGGTAATTCTCGCAAACATCCAATCTGCTAGTCATAGAGAGCTAAACAGCAGGAGGCTGTTGCTAATGTGTGATACTGGCATGTGTGTTTTACTGTGGAGAGCGAGATCTAAATATAGATGCGGGTTGGGGGGGGGTTCTCAGTTACTCTTTCTGGTGAGACTCTGACAGAAAATAGGTATCAGTTAAATCCTCTGAGGGAGCAGGCGCTTCAAATGTCAGGGTAACAGGAAGTTTTTACTCTTTTATGGAGAGGCATGTTTGGTTTGTCTCACTCACTTCAAGTCTTTCTCATTCTCTCCATGCTGCATGTTATTGACCCTCAAAAATATATAAAAAATACCTTGAAGTTAGATGTTTGTATTGTCAGAGTGTGAGGTTTACATCTTCTGGAGACTTTCTGGTTTCTGACAGACAGAATGTTTACAAAGTTGTGAAAAATGTCTCGTCATATGCGTTCAACTTCTAAAGGTTACCTGGAGTTCACCCGAGTTTAAAAAGTCAAGTGGAATTTACTCCTGTATGCTGTATCTCTTCGGACAATTTGTTCTCATTAATGTCAATTTCACACAAGTGGCCCAAGGGTACAACACACATTAAAGGTATGAGTGAGGCAACGTGCAGATATGCACATCTTCACCACAGGATAGCTTCCTCTGAGCTGTGTTAAATGTGGCAGCACCCTCTCCTAGCTTGTAATGACGGGATAAGTCCATTATTGATATTAACATGGGCAACACGTGTATTTTATGTAGTGCATTTTGAGGTTGTTAAAATGAAGGCTGTCAGTCCCTTATTAAGTCAATAATTATATCCCTTAAAGGGATAGTTAGACCAAAAATGATATTTAACCCATGCATTACTCACCCTCAAGCCGTTCGAGATATGTCATATATTTCCATCACCCGTAAACCTGCGTCGATCATTGCTGGAAGTCAGATATTTTCATTTATAAAGTTTTAAATATCTATATTTTTACGAACGATACCGCACGGATTGCCCTCAGAAGGCCTTTGTTTATCCCACTTGAGCCGGATGGATTACTTTTGTGAAGGATGTATGCACATTTTTGGGATTTAAAGGAGCTGGACCCCATTTCTTCACATTATATCCACTGAAGGGTATAAGACATTTTCTAAAATAACTGAAAATGTGTTCGTCTGAAACAAAATTGACATATAGCATCTCGAACGGCTTGAGGGTGAGTAATGCATGGGTTAAATGCATGGGTTATTTTTGGCCGAACTATCCCTTTAAAGGGGTCACCGGATGCAAAATTCACTTCTATGTTTGCATATAAATGTGTCCATACAATCACTGCGTTTACATGCAGCCAATAAGACATTCAAAACCGGGATATTAGCAATAACCCGGTCGCGAATGGCCATGTAAACACCGGCAAAAACACGAAAAATGCTCATATCCTGGATTTTAAAAACCGGGATATTATACCTGGGATACCCTTTTCTAACCCGAATTTTTGGTCATGTAAACGCGTATCGGCATATCCCCATAGTGATTTGTGTTCTGCGCATGTTCTATTCGCAAGGAATCTTGGTCTTTTGAGTACAGAAACTTCTCGGCACATACAAAAATCCGCGTGCAGTATACCGGAAGAAAACATGGTGAGACACAGCACAGCATACTTTTGGAGCGAGGCTCAGGTAACGTTACCAGCATCGAAGAAAGGCGATCGCTATCTACCCGAACTATTCATTATCCGCGTGCTGCTGCTGTTGTTGTTGTCTTTGGATACAGGAAGAAGAATCGGAAATGACGCATTATGCGTCTTAAGGTTGTTAAGGAGGCTAACCGCGTCGCCGTTTACATCGGGATATAGCAATTCCATGTATACAGGAGAAACTCTCCTGCTCAAGCATGTAAACGGGTTATCTCTAATGTTTCAGAAACCCGAAAAGTGACCTTAACCCGAACATAACCCGAAAATTGGCTGCATGTAAACGTAGTCAGTGAAAGAAAAATTCATTTACTCCCTTTTTTCATCCTCAAAAAACACTCAATAATCAGGCTGTTTGGATTTTCTGAGCAATATGATGTCATATTGCTCATGCCCCACCCACAACCACTGACAGACTGTCCCGTATTAGCATATTTCCGCCCTCAACTATTTGCAAACTGCCTGCTGAGACATCACTTTAGGTGTCTTGTATAGACATCCCCCACGGAAGAGAGGGGTGGGGTGAGCAGTTGCTCATTATCATTTAAAGAGACATGCGCTGAAACGGGTCGCTGTGAACAGAGCTGTTTTTGAGGGGTAAAAATGGTGTTGTTTTACACAACCATTGATTTTACCAAAGTATGTTACATGAAGACCCTAAATAATCATACCAACTTGTGGAAAATGGGCTTCTGATGACCCATTTAAAACTCATCTTTGATTACCAAGAGGACATATATATAAAAAAAGAATCCTTGAAAAAAAATTATTCTTGCCTTAAAATAGCTTGAATGTAACTCTACACCCTTGCCTCATTTGGTATACGCTCTTCTATGAATATGCAAATTAGCTTCGCCTCCACTCACTCACACCCGCTTTAACACGTTGGTGGAAAATCCTCGCCATTAATGAACAAGACATAAGCGGATTGATTCAAACAATGACGGTGAAACTTGAATTGCTCCAATAATAGGAAAACAACTTATTAATTCTGTTCATTTATATCACATGCTTTTTTATAACTAATACAGCTGTTAAAATAAAATTTAAAAAAATGATTTGGTCTATAAACAATTAAGCTGTACTAGAAGTATATCCTGGCATTCAGAAACATTGGCAATGTAAAAATTGACAAAAAAGAGAGATATCATGGCCATGACCTCATTTACTCTCACTGGAATCAGTAAACCCTGGGTTGAGTTCAGGGCATGAATTGATTTGTACTTGTGATAGAGGTTGAAGGTCTGTGTTGTAGAAAAAGCAGACGTTAACCTCACAGTGTCCTTTTTCCTTTTCCATTGTTGCTCTACTTATTCTTTACACATTTTCATCCCAAGAGCTTTCAACTGTACCACATATTTTTAGTTCGTAACCTGCTGCGCAATAACACTTGGTTGCCATGGACACGGTAAATTAGTAGAATGGTACATTGGGCTGTTGAGCTCCCATTGTTCTGGAAAAAGTCTAACTAAACTTGCCACTCCACAAGGCTAGGTTGTCCTGAGTGCAGTTGATCAAATGTAGTCTCTGCCTGGGAGAAAAACACTTTGCGGGGGGAGCTGGTGTGTCATTGTGCGCTGGTGGCCATTTTAGTGCATGACATTGCGTCCACAGCAGGGTTTTTGTGTTGCTCGATGTGGCTGATTGATCTGATGAGTTTTGATCTAATTTTTTGAAAGTTTCCCCTAAGCACTGCTGTTATACAACAAATTCCATGAAATTGCACACACGTGACCGAGTGTTAAAGCAAACACGTGTTCAACTGCATTTTTCCATTGTTTCCTCCTCCAGCAGTGTTTGGTGAAAAGACCCTCAATATTTCAATGTATCCATTCATTTTTTAAAGCATTATTTGAAGAAAATAACATTAGTGCATTTTTGTGTATAACATTTTATATAAATTTAATTTAAAAACAAATTAACAAGACAGGCTATTTCCATATATTAAGTGGCATTCTGACCAGCATGTTGTCTAAATTATCAAAAATGTTTCCGTGTTCTTTGATGAAATAAAAAAAAAATGTTTTTGTCAGTACTCGATTTCACTATCAAGTTTTACAGAGACCACTAGAAAGCTTTACCCAATGCAATGCAAATTTGAACAAGCTGATTTTTACCTTTAATGACAAGTTTGATGAATGGCGGCTTCCTTTTTGTTGTTTTATTTAATTATTTCCCTCTTTAAAATCAAGGTAGGCCCTAATAACCCTAATCTAATTCAACTCTGTTTACCTTCTTCCCTCAAAGCAATACCTCCAAGCCTAAGTCACTGTTATGGCTGTATTTACATCAGTTTGTATCTAATTGCTTCCACATGAAGTCCCAGGAAGGGTCCGTGTCCCAGCAGGAAATGTTGTAAATTGCATCCAATACCCAAAGCTTTAAAGTGGAAACCTTGGTGGATCCTGTCATGATAGATTGGGAGGAAATCATCTGGAATGGAGTTGCATGGCATGGACTGAACGCTAATGTAGTCCCTATGTTGATTGATGAGGAAAGACGTATAAAAAAGCCTTTTTAATTGACATCAGAATGAGCAGGAGACAGGGTTATAATGAACTCGGGCACCAAGCACTGTTGGTAATCACAGAGCCAGCAAAACTCTCTGATTACACAAACCGGGGTGTTTGTCAATGTTATATGCAACAGACATTTTGTGATCAAAGAAATTCAAAAATAAAACATCTTCATGGCAGCATTTTATTTTTTAAATATGTTGACGTCTTCATTGGATGGGACATGTGTCTGCATCAGCGGATGAATGGAAAGACATCTGAATTTCCATTACTTACAAAATCGCTGTGTCTCAAAACGCTACAGTGGTTTTATGTTTACATAAATATATGCAAAGCAGACTGGGTATATAACAAGTCATACTGGGACTCTCAGCAAAGAAAGGAGTCCGTCTGCAATGAATGTGATTGCCGGGGTGCTGTGGGTTTCGTTCGTTAAATTCTGCTTTGCATTCACTGACCCTGATTCCTGGGTTTGCAGCTATGATTAGGAGCCTCAGGGGGACTGGCTGGGGAGCAGACTGCAGCTAGCAGCACAGGCTTGGGTTTGCTGCGTCTCCCAAGGGCTTTGGAACCTTCTGGGTGTGGAAATAGATTCCAGTCTGGCACAAGTCTAAGTGTTGCTCAAGGTCTTGCACATGTGAGCGTGTCCAATGCACTTGGATCGGAACATCCACCCTGATCGGTGAGGTACGGCTTACGAGGAAACTTTTTGTTTAATGAGTATCGTGTAGAGCCAACTTAAAGGGTTAGTTCACCCCAAAATGAAAATTCTGTCAGTATTTAGTTTACTCACCCCCATGTTGTTCCAAACCCGTAAGACAAATGAAGATATTTTTGATGAAATCTGAGAGCTGGATCACTCCTGCATCCTACTCCATAGGCTTCTTGAGGAATTGAAACTTGCTGGCCTCTAAAAGTTATTAAAGACATCGTTAAAATAGTCCAAGTGACTACAGTAGCCATGTTTCCATCGACACGTTTTTATCCGAATTAAGTGATATCGAATGAAAAATGCCTTATGGAAACAGTAAAATTCGATGAAATTTCATGAAAATCGACTCAAATGAAATACGATCGGTCTCATCGGATTTTCTCTTGATCGATATACGGCTAATGCTATAAAAGCTGATGAAAACGTTATTTGCCGAATAAATAATGAATTGCGATTAAGTTTTATGACCTTTTATGGTTGCAACACGTCAGAAGACGAGTTCATTTCCGGCCAGTCTGTTTGCGCACACATGGCGGATGTCAACAAAGACAGATGTAAGTGGACAAAGCAATACAAAATAAAAAATGCTTCAACCAAAGGGTTATGACGCACGAATCTCCCAGAACTGATGGCGCTGTCGTTCCCACACCACATTCACCTCCGCTGTCGTCGGCCATTTACGTGCATCGGCATCAACATAGCAATGTTTATAGCGTCGTTGTTTTCTTAGGTTAGTTTTGCTTGTTTTTACGTCGCTTGGTTGAGTTCTAATGTATAATGTGGTCTGTTATTTCTGGTTAACAGACTGTGGTGCTGCTACACACCGTTGCCATGGGCGCAGTTCAGAGACGGAACAGACTATTTTCTTTAGCAGAAGCAATACTCGTTTTTAAATCAATAAACTCGTTTTTAAGTCAATATTTTGTGTCAAATTATTGATGTATTTATTTATTTGGTTGATTTACATGTAATAAGCAGGATAATATATAGTGAGGCGGTTGTTATAGTGAATACAACCCCTTCAGGCTAACAACCGCCTCGCATATACATTATCCCATACATATGTCGCTATCAGCTGGCACATACCGGTAAGCATTATTAGGCTTCAACTTGTGAAATACTTGATCATTTGTTGGTAGATGGCATGATCCATTTTGTCTAACAAAACTTTGTTCGCAAAAGTTTGCTTGAATGTTGTTCGATTTAGTGCGAAAATGAATGGAAACACCTTAAAATGTCTCAAATCAATTCGATATACCAATTTGATCGCAAAACAGCATGTGACGTCATTACGTACAGGTTTTTATTCGCTTTAAAGCCGTTTGATGGAAACACACTTTCGCCAGCTTTATTCGCATGTGTTTTTTAACCGAACTTCAGATCATTCGATTGACAAGTAGATGGAAACATGGCTAGTGGCTCAATCTTAAGTTTATCAAACGACAAGAAAACTTTTTGTGCGCAAAAAACAACAAAAATAACGACTTTATTTCAACTATTTGATTTCAGAGGTCACGTTTACCCATGCAGGATATGCTTACCATCCGCAGGTTCACCAATGCTGTCAAAATTATTCATTTTTTTGTTTGTTTGTTGATCGAAAGGACAAAATAGAGAAAACGTAGGAAGCCGGGTGTAGTTAAAGCGCTGCCGTTACTGTTTACATTGCGTGGAATGGTGCGTTGTGATTGGTTCACGCGGATATGTCGCATTTTGCAGAAAAGGGAGACTGGCGTTTGTCACGGTTTGGAAAGAAAGGGAGAAAACATTACATAATAACACGGCGGATATCGCATTTTACGTAAATTTAAACATTGTTTTGTATCTGGTTCGGTATTGAAAAGTCCGAATTTTTGCAGTAACTCATTTTTTTAAATGGTTTAACGTTTATCGCGTTTTGGAACCAAACTCTTCATATATAGATGCTGTGTCTCATAATGGCTGTGTCTAAAGATGGCTAAAGATGTGTGTCTCATATAACCTTGTTATTTGTACACTCTGTGACTATACAAATCACATCTAAATAGGAAAATGTTTGCATCATTTTATCACTTATTTGAGATCAGTATGCTACTGCAACGATTTACATCCAGTCTTTGTGCTAAGCTAGGCTAGCGGTGGGTGCGTCAGACAGAGTTACAGCATGCACAGAGATGAAAAAGGTATTATGGACTTATCTAACTCTGGGGGATATGCTGAATAAGCCAAAGTCCCAAAAAGTCGGAATGTTCCTTTAAACACTGGTCGAGGACGATAAATCCCACCATCTCCAAATACACTGGGTGCACGAGCCCTCGAATGTGCGAAATTGCTTTTCTCCCCAAACTTCAGAATTATTTAAAAGCTGTATATTGTGAAATGAACTGTCAAACCCTAAAACAAACAAACAAACAAAAAACACAAAGGTAATTAGGCAGGTGGCCAAGGCAAAGTTTTTCATCTTGCTGTCTGAGCCTCGAAGCACAGCTAAAAATTTATTGAAAAGAGGGAGGAAAATCAATCAAAGATTACATTACCTAAACTTGCTGAAGCAGTGCGGTTCATGAACAGCATAGACAAGGGCCACTGAGTGCCTATATATAGGAGCTGACCACTGGAGTAGGACACAGGCCTATGGAAGAATGTCACTGCATATTGTTAATGCGTTCAACTTTTTACAGAACAAATGTTGTTGCATCTGTACTGATTCTCTCTCCTTTCACCAGTAGATTAATAGCTAGCCAAGTATGCTATTCTAAACTGAAAGAATAAATCTGGCTTAAGTCATATACAAACTGCCCTATTTAGTTCCAGTCCCTTGAGTGCAGTATCGGGACGTCTTCATTTATGGGCAAGTAGATTATACGGGGAGGTTATGATGCGGAATGAGACACAGGAGTATAGGCACTAGCCCCGTAAATTACTCTGTCATCAGAGTGAGTTACACTTCATAAACAGCTTTGTGGTTTGTTTCTACACTTGTCTACCAGAGCACTCGTATAATAGAGTGACGTTTTGAGAGCTAGCTTCAAGAATCGCATTGAAGGCTCAGTAAACAAGCCTTTGCTGTACAGTATGTTTCATAGCAGTTATGTGAAACAGCCCCCGTTTTTGATTAGAAGCAGATGGAAGGGAGCTTAACAAATTATGGTGGGATACTAAACCGGGATATGTGACTATACAGTCGCATGGAGCAAAATCTGATTATTGAGTACTGTTGTATTTATAGAGTAGAAAATAGATGAACGAGGAAGCACAATCAATGTGTGTGGGATTTGCACAGAGCGGGTAACATTTGGGAAGATTCACAGGGTTTTGTGTGCTCAGTAATATTGTTAGCCATTTTTGGAAATAGGCCAATTTCGAAAATAATCGAGTAACAAAATTACTCAATTTAATGAGGTAGACCTCCATACACACCTTTGTTTAATGTTTCTCTGATCAGACCATTGCACAGACTACAATAAAACATGATAAATGACTGAGGTAATGTGATGAAAAATGAAGCAGAAATGACTTTGGGGAGGACCACTGGGAAGAAATTACTTTTTAATTTGATTTATTGCTATTCCCCTGAGCATACACCGAAAATAACAATCACGTATGATGTGTAAGGACACAGCACTTGCCCACAAACACAAATCCTCTCATGTCCTGTCTTTAAAGCCTAAGGATATTGAAACAGCTGTGTCTGTGAGTGTGTCTCTGTGTTTTATTGTCTGTGTGTGCAAGAGATTGAACATCAAGAGCAGTGTCCTATCAAAAAACTGCAAATTGAACTTGTTTTACCTCCACTGCAGAAGACAAAGCCTCTCTTTATGTATTCTGTGCCCAAAGAAATGTGAAGGTTCTGTGTAAAAACACCGAACAAAAAGAAAGATTTATAACAAGACACATGTTGATAATGTGCGGCACAGAGCATTAATACTATAAGAAGAGTTACTGTCAGAGAGCTTGTTTACTGTTGGGCAGTTTACTGTTTGAAATCAACATTGACAATTCTTGTTTTTGGAACATTGCAGTATGTATTATAAAGGATTATAATAAAATTTTGTTATATTGTTGTCTGAGGTCAACTTATGATGTTCGCTTGGTTTTTGCATTCAAAAACATTCAAATAAATAAGTAATAGGCTATTTTGTACCCAAGTTTTGAGCCTACCTGAAAAACGGTCGGTTTTTATGGGCGTCTCGCACTGAAGACTTGGAAGTAAACGCCCACTGCTGTGAGTGGATAACAGTTTTACATATTATAATGAGTTTAACTCACCTGTCGATGCACTTGGGGAAAACGTCCAATGTTGTAAAATGGCAACCGGAATGATTCGCCCATACATGTTCGACCCAGAGTCCGTGTGTTGCACAATTCCTGTCGAATCCAATATAGACGGCACAGCACAATTCTTTACTTTTAATCGGTCTGTAAATCCAGTCTTGTTTACAAAACAATCCTCAGTGAAATGAAGCGAACAGACGGACAATGTTTTACCCTCATCAGCTGGACTGGAACGTCATTAAAAATAAAGTTTGTCCATACAGTCCTGTTGAAATCCAGAGGAAGCAAATGCAGCGGCTGTCTTCTTTCACAACCAGGCACTGCACAATATTCTGTATTGCTCGTTCGGTACAGTAGCTCGAATCCGAATTGTCATCACAAGGTACTAGGCATCTATGTTATTTAGCTATGCGTGTTAATGTGCGAATCGGTGGGTAGGGCTAAACCGGCCATGTTGAAGTAGGTGTTGATCTTCTGCAGGGGGTGGGGTTTTATCCTCTTTGACGTCATAGTTCCCCACTTTAAAAAACAAGTCGTTTGCAGAGGCTAGAGTCAATTAAAGCTTTTATTGGACTAACAAGGACGTTTTCAGTTCTGAAACTTAAAGGATATTCTTATAATATGATGACCTCTTAGATGTCAAAAGCTCAAGGAAATTTTGATTTCTCAGTTCATCAACCCTTTAATATGCTTGTGCCCTTGTAATCTTTAATTAAATATTTATTCACAGCAATAGCAAACCACAATGATCCAACAATGCAATCAATTACCGATGGACAAAATCAAGCCCAACACTTTATCTTCTTCAGAAGAAAACACTGTCGCAACTACCGTTTAATGACGAATTTTAAAAGGGATAGATAATCTAAAATGACATTTCTGTCATTATTTACTCCCCACATATCACTACAAAACTTAACTATCTTCTGTGAAATGCAAAATAAGAATTTTTTGAACAATAGTATCACCATTTCTGCATCTGTCCACTTTCTTTCAAACCTCTGTTGAAAGTTAAACTAATCCTATCAATTTGTTCATTAAAAAGATCCAGCTCAAAAAAATAATTTCTCTCATGAACTTTCATTTACAGTATATTGGAATACGTGGCATCATATGGAACCACTTTTATGATACGTTTAGGGTTCATGCACACAAAATGTGTTTTGCAAACAAGCATTAGACGGACATGTTGTGCATGTTGTCCTACAACAACATTTTATGACTTTTGCAACATTCGGCGTGCATGACAGGTTTAAATTTTTTTTTTACAAAACTAATATATATATATATATATATATATATATATATATATATATATATATATATATATATATATATATATATATATATATATTAGACTTGTAGTAAAGACCGCCTAAACTCAGACCAAGACACTACCAAGACCAGAGGGTATCGAGACCAAGACCAAGACAGACCAAGTCGAGACCAAGACCGAGATTCGTATCCACATGAATCCATTCTGCAACTTTTAAATACATAAATATTTTAAAACGAAATTATAAGCTTAAGTGCAGGAACCGAAACTTGGTTGTTTTGTCGCTACATGGTTACATACACACACACACATCGTTGGCTGTGCGCTCAAAGTCATCTGTCAGTTGTGCAGTTACCCAAAATCCCTTGAATGAAGTTATAACCCATCATGTCACTGATATGTGTTTTAATAAATATGAATACATCAATAACTGTACGTGATACGTGTTTTTTTTTCAACGGATATCGTTGTGGATATTGTAGTATTGTATTGCTAAATCCCCCGACCACTATGTCGGTCTGAGACAGCGAGACCTAGACAAGACCGAGAGGTCCGAGACCAAGACAAGCCCAAGAACAAAGACCGCCAAGACCGTGACAAAACCGAGACCACGTAAAAGTGGTCTCGATATATATATATATATATATATATATATATATATATATATATATATATATATATATATATATATATATTTAGCGCCCTGGTTCTCGCATATTTAAAAACAAAAATGCATTCTGTCTGGCCTGTTATGGTGTTTTTGTTATTTTGCAACTTGACAGCATTGGTTTTTGTTCAATTTCATTGACAAAAATGGCCAAGACATTCCTCATAAATTCACCTTTGTTACACGGAGGAAAGAAAGTCATGTGGGTTTGGAATGGCAGGGGGGTGAGTAAATAATAACTTTTCCCCATTTTAACTAACTGTTCCTTTAATGACAATCAAATATTTATTTATTTTTTCCCTGCTGTGAAGCCTCTGGGTCAGAAACAACTCAAACTTTCTGGAAGTGAGGAAGCGCAATGACTCATCAACTCTCTCAGATGGAGGTCTCTATGAAACTGCACTAGCTGCATTTTTGGCAGCTTTTGTAGACAACTGACATCTTCACCCCCGTTGCTATACGGTATATAACAACAACCTGTCCAATACATTCATGTTTACATTAACTCCATTTTAAAGCAGCCTAGACTGTTTCATTTCCTTCCAGAAAGATAAGCGAAATGGCTGCTGTCTGAGTGACAATGAAATGCACACAGTGAAGTTGCCAAGCCGGCCAGCGAAAATGACAACGGAAAATGGGCCAGAACTGAAAGAACACTAAACACAGACGTACCCACACAGACAGAAACACACACACACACACATACACAGTATTCCCTCTCCTCTCCCTCTCTCTCACAGCCTTTGATAGAAGGTGCTACAAAGCAATGAGGGAGAGAGAAACTAGCTGTGCATTAATATTTTAAAAAGGGCATCCGCTACTTTTGATGCACGGACCTTTATGTAAATCAGGAGGAAGATACAGGTCCCTGAGGAGCATGTGCAGCTTTATAGTTTGTTCTGGATTTTCCTTTTTCTTGATGAATCTAAACGAACTTTTCACACTCCCTCTGCAACCTCTGCTCTAGCTGAGGGAAAGTTAAACTCTTTTGCCCACCAGACGTGTAAGTGTGTAAGAGCACATGGTTGCATGTGTTCAGTGCAGTCATGAATCATGTGAGCAGAACTGTAGACCACGTGGCTCAGCAAAAATATGCATTTGTTTCCTGTTAACATTAATTAATTTGACGAGAATTAGAAATTAGCTCTGGACAAATTAGGAATAAATTAAAATAGATTGCAGCATTCACAAAAATGGATTAGAACACAGCTATGCCATTGATCACAATTGACTCAGAGGATCTTAGTTTCAGTGTAAAAATTAGATGCCATTACAGGGCCAAATTGTTTTAAAAGGTCTGATTGAAAGTCAAAAATTCTCATTTGACATCTCTTTATGAAATGGCAACAATCTGTCATCAACACACAAAAAAATCATCATTTGTCATCCCACTTGGTTAGGTGCTTCTACAGCAGTGTTATTTACCAATCATTTCCCTAAGGTTTTAAGGATATCGGTATGTGTCAGGGTTAGGTTTAGGGGTAGGGATATGGTTAGGATTAAATTTTCAGACAGGAATGTTGTTCCAGGATCAACAAAATGTGTTGACCCAGGAACTCTTCTAAATCGGCAAAATCAGGATGTACATCCTTGCTTAAGGGTTTTCAAGCTGTGGTACAGGGGGGCCAATGGGAAATGAGAAAGATCATTTTTAGGGCTATCAGTGTAATGTGTGAACTTATGATGTAGATTTTATTTCTTTAGCACAGTGGTGGGCCGTCAGGGCCAGCAAGGCCTTCTCTGCTGGCCTAAACACTATCACAATCACGGACTTGCACTTAAATATATTTTTTCCATGAATGAGCATTAAATTATTCCAAATAGTTTGTTCTCTTAATTTCATAGCTTTTCTCTTGGTTGCGCTGCTTCCAGTAGTAGGTATTTATGTTAGAGCTTGTATCCAATCATATTTCAGCCATCAGGAAAAAATAAATAAATCTGTCTGGAGGCCTTCAGAATCGACAGTGCGGGCGTCTGTAGTATAAAATGAAGGGCGATGAAACCGTTTCTTTAACCAATCAGATAATCCGTCAGATTTAATCAGCCAATCAGATTTCGCTTTGACTGCAGCGGGGCCATCTAGCTGGCATATAATAACGTCTGTATTTTCTCGTTCTTTGATTGGATGCGCGTACAGAGCGCGTACTATTACTTGTAGTATTCGCATCTGTAGCGAACTGCGTAAACTAAATATATATTCCTGTAGATGTAATAATTTTTCAACCCAAAATTTATGTTTCTTTCCCTGCTCGACCTCCAGCAGAAATAAATCCCTTATTCAGCCTGAGCTAAACGCAGAATAACTAATGTAACTAAAGAATTAGACTAATGTAAGTTATGAAACGAATGATTTTGAAGATAAAAGTCCCGCTGATCTCGTTGATTTTGTTCAAAACTCTGTGTGAGAGCATGGGGAAGCTGTACACATCGTCATGTTTTGCAGTGACTGTGTGCTTCTGTCGACAGCGGTCGACAGGCACTCTCAGCCATAAAGCGAATTAAAACTTATGCTAGAAATATGACGAGACAGACACGACATGTTGGAACTGAAATGCAGTTAGAACCTGTAGGCTACAACAGTAATTGAGGTATTCTTGAGGAAAGAAATAAGGATGGATTTTGGGTAAAAAATAATCTGTAGTTTTGGTGAGTATAATGTTTTTTCCCGTGGTGAATATGATTTTCTTCTTAATTTTTCTTATCAATTTATGATCGAAACTATTTTTTTTTCAAACATTCATACTATTGTAACGTCTGAAAAGGGACTATTGTAGCCTTTGAACGACAAGATAAGGGAGGCTCCGTTTCTGAACTTATAATCGAAATCGAAATGCAAGAACCACTGTACAAACGCACCAGCCAAACTCACACGCTCGTTTCTCTCTACCGGTCCTTTCCCGAACTCACTGCATTAATCCAATAACTGCGGTTGCAAATAAAAACAACAATTATAGAGAGGCAAAATGCACGTCCCGCCACTGCTTTAGCACAATATGTTTTACATGATTTTGCATCATTTGACTATTTATAATAATGTAAAATGTGATCTGGATTTAAAAAAGTAGTGCAATGCCCGTGCAAAATAAGCTTTTGAGTGTTTTTAGTATTGTTGGTTTGGTATGTTTGAGTTGCTGAATAACCTAGGCTACTATTACACAGGAGCCTAAACTCGTGAGAAAACAATAATGTTAACCATTTAAAAAAAAAAAAGAATTGCTACTTTTCGAGGAAAAAGTCGCTACTTTTTTTCAAAAAGAATGTAACAAAATAATGATGTAACAAATGAATAATAATAATAATAATAGTGTATAACACTGTAATAAATGTATAATTACATTGTATGATTGCTATCAATCATAGCAAGCCATTGATATGAATGTGTTTCATATCGCAAATGCGATATGCGTCCTTTTGCGTCCCTGTTGCAAAAGCATTTGAGAAAAAAAATTAAGTTTGCTAGACCAAAAAGACCGTTAATCTTGTGGGGAAATAATGAATCATGTTAAAATCGGTTTGCGTTAACGCCGTTAAGAACACATTTAACTGGCATCCCTAATATATGTGTGAGTATATATTTTTTCTGGGAAAAAGCAAGTCTCGCATTTAGTAGATTTCTCACACAATATGGGCCTTTATGTTTTGGGGAGGGGGTCCTTTGCAAAGAGATCATCATATTGTGCTGTCCTTTATATTAAAGGTGTGAAAACTGGTATAAATGGCACAACTATTGTGCTCTATTAGATCTGCATAGAGCTTAACTTTAGAATAATGCTGCGTTAATTATGCTTAAATTATAACATCACACCACTTAAATGTCTGCAATGGGTCCAATAATTTGAAAGTGATTCTCAGCTTTGAATCTTCGTTTTTGGTTAATATACCCCTCTTGCAAGTAGATCTCAGTAATGAAATATATCTGCTGAGTGGACAACCAGAGATAATGGGATATAATGTAAATCAGATGTACTGGGTTTTTTTTTTTCAGCCTCACAGTCATTCAGCCAGACTGATTTCCCCAAATCTTTCAGGCCACTGGAGGTAATTCTCATCTCGGGGGTTTTAACTTTTAAACGCTCAGATTTTTAGGCCTGTTAATTTTTTACAGCAGAATATGACTTGGTGGATGAAATCTAATGCTTGTTCATGCATAAACATGAGCACTAAAAAAAATCCACTTCTGCACTTTACCTGTCTGTATAGTGCTGAAGCCACAAACCTCCCCATCTGTTTCTGAGGAAGGTGATGGTATGTCTTACTTCAGCTTACCGAAATTGTCAAACTTTTAATGGCTAAAATGAAAGCTAGTGCTGTCCAAAGGCTGTTTGCATAGTTGGTCTGCAGTCTTCAAAGGAAATCAGCCTTCCCACACATATCGAGTTTTGCTTTCCATTTTTTTACTTATGTAAGATTTTTGTGTCAGATCTCATTTGAATAATCGACGGAAAAGATTCTTTTCTGTTGCCCACAATACAATCTGAACAAGCTTTTCTTTACACTTCCATTGCAATGCTACTGCATTGCCAAATGCTACGTCAATCAAACAGAAAATTATATAATCTGCTTTTGACTGTCTCAAACATGTGATGGCAATATGTTGCAGCAGACAATGCTGTTCAGTGCGGTATTGATATGGTTCTGCTGTTGTGTGTGATTGACAGTGATTAATGATGTCATAAAGACCTCACATATTCCACGGCTCCTCTGACAGCCCAAGATGACACTGGGTCAACATAAGTGTGTGTGGGGAGCAAGTATATTCACTAGTGTGACCATGTTGTTGAAAACGTTTTAACAGTATGTAGCCACAGGTTCCCACTCATGACACTTTTAAAGTGAAATGTCCAATGAGTGCCTCTAAAATGTATTCGGTTTTAATAGAAACCAGATAAACATGAATCTGGCATTGTTTTATTATTTTGGTTGTAGTAGGTATTGCAACAGTTTGGAGATGAAATGTCTAAGTGAGCCACAAAATAAAAGGTTAATGCTGTTGTGTTTGAAAATAACAGCCTGGTCTCATTGTTAATACGAAGGTATTTTATGTTTTTGCAAAGATAGAAAACGTAATTTTTAGTACATTTGGATAGATGCTGAAACGTATACATATAGACGTATCTGCAACATTTAAAGTAACATTATTACGTTTTTACAGCTAAAAAAACGTAAACTATTTACGTATATTCTATATCATACAGATATCTGTATAATTTCCCTTTTTACCATTTTATAGATAAATGTAAGATCCCGTAACCCTAATCCCAAACCTAATCCTAAACATAACCATTTTATACATAATATAAAAAAGTTTAAAACGTAATGGTGTTGGGAAATGGCAGTTTTATTAACAATTTAGCATTAAAATATATTTTGAGCCACCAATCCTACTCCTAACAATTCCTTAAAACAACGTAACAAACTACAGTTATGAAGAAAAACATAACTAACAGACAAGTATAATCACAATAATTTATTTATTGCGAAAATGTCAAAACTGATACCAAAAGTCGTTCACATGATAATGCGTTGCAGTCGCAGTCCTCTCTGGCAGTATTGTAATAGTTTTGTATGAAGTACAGAGCAGAAATTAAATTACTAATCAATGAAAATGTTAATCTGGCTTCGGTTCGCACTTCTTCATTTCAAATGATCTAACCAACCGTAACCATGCCCTTCATGTCGCAATCTGTGATGAAGCAGGGAAGAGCCAATGAACGTTTAGATATCACTGCCGTAAAACACGACGTAACACTTCTCAAGGGCGCAATTTTTGAATTTGAATTCATCACCAGCGCGGGATTTAACATGTATGGTTGCTGCTGAGAATGGAGACGAAGATCTGATCACGACTGGATAAAAGGCTGAATTAGGAGTTGTTTCTTGCAAACAACTATGGATTCTAAAGATTTGGATTACATCAAACTAATAAAATTGATGTCTTTTGTGAATTTTTGTTGTTTTTTATAGGAGAAAACGCTTTATGTGTCTCAAGGTAAATAAACTATTACAAAATGGTTAAACGAGTAACGTTAAAGAATGTATTTTTAAGGTTTTATAGTGTATTGTTAAACACCATGCAGGCGAAACGAGCAAAATGTTAAAATGAGTATTATATCAATAAATGCGACTGAAAACTTAATTCTGACAGTGGAATGACAATAGAGTCAAAACATAATGCTACGATAAATGTGTACATCGGTGGGTTTGTTCATACGTAAATAATTTACGTTTTTGTGCTGTCAATACGTAAATATTTTACATTTTAGAACTGTAAATACATCAGTATTATATGTTTCTCCGCATATAAAACGTAATTATAAATACGTATGATAGAACGACACTTTACGTACAAATACATACGTATTCGCATGAGATCACGTTGAAAATAAAGTACACTAAACACTAACCAATAGTGTTAACAAAATCAAACGTAAAACGGATTCACTGAAGCATCCATTCCATTTTATCTTGCTTACAAGTCTTTGAGCTCTTTTATCGTGATAAAAACTAATGTACAATGTACCAGGTGAGCTACCGGGCAAGTTCAGTATACGCCAGAAAAGTCAAGGATCAAGGACAAAATGAGGAATGATGACAGTGCAAGACGAGAGAGTACCAGACCTGGACTATTTATGTTGTGTTTTGTTATGTTTATATGCGGCAATCGTCCGTGAGAGACTGTCGCTTGAAAGGACAACTCCGGCGCAAAATGAATCTTTGGTCTAATAACACATTGCCAGTGTTGTGCCTCAACATGTTCATTGAACAATAGTTCATGAACTCGCTCATATTTTGGGTGAACGTAAACTGAACGTACTGTATGACTGCCTGATGAACATTACTCTGAACACGTTGATTCTGGTGTCTGTGAACACACGCTCTCTCAGTTTAACTTCGTTCAATAGGGTGCCAGATTTCTATAGAACCTTCCAGGGCTTTGTGTTCAGTAAAAGTAGTGTACCTGCCAGGGTGGGAATTATGTAATTTTAGGGACAAGGCCATTTGGCCTCCATCCTTTCTTTTTTTTTTAGGGGCACCAAGGCCATATGACAGGGCACAAAGTCCATTGAGTGCAATTCGATGGTTTTCCCATTCAGATTAATACCATAACATCCTAATTTGGAATAAGACATGAATTATGACTTTTCTAATAAAAAACATTTTTTTAATGAGAGAGAGAGCGCCAACATTACAAACAGAGAGCGCTGTTTTTAGGCGTGAGATCGTCTATATGATTATGACACTGCACCCGCATGAATCCACGAATTAAATGAAGCTCAGACACTTCTTGGGTGGCTCGCTGTGATTCAAAGCAAGTCCTCTATGGCGCACTGGCGCTTTATACATGGAACTTGGACAGGGCCAGGGCACACAAGCCACTGTGGCCGTACAATGATTTTTTTTTCAAGGGGCATGATGGCCAAAGTGTAGCAGACGGCGGCAATGGCCGCAGTATAATTCCCACACTGGTACCTGCCATTGTTAAGCCTCGGCTTATGGTGACCCAGTCTTTTAATGTTTTCTTAATATTGTCGTTAGGGGTGGAAAAAAAATCGATATTGCAATATATTGTTGTGCTATCTGTTGCAATAAATAATCAATACACTAACGCCCAATATCGATATTTTATTACAACCCGAAATGATTAATTTACCCATTGTCAGTGTCACTGTCACTACCCAATATCTACCATTCTGTTTGTGGGGGGGGGGGCGCTGTTCGAGTAAATAGGGGTAAAGTGGCGCAAACAGCGGTCGGTGAAGAACACAAGTTAAATAACAACAAGAGAAGCGAGAAGAATGGCGGAAAACAATAAAAACTAATCAAAGACTCACCCGCTGAGTTTCCACTCTAAAGTGTGGAGACACTAAGGCCCTATGATTTCCGCGATCACGGAATCGCGGATGGATTTGGCCAATTAAAGCGGAATCTAGTGTTTAAGCGGAATTTCGTCGAATTTTACACATTTGGTTTGAAATTCTGTTTTTGTGTGGGAGAATAACGCATGTCTGGTGAAAATGCAGACCAGGGGAAGGAAATCTGGGTGACACAAACACACCAACCTGTCATTTCAGCTACAATGATGAAATCATCGTCGGCTTAAAGTTAAGAAACTCTACGCTATAAGTGACTTTCGCACGTGACTTATGCAGTGTGCACGTGACCCACACATTGACTAATTCGCCGCCACATACTGCGTTTCGGTTTTTAACACTATTTAAAACACGCAGTGTATTCTTTCAGTTGTATTTCCCCGCTCCGTCTCTCTCTCACTCACGCGTCTCTCTCTCTCTCTCTCACACACACACACACACACACAACACACACACAACGTGCACACCGCGTCTGTCTATGAGGTGCCGGACTGGACAAAAGCGAAGCGAACTCAGTGAGCGACAGAGAGTGACTCTATTTAAACTTATATTAACCAATATAATTTATATTACTGGACAGTTTAAAGCTCATAACCATATTTAGTTGTTACTTAAGAGTGCAGTGTTACAGTATGTTGCATCATGCAGTATTTGTCCTGAAAAGGCTACTGAGTAACTTAAATGTCTATATTGCCTCAATAAATTTAAGGTCATTCCTAATTTATTTGTATTTTTTAATACATTTTAATCATTAACTTTAAAACGCACACTCTTTTTATGACTAAAATAACAGCCAAGGGTAAAAAAAAAACTAATTCACAAAAAATAAAACGGATTTTATAGGGCCCTTATATATCTATATTTATAGATATATAAGTCACATATATCGTGATATATCGTTGATGAAATTTCTTCCAATATATTGAATATCGTAGATATTCGCGAATCGATGATATTATCATATCGTGGACCACATATCGCCACAGAATTGAAATCGTGAGGTACCTGGTATCGTCCCACCCCTAATTGTCGTTGACTAATAAAATCTTTTGTATTTTGGTATCCACATCTCTGGCCCTTCCTCGATAATAACATTTCTGTGTGTCCTTTTAGTGAGTATTGATATTTCCCTGGTGTGGTTGTGCATATGTAGAGGTCAGTAGAGCCCATCTTCTTAACCCCCCTCGTTTAACCGTCAGTTACTTTAGAATTCAACTCCTCGCAAGCTAAAGCACAGTCTCTTTATCTCATTTGTGCTGTTTTCCCATTTTCCCACAGGAGACAAGTAAAACACCCAACATCAAGCCCCCTGCCCTTCTGGGGTGCACATTTGGGCTGCATAATGGCTGATAAAGGTGTCCAGCCATAGGCATAAAATAGATCCTAAATGCCGCATGCTACCGGAGAACAGACTGCCACTCAGACTTAACTGGAGTCTTATTAATTCGGTGTTGGAGTTAATTTTCATCTCAGCGGCCTGAGCGGAAACAGAATGTAAATGACTCACACATGTCAGGTTTGGTCATCTCTTTCTCTCTCTCTCTCTCTCTTTCCATCTATTAGTTTCTATCACTCTCTCTTTTACCTGTTTTTTTGTTGTTGTTTAAAATCAAATCTAATCCAGCCACTTGAGGGGAAAATAGAATATGACATTCGGTCTGTGTCATTTTAAAATTTCTAAATAGCCATTTCCAAAAACATTTTAGTGTCTTCAGGATAAGTTTGAACCAACAGTACACTCAAATATGTATGTAAATCTTATACTAAGTTGCAGTGCATTCGTTGAAGGGATATTTCCAACACAGTCTCAATGAAAATGCGTATCTATACCACGACTGTCATTTCTCGTGGCATTTATACGCCAAAAATGTTTTTTGCGTGTATATGCTACGCACTAAAAAACCCTGGGGTATGTTTAGGGGGGAAGGGGGGGAGTTAGTGCGGTATTACACGGCAAAAAGTGTGTATCATATGCACGAAAAACGCGTACCATATACACGCAAAAAATGGTTTTGCCGTAAATGGCACGAGAAATGACATTCGTGCTATAAATACGAACTTTCATGAGAGCGGGCTCGATATTTCAGTGACTCTTTCTGCAGGTTAAATTAGTTACATCAGTAGATGGTGGCAAGTTACTTTATTTAATGGGCAAGTTATTTAAATTATTTAAATGATTCATTCATTTCGACACCAATTGAGGACAACAATGCAGGACAGATTTATTCAAAAACACCATGCCCGCTTGCTTGCTTATTCACCGCAACTAACAAATCATCTGAGTTGCCTCATGGGAAAGTAAAATATCCCTTGGATGTACACTTCAGGGTTACTGTGATTTTGCCAAGAAAGACAAGTTCCTGATCAATATATTTTGCCGATCCTGGAACAACATTACTGTCCGAAAGCTGGAGGAAAATGGACATGGAGGAAAAAAATAAAAATGACTAATTAAAAAATAGCATCTAAAAATAAAAATTGTAATGGTAAATAATACTCGATAATAAAGTTAAAAGGAGCACATTGGTTTATAGTCTTCTTGGGGCTGTAGGGAACATAAACAATGAAGGTAGAAAAACATTGACCTTCAAAATCAAATACACACACTATCATCCACACTCCACAACATCTGTTCACATAAATCATTTCCCTGGTGTGTGGCATTATACTATATGCAGTAAAAAATATAATAAATACAAATTCTTTTCAAGGCAGTGGAAGGTTTAACCTCATCTCCAGACATTAGGACTTCTGAGCATGGAAAACCCCAGCTATCTGTCAAGTTGGCCAGAGCGGGCAGCACATGTTCCTGTGGATTCAGATGGCCAGTCAAGGGGATCTCTCAGCAGAGAACCCCTCAGACTGACAGTTGCATGCTGGGACATCACTATGAATCAACCCTCACCAATGCTTTGATGCCACCAAAACACGAAAAGAAACTCTAGTTCTTGATAAATTGCCTCAAAGAAGAAAAAGTTTGAACACGTTGAGAGAGGAAGAAAAGTCATAGGAAGAAAAATTACAGCCGTAGCATATTGTTTTACTCTATTTTTGCCCCTATGTTCCTGTCACAGTAGTTTGACAGATGTGCTTTAAGCTTATAAAATTACATTTTGGTGTGTTTTTCTTCACAATTCACATACTAGTATTTCTGTCTTCACATAGCTAGTAATTTCTGATCAAATTAGGCAAAGTAAGTCAGTTACCCGCTGGTCAAATTTACAGTCTTCATATGATCTCAGAAACAGGTCTGATATTATTAAACAATGCAGTGTCTCCCCAGGATAGTGTCAGAGAGGCTGGTCTATGTGTCAAACTGACCAACCAGTGTCCCCTGGGGCTCCTTTGGTGTGACGGAGCTGATATCTGTTACTGGGGCTTCTTCCCTGTCAGTTAACAGACAGATAAGCTATACGGCACACTGTCCCTGCTGAGGGCAATCAAACCCTGAGTGGCTTCTCAGAACACTTTTGGACCACACCGGGTTGACAGTTTCAGGGGAAAGAAGAAGAAGGAGGAGAGGGAGAGAGAGAGAGATGAAATAAGCTTAAGTAAAAGAAAGGAAAAAAGAACTTCTTGCCAGACATGTTGGTTTTCCTGAACCTGAAAGCCCTGTCATAAACTGACTATAGCTGGTCCCTATAGAAAACCTGCTGACGGATAACATAGTTCTCTCCAGCTACTGCAGTACAGCTTGGATAGTGTATATGGTGTACTGACTGTCTTGTGTTCACTTCAACTTGATATGTTGATTCTCGGAAGGATTTCTAATAAAAAATAAATAAATAAATCAAATACCTCAGAGACGTGATATTTTTATCTCAGAGCACCTAAAACAACTATTTTCTGTAGTCATAAAATGTTTGCAATGTAGGGACACTCTGCACCTGATTCATAATTATATATCCATTACTATGTAATGATAAAAGACAATGTAATCTAAAGGGCTTTTCACACTGCTCTTCACCCCGGGTGTTATCGTCATTTCACACATATTTTAAATGTGGAGTTAGCACAGTTTTTTACCGGGGGTTGTGAAACCTTGATCTGGATTAGGGTGGGAATTGATACGATTTTATCGATATCAATGTCACTAACGATTCTGCTTATCGATCCGATTCTTTAATGATTCTCTTATCGATTCCTAATAGCACTGTGTGGGAAAAAGTAGTCATATGCTTTTTCAGGGGAAAACAAGTAGTTTTATTTGTTTTAAACCTTACACTTGACTAAGCAAACTGTACTTTTTATGTTATTTGTGTAATACATGGAACCTTATTAAAGAGTTTTAAGATTAGTTTAGTTATTCAACGATTATAAGTCCCGTGAGTTCAGTGTTGGAAGATCTAACCATTCATTAAAATGAATCAGTTCAAATGAGTCATAAGTTCGCGAATTGAACATGTCATCATCAGACATGTGCACGGTGTGTTGGGGGACATCCCACAAGATGTGTGTCATCAAAGAACACATTTCATCCCTGGATCGTTTTTTTCTGTTCATTTTAAGTGTGGTTTATGTCAGCTGAATGTGCGGAATGCTTTTCAGAGAAGATAAGGCAACGTAGGCCTATTTTAGCACAATTCACGGCCAGCGGTAATTCTGGAAAAACAAATCTCCGAATGCTCCACATGAAACTTCAGTCTCCTGACCTTACCATTGTGTCGATTATTTTGATTAAAATGTGCGAGGGAGAGAGAGAGAGCAAGACCGCGCTTAAGTTTTTAGATGGTGAAGCCTGAGAGAGAGTGCGCGCGCACAACGGGCTCTCTCTCTCTCTCCCTGCTCATTCAGTTTAACACTAGAAGTGCCAGAATTCCAAAACTACTAGAACGGCCACAAACGGTCATTTTGACCGTTAGATTCAAAACAGTGTTTATTTTGTTGACGAATAATTTTCGTAATTATTTTCGTCAACGACATTTTTTCAAAGACGAAAACGAGAACGATAATAATAATATTTTAATGATAATAATAATAAATAGGTTAATAATATAGGACTAGCAGAACTAGTGAACAGCCCATGCAGCAAAACAAACAGCGTAGGACGGGGCAGCGGAGCTCACCAGGATCATCTGACATGAACGGAACATCTGGATCGGCCGTGTCTGATGATAGCAGCCGTCTCTTTTTCTTTGATGTGGACTCTGACTCTGAATCACTCTCTGATGAGGAGGAAATGTTAACTTGCACCCAGGAAACGTCGCTGTCACTTTCCACCTCCGATTGTTCCCCTGCATCCGAATCATCACTCGTCAAGTTCTGAAGCATCTCCAGGGCATCCTGTACCGGTTTTATTTGCTTATTTCTGATCAACAACTAATGTAGAAATTATTATATAGCAAACACCGCTGTGACCGGACGGACCTCTCTGTTGACAGTTGAGAGAGACCACGATCAACCGCGGGATATTTAACAAAAAATACAGCGAAATTCAGTGCGGTCAATATGACCGTCTATGGCCGAAATAGGTAAATATGTTCTTTTTTTTTTTTGCCTTACGTTTACGTAACTTAATTTATATGAAAAGCATTTTAAATGAAAATACAGACAATTTTAGGAAAAGTCAGGTACCAGCAGGATTTTATTATTTTTTTCAACAAAGTTATTGTAGATATAAAATTCAAAACGGTCAAAATGACCGTTATGGCCGTTCTAGTGTTAACATGCGCGCTGTCACAAGCGCAGCGGTTCATCACTACAGAGAGAGACAGTTTTACTCACCGATCAAATAAGGCTTTGGCGGTACAAAAATTGTAGTTGTGAAAAAATACAACAGAGACAGTTGTGAGTTCACGGTCTGTAGCCTACATACTATGGTTAAAAAGTAAAAGTAATCATAAGCTTTTTCAGGGGGGAAAACAAGTGATTTTATTTGTTTTAAACATAACACTTGACTAAGCAAACTGTACTTTTTATGTTATTTATGTAATACATGGAACCTTATTAAAAAGTTTTAAGATTAGTTTAGTTATTCAACAATTATATGTCCCGTGAGTTCAGTGTTGGAAGATCTAACCATTCATTAAAATGAATCAGTTCAAATGAGTCATAAGTTCGCGAATTGAACGTGTCATCATCGGACGTGTGCACGTTTGTGTGATTATCCCGGCGGTTGGGACATCCCACAAGATGTGTGTCATCAAAGAACACATTTTATCCCTGGATATGTTTTTTCCGTTCATTTTAAGTGTGGTTTATGTCAGCTGAATGTGCAAAATGCTTTTCAGAGAAGATAAGGCAACGTAGGCCTATTTTAGCACAATTCACGGCCAGCGGTAATTCTGGAAAAACTAATCTTCTGAATGCTCCACATGAAACTTCAGTCTCCTGACCTTACCATCGTGTCGATTATTTTGATTAAAATGTGCGAGGGAGAGAGAGAGCAAGACCGCGCTTAAGTTTTTAGACGGTAAAGCCTGAGAGAGAGTGCGCGTGCACAACGGGCTCTCTCTCTCTCTCCCTGCTCGTTCAGTTTAACATGCGTGCTGTCACAAGCGCAGCGGTTCATCACTACAGAGAGAGACAGTTTTACTCACCGATCAAATAAGGCTTTGGCGGTACAAAAATTGTAGTTGTGAAAAAATACAACAGGGACAGTTGTGAGTTCACGGTCCGTAGCTTACATACTATGGTTGAGTCAGAGCAGAAGCATCGATAAGAGGGAATCGTTAACGTCGAAGGGCATACAATATCGATGGATCGTAAAACTTAGAACCGGTTCTCAAATGGAACCGGTTCTCAGTTCCCATCCCTAATCTGGATCATCGAAATATCATCCATATAAAATTAGTCTAACGTTAGTCTAGCGTTAGCCACCCCTGCCTTTTGGGAACTTGTTGAAATATTGTAGCCTATGTTAAAAAAATATATACTCCAGACATAAACCTACCCACGTCATCTAACTGACGCTTAAAGATGAACTGAACTGGAAAAAAATTGACGTGGAAAATGTGTTATTTATGACAATTAAAGTAAATTACACTAAAAATGTAATAAAAAATATGAATATAGCTTTTTATAAGCAACGCAAAACTGCGCTTGTTAGCGCTGGAAGTTTCGATGACGTCAGCCGAATATCAAGGATTCGAGTAACGTTAAAGAACAACATGCAGGCTGGACACCCCTATATAGCATAGTGTATGTTGACGATAAAACAACTAGATTTTCTGAACTGGAGTAATATATATTTAGCCATTAACGATATTTTGAGAAAAATTGTGATAAAATAACTCCCGCGTCTACGACGCAATAACCGGAAGTGACGATCGCCGAGGGAGTCTGTTCAAGTTCAGGCTCAGGTTACAATGGACGCGAACGCTGAAACCGCGTTCTGCGATGTTGACGAATATGCCTATGATGACCCACAGGCATATAATTATGAGCCTCCGAGGCGAGATAGAAGTCAGGGGGAGATTGGGGGATGAACAATGGGCAGAGGAGAGAAGTAACGTTAGAGTTGTGGTGTCGAGAAAACCAGTGGCGAATAGGGCAAGTGAGTTCATGTAAGTTAGCACCGTGGCTAACGCTGGTTCATCTACTGTATGGCTAGTACCTTGGTGTTTTGTAATAAATCTGCTTAAGCAAACATACATTCGACTTTGTTCTTGATTAAACATCCATTTAGATTGTCTTAATTTAAGCCAGCAACATTTTGTCTTCTCATATTCTATGCTGACAGTGATTATGCAGTCCATCCAAGCTGGTTGACTAATGACTCTATCAACATTGACTAACGTTGACTCAATCAACATTGACTAATGACCATGCCATGACAACAAACAAATAATGCTTTTCAAATGCAGTTAGTGATACCATTTAAACCGAGTGAAATGTGTGCCACAAACGACCGAGTGTGTGTGGTAAAAGACGTGGCAGTCAAGTCTGCTCTATTCACCTGCACACAACCTTGTTTTTCCTAGAAGGAAAATAATGGATATGATGTCCTGACAGGCTGGAATTCGTGCAACAAGCACAAACACAATAATTTACCAGCAGAGATGTATAGTAACGAAGTAGAACTACTTAAGTACTGTACTTAAGTACTAAAATGCTGTATCTGTACTCTACTAGAGTATTGTTTTTTTCTCATACTTCTACTTTTACTTCAGTAGATATTTTCGATGAATTTAATACTTCAACTTCGATATTTTTTAATGTTCTGCTAGTTACTCGTTACAATTATAAAATTTTTACGAATCATTCGTGGCAATCACATGCCAGTTTTATAGGGTAATGGTATTGATTGACACACACATTGACAACTAATACAGGGGTTGTCCTGCAATGACATTTTTTTAGCGCCAAAGCAAATTTGTATCCGCCAAAGCTCCTTATTTGATTGCTACACTGTAAAAAATAAATAGTAAAAAATAAATAAAAAAGTAAATACTAGTGAAAAAAAACAATGTAATTTACTTGAAAAAGTTAGTTCAGGCAAGAATTTAAAAAACTAAGTAAATTCCATATCAGTACTTAATTCAAGCGAGTAGAAATGAAAGTGTAAATATCAACTCAATAAAATTAAGTAAAAATTACTCAACTTTTCTGATACTGGGGTTCCCATCATGCACTGGACCTTGAATAATTAATGAGGCTCATTTTTCACTGGTTTCCAGCTGTATTTACACTTATTTATCATTGATTTTTGTTGTCAGTATTAGTAACTTGCCATTTTGTGACATTTCGAGTAAATTTTTTGCTCAAAATGACACATTCAAACACAAAACGACCCATCAAATGTTACCGCCATTGTGTATTGTCTACCAAGTATTGAGGTGTTTGCATTCACATGATGTTTAACATCTGACATGATTACTTAGATGATCTAAGTAATCATTACTTAGATGATCTAAGTAAAGCACATACTCTAAAAGACTAATAAAATTTAAGATTATTGTTTTTGTGAAATGTAATACAAAGGCAAAGGAAATCGATATTAATCAACCTTTTACTAGCCGAGTTAAAATTACTTATTTTTTGTAAAGTTTACTTAATTCCATATTCCAAGTAAATTTACCTTAAAGATTTCTAATTAAAGCTACTGATGAATATGTTTAGGTTTTTACTTGGCAAATCTTTGTAAATTTACTAGCATTTTCTGAGTGAGATAGTTTAGCAAGCATTTTTCAAGTAAATCCTACTCCAATTTTTTTACACTGTAGTTCAAACTTTTGACTGCTTTCTTTAATAATTACATGACACAATACTTGTACTTTTACTTTTAGTACTTAAAGTAGTGAATTTTTAAATAAACTACTTGCAATACTTAAGTAGAAAAAATGTTGAATACTTTAGTACTTCTACTTAAGTGTGGTGCTTAAAGAGCACTTCAACTTCTACTCAAGTCACTTTTTTGATAGAGCACTTGTACTTTTACTCAAGTCCGGGTTTCTAGTACTTTATACATCTCTGTTTACCAGTATGGCTTATCTAAAACTCGATCTAAAACTTTCTGTCTCTCACTACTGCTCGAACTATATCAACATCCAAGCAATGAGAAAAGCGAACCGTGAGCTCATTTGTTTTCCTTCGGGCTACGTCATATGACACGTTGCTTGCGGGAAAGGCGTATTCCAGAGCCTAGCGCATTTTTAACCAAAATCTCTACATCAAATGAGATTTCATTAGAATTTTTTACATTCGTTTTTTTTAAAAGACCTCTGCAGATAATTTAATGTATTAATTCAGAAATAAATTCAACCTGCATTTTGCTCTTTAACGTGGTGTGTTGAACTTGTAACTTGTGTAAATAAAACATTTGATGCAGACATTGTCAGACGTTTCATGTGACGTAGTCGAATGTTGAAATCCAACATGGCGGCGCCCGTGCAACAAAAACAACACTTTCAAAGTACCATTTTATCCCTTATAACAAATTCTGCCATTTTAAAAATTGTACCAATGAGAATAAATAAAATACATCTGTTATATCACCTTTCTCAAATTACAGTTCAGTTCATCTTTAAGGTAAAGCATATGACGCCCTGAGGAGAGCGTCATTGTAACTGACGCTAAAGGGTGCCTAAAGCGTTGGATGTTGAAGCATGGTCAAAAGTGTCAGTCAGATGATGCCTTGGGATGAGAATGCGTTGCGTAATATGTTTTTTTATTATTATTCTTAGTTTGCAGAAGCACATAACTTATCAACATTGTTGCCATTAATGGCTTCTGTATCCTGTTCCATATATACAAAATGTGGATTTTATTTAGATGACACTTGAAGATAAAGACAGAAGCCGGTTTATGTGCTCAGGTTTTCTCAAATGATTTTTTATTTGTTAAACGTCTCATCTGGATTTCATTGATATTTTTTGATGCATTTAGTGTCAATATGCAGTCTTTCTGATGAGGCTGTGGGTGTACAGAAAGACGAAACGCTGAACCAGACATGCCGACAGGCATTCATGGCCAAGTGGAGACAGTTATCAGGTTATTCATGATTTTTGAAATAGTAAATGGCACCAGCTTTCTTTGCACATTGAAGGATGAAAGGGAATGAAAAAAACACAAACATTCAGTTAATTTCTGCTATGGCATTGAGCAAATTCCAGGTATCCTGACATTATGCATCAGCTTCAACCCTTCATAACTGAGCTGTTTTAATGGCTACAGAACAGAATTAATGACTCCAGAAATCAGATTCCCACCCAGACAACCAGGGACAGTTTAAGTCGTTTTCTCCCCCACCCATTCACTGCATCTTTCCTGTGACAGGAAAAGTTGTGGTGTTGCTGACCTTAATTTCATCTCCTCATCATGCTGCTATAGATCTCTGCGGAGCGATTCACCGTGCTAAACAACGACTTCTCCCGCATAACTTATCTCCCTCCCACACACACACACACCTTGAGAACACCAGCGTCGGCCTAGCAGCGCATTTCTACAACTTAGTGCCTGCCATCAGCATCACTCACAATGAGGTCTACAGCGAATGACTGGTAATAAAAGGCAGAAGGTTTGGCTTCTGGGTAGATGTGGGAGGACAGTGGTACCGAGCTTGAATAGATGTGCAACAAATAACCATTTTAACCGTAGTAATCATTTTAAGTCCATTTGATTTATTCGATAAAAAAATGTCATTATTGGATATATAATAAATTAATATATTCATACTGAATATAATTTCCTATTCAGTATAATATATTTTTTGTGAGGTCTACAGGCCTAATTTGCAAATAAAAGAGAAAAATAAAAAGGATTTATATAAATATTTTTATTATTATTATTATTATGGAGCATATTCCTGTTTTTTTTTCTCTTTGTCTTATAGAGACGATATAGTCCATTAGCTAACTAGGTCTAACAGTGATGTTAAAGAGCAAAACCATTTAAAAATGTTAATAGGTAAATTTGTGCCATGCTTAATTCTCATGATTAATAGTTTATATTAAACAGAAGGCATACATTATTATCATTATTGTTGATGTTATTATTAACACATACAGTAGATTAGTTACATCTTAGTGACGATTTTACACTTCTGTAGCACATACAACAAACTGTGCAGTCTTATTCCCACTATTGTGAAGGTTTTTCCGGAAGGATTTGTTGATATATCATTATTGGCCTGATTTATATGACATTTTATGCCTAAAAATAGGGCGGAAATCTATTTAATGCTATTGGCAGTATTTTCTGATTTACAGGGTAACAAAAAGAGATATTTATAATCCCTTCAGGTGATGTCTTTTCATTGAAAATATCAACTAAATGCTAAAATAATTTTGAACCTCATTTTTTTCAATGGTGAGATTCGTCACTTCAGAATATATGGAAATTAGTGCATATATTAATAGATATAGCCTGATTAGTAGGGGTGTAACGGTTCACAAAATTCACGGTTCGGTTCGATACGATACACTTGTGTCACGGCTTCGGTACGTTTCAAATACAGCAAAAAGAAATGGCAGAGAAATTTCCTTGATTTAATTTTTTTAATTATATTTTTATTAAAACTAACATCATAAAGTATGATATTTTTTAACTTTGAGCAATGATGGAACTATACTTGACTTTTCTTAAAGCATTTAAAAACAAAACAGCTCCTTGGACAAAATGAAATGTAATATTGTAGTAGTTATAAATAAAGGTTTATTTTAGTTTAGATTAACATTTGAGGGAAGCAATTGTATTAATAATGTCAAAATACAACAGACGTGATGTTACTTGAAAGCATTATAGCTAGGGTTGGGTATTGTTTGAATTGAATTGATTCTGATTCCGATTTCGATTCCTTGTTTCGATTCCGGTTCCTAACAACTCTCGATTTCGATTCTTTTTAAGAGGCAGGGTCAAAAAAGTTTAGCTAACCTTGCTAACCAACGGTCTTTCTGAAGGAAATACTCCTTCTGTCACAAATACTCCTTTTGTCACAAATTTTGCATTTTGCATTTTGCCGATATTTCCTTATTTTTAGAAAAGTGAAGCCACACTTTGGACCGCCGACATAAGCTACTCATGTTCGACTCGGCGCGGTTATGCCAACACTTCCGGTAGACGCTTCTTCGTTGGTGTTGTTCTGCAGTTTCTTCTCCAGGTCGGCGGACTGTGAATATCGAAACTAGGAATCAAAATTTTTACTTTTGAACGATTCCGGGAAAAACTAAAAGTTAGTCCCGGTTTCCAATCGATACTCGATTCTCAATACCCAACCCTAATTATAGCCTACTATTCCTGCCAAACTTACAGATAGTAGTGTTATACAGTAAATCCATGGTGAATGTTGCTGATCTGTGGACACTGGATAGTTCATTCATGGCACAATGTTTCTTCCTGGTTTCCACGTCAGCGATGTTTGATCCGTTAATAACAGAGAAATGTGAATGTTTATCCCTAGATCTCGCAGCGATGTTATTACTTCAGTGGCGAATTCAAATGTCTTCTTTACTGGATTTGTCTGTGTAGTAACAGTGCTGATCAAGATCGGCTCACGCTGCATTGGTCCAAACTGATAAACAGTCCGTCATCCAGACAACCACACAATAACGAGTAGCTCAGGTTTGTTCCGCTTACATTACATTTGCCATTTGATGTTGGACAATGTTGTGGTCACGCTAGCGTCTCTTATATTATGAACGTGCTTGCGACGCGTGAAGTAACGAAAATGTTGGTCGGCAAGCACAAATGAACCGAACGAACCGTTCGATTAAAAAATGTGTACCTAAAATCGAACCGAAAGCCTCATACCGAACGGTTCAATACGAATACGTGTATCGTTACACGCCTACTGATTAGTATATTTAAACATAAAATTATAGAAAACTCGCAATACATTTTTTCTCCTACTCATGCGAGTAATAAACTGGTAAAGTTTCATGGTGATATCTGTAAGTTCAAATTTTTACCCTATTCACCTGTAGTGGTGTCTCACCTTAAAGAGCCAATTGGCGGCAATCTTGAATTTGAAGATCAAAAATAGGTAAAATCAATAAGTCTTACATAATTTATGAATTTCTTGACCAAAATAGTCTCAGAAACCATATATTATGTGCAGCACAATATATGTGCACTGTGGGCAAAACCATTAAAAAGTTCATTTCCAGCTTGGCCGACGACAGCCATTTTGGATATCAGGCTCTCACAAAAATTCCCCACATTTTTGTGAGGGGCACCTGGCTCCACGGTCACGGAACGGCTATAGATGACCCAACTATCTGTATATATAAATTAAAGAGAAAAAACAATTAAAGTGTTTAATTAGCCTAAAGATTTCCAAAAATCTTTGGTATTGAATATAATAATTTAATAGGCTATATTAATTCATCATTGAATCATTTATTCATCTAAAATGAAACAGAAGGCATAAAATGTGATTAATTATTACCGTTATTATTGAGTGCACTTCTGGTTTTTACTCTGTTTTTAGAGTCATATAGCCCAAATGAGTTAACGCTGTAGGCCTACTATGCAAATGAAAGAGCAAAAACCAATGCAAGTTATGTGTTTCTACATGCTCTCCTCTGTGATTATATTTCAAAGAGGCACCCTTTTAATTTCTAAATCACTGAGAAAACTCGACCTAATTTCTTGAAAGAATGTCTACACATGAAAAAAGCAACATGGTCTTTGAAGTCTAGAATTAGACACATGAACTCTTGCCCTTCCTTTAGCACAATGATGCCTTATCAGTCCTGCTTCTTATTTATTCATAATCAGACTTAATGCTTTTAAGGCATTCAGACAATTGATCCGCATCAAAACACTCCACAAACAAGTGCTTGTAAATGTTAGGACATAGGTCTTTATTCAAAGGCAGCGATTAATATTTCATATCAGCCTTCAGGATTAGAAAAGTATCGCAGTAACGCAGATGAATTGCCCCAAGTCAAACGTCTCACTTTAATGCAGCCGTTCCCTTAAATATTTAAGATAATGAAGTGCCGTTTATTTTCACAGTATAGAACAGCGGGTTTAGCTGAACTGCGACCATTTCGAAACAACTTCACCGAATGTTATGTGAATCAGTCACGCTCAATGGCCACTTTGCTGCCTAACCATACTAGCGAAATAATGTGAAAGCCACCAATTGGGCTGTCTTTGTAGTCTCCTGTAGGAAAGTGCAGACTATGAAAGCATTTATTCTTTCACTCAGCTCAAGTTCGCAGCTCCTCAGAGGAGACAGCGGGCAGCTGAAGGACTGTAATTAGCACCTGAAGGCTAATTCTCACTTGGAGTTTATTTTTCGATTAAGGTAGCACGGTGGTCTTCTAGGTCACAGTGGCCATTCATTGGAAATGGTTCAGATTTGATTTATGCACATGTCGCTATGTCTCATACGTGTGTTTTAGGTATAGGCCTACTGTAAATTATTTTCACTTAAGCTGAATAGTAACAATCAGTGACAAAATTAACAAGCTAAAGGCTATAAAGAAGGTGTCAAAGAGAATGGATTGAAAATATGTGCTGATGTTGATTCAATGTTAACAGCAATTACATAATTATCTCTAAATGGAGAAAGCTGGGAACACCTAGTAACAGATTTGCGTATGGGTGTTAATGTCCCTTCCTTCTCCAGATGTTGTGCTCTTTCTCACCTGCTATTGTGCAGCTTGTAGTGTTACAATGTGCCTGCAGAGGGAGACAGAGTTTATTGTTAACAATAGTAAACCAACATAAACTTACAAAGTACATTAAAAAACATCAGAGCAGTTTAAAAAAAAAAAGAATATAGTAAGTACATAAGTTATCGTTCCAGCACTAAAGGTGCATTAGGTGTTCAGAAAGACCTACAACCTGGTTTAAAATCATGCACTCTCAAACTTAACATAACAAAAGCTGTTTTTATTCTACATTTTTATTGCGCAGAAATCAGGTCACAGCTTAAAATCACTCATGGCCGTGTTCAAACTGCCAGTAAAAAAATCTTCATTTTTTAATATTCAGATTTTATGGGACAGTTTGGACAGAAAAAAAAAAAAAAAAAAAAACACGGAGGTGGTTTGAAATGCGATTCCAATCAGATTGTCATGCGTCTCAGTCTGGACTGCTCAAACTATAACATCAAAACTGGTGACAGGAATGCTGGGAGTATTCATAAGGTGTTCAAGTGCATGTCAAAAATGATCTGCATTTTCCTGTGCGACAGAGGAGTTCTGCACAGCAACTCTACAGGGTGCTGATGCACCATTTTTTCTTGAAACCGTTTTGAAAGCCTTGTCACATGTGGGTATGTCTACACACAGTAGTTACCAAAGCAACCTGTGCTGATAGGTTGGTTATGTCTGGACACAAATCTTTTCTGCAGTCTGAACATAGCCTTTCACTATAGGCTCAAGGATGTCCAGATTTGGTTTAGCTTCAACTTGGCTCTACCAATAAAACCTGCCTGGATGTTTCTAGAAAGACCTTGGTTCCCTGGTTCATGTGTGTTTCATTGGGGTTGAAGCTAAACTCTCCAGAACAGTGCTCTGCAGGAGCAGGACTATAATTGAATAAATTAATTTTGATTATGCATCCAGACCACTAGGTGTCAGTAAAAGACGACAGAAACCACTGCCATTTTGACAAGCACAAATGACCTATTATTCACCATTGGCTATATATAAAAGCACAGATGCCACATTTGCCGCTGTTTCTGTGAGCTGTATGTGAGCCGTCCGTCATATTGGAACTGTCAAAGTCAGCCAGTGAACACTCGAGAAAAAAAAGTTTTGTAAAGGAATCTATGCCTGATAAGGCCCGTGTGACGAAACACACTCGCAAAATAAAACAGCATTACAGCTCCATCTTTTGTTTGTTCAGAACCCTTGATGTCAAAAGTGTGTCTGGTATATTCTCCAAAAAATAACTTTGTTTCTTCTTTCCACACACATTGTTGATTGAGTGAAGTTGCACCAGAACAATTAGGCCTACAAAACAAATATACTGTACAAGTGAACAACACATTTATAGCATTTCCAAAATTTTGGAATGTTTCTATGCACTGGAGGAAAAAAGTATTGTTAAAATAAATAAATAAATAAAGCATATATCTGAGCATGCTGATAACATAATATAGTATTAACATAATGTCCACTGATAACAGAAAACATTATTTTTGTAATGTCATGCATGTATTATTACACAATACATGAACACAATTTGTACATATTTTACATATTTAGCACATTCAAAACCTACATCTGCACTGTGAATAAAATATTTTCATGATTTGTCAAATCAACTTAAATAATTTATGTAGGCTAGTTCAGATAACATAATATTTTGAGTTTCTGATGATTAAATCAAATGTACAAAAAATATTTTCTAAGGTAAGTAAGAATAAATAACTTACCCCTTAAATATTATAGCCTCTCCTCGGCTGGATCAAGTCATTCCTCAAAATGAACTGAAACCACAATTGTGTTCTTCTAACCATGTTCCAAAATGACGAAGTAATTAAATCTGATGAAATCTGATATGTTTTATCGAGTTCATGAAGTGTCAAACTTTGTGTTTCAGTTAATTAAGTGCATCTACTGACACTAAAACAAATTGTCAAAGAATAGTGCGTAGGTATGCATCTTGAATAGATTAAATGCAATAATATTAACATACTATCCACTAATAACAGAAAACATTTTTGCAATGTCATACATGCATGCATGTATTATTACACAATACATGAACACAATTTGTACATACCGGTATTTTACATATTTAGCACATTCAAAACCTACATCTGAGCAGAAATGTGAGAAGAAAAGCTTAATTGATAAGGCAGTATTTTACAGTAAACACTTCTTAAACTATATCCAAACAGGCCAATTGAATCTTGTATAAACATCGCTTTTATAAAATATTATAAATCATAGGTTATATTAAAAAGCATATAAATGTTCATCCCATAGTTTAATAGTTGCTTATAACAATTTAAGTTGACTTCACTTATGTCTAGGCTATAGCAATATAGTTTTTGGAAAAGCCAAACTAGTCAATATGTAGGCTACATAAAATGTACAATGTGAAATCTGATACGTTTTATCGAAGGTTATGAAGTGTCAAACTTTGTGTTTCAGTTAATTAAGTGCATCTACTGCCACTAAAACAAATTGTCAAAGAATAGTGCGTAGGTACGCATCTTGAATAGATTCAATGCACACTTGCTTCCTATTTCTGATCAAATCTCAGTTCTACACAAACTTCCGCAATAGAATTATCCCTTAGCAGTAGGAGTAACAAAATCTCTCTGTACTAATACCTGTTGATCACAACTAATTATATTAAATTATGATATAGTATGTTAAATATTATTAAGCAAACATATCATTTTAATATATCAAATAAAAATGTCTTAGTTCTAGAAACTTACCTTAAAAATTGAATGAGGTGGGTTGTATCATTATTACTTATCCTGTGTGACACTTCCTCAAGATTTAATTTTGAGCTCACAATTTCCACAAACAGCAACGTTGTGGTGCATTGAGTCCATTGTTGAGTTTTTGTTTTGTTTTTTGTTTTTTATATTGGGAGCTTTTTTCCATTGTGGAAAAAGAAAGGTAACTGCGAAGTTTTATCTCACAATTCGCATTTACCTTTTTTTTCTTTGCCGAACACAAGCTTCACACTATAGGTATTTGATAGATGTTGTGGTAAGATGTTGATGCGCTGTGGTTAGTGGATTCTAGGTGGGGAAATCAACAAAAATTGTTGGTTTCCAGGACTGGTAAAATGTAACGGGAGTAAACGGACAGACAGAAGCATATTGTGGTCCGTCTGCTAGTGATGAGCTTGAACATGGCACCACTGGAGTGAAGCACAGTAGCTGACTGTGACCTCTGTGTGCTACTTGAAGGACATGCAGGACTCTGCTCATGTTTTCAGTCCATTGGCCTAAAGCATTTGAATGTAATGCACATAAACATTTAGTTTTCAATGGCACAATATAATCAAATAACAATGTTTTTCTTATCCTCAAAATATAAGGTAACCGTTACTGGCGATTTGCAGGACTTCTGCCAGTTTAACACTGCATGAAATGCAAACCCCATTATTTTAGGCCTGGCTGATCTTGCTAGGTGGACACAGTAATAAAACCCCCCAGCATAAGATGTACTATACTTAAACATTTATACACACTCACTGAGCAGCCCAATCTAACCTGCCAGAATGCCATTGTTTAGATGTTTCAGTCTGTGAGCAGCCCAAATGGAAAACTGCACTGATGGAAAATGTTTTTTTTTCTTTTTTTTTTTTACATTTTATTACCAAATGTTTCATGACATAAACAACAATTTATTCCTTTCATCCTTCTCTTCATTTGTTAACATCACACACTTTTAGAGGAGTCTCATGGGGTACAAGAGTTTTAAAATGCATGCACAGGTATTTCCAATTATGGAGAAACAGAAATAGTAAATTAAGATGAATTTTGAACAAAAAAACAACAGTAGATCATGGTGACACCATATAAACGACAACAAACATTTGAAAGTACAACTCACATTTCACGTACGAAATCTGTACGACGAGTCTCCTCTCGCAGAGTGAGTGTCCCCTGAAAGCTGCTCGTATTTTATCCACTCTGAGGTGATGGAGGGATATGCCTGGAGGAGAGAAATGAAAAGGATCCGAGTGAAAATTAAAATGGCTCCGTCTGGCAGTCAGCTCAGCGGGGGCCTAGGGTTAATCAGAGGTGGTGAGAAAAAGAGAGAGTGAGAGAGAGAGAAACACTAGGAGGACGACAGTAATGCAGACAGACTGGAAAGTATCAGAGAGACAGAAACAGAGCAAGAGGAGAGACTAAGAGAGCAGCGAGTGTGAGACACTGAGTCTAAACCAGACAGAAAGATCCATCAGAATGGAAAGACACAGGGACAGGAGGCATGTTTAGAGAGGCTCGGCTGCCCTCGGAGACCTTTTGAACCGTCCGCAGCGGGTCTGTCTGTGAGTCAGCACTACATGAGGTGCTGCTGCATGTGTGTGATGTGCATCAGTGAAAACACACTTGTGACAGTTGAGGGAGGAACTTTCCAATATTGAACCTCGCTATAGGTATGGGAATATACTTAAAATATAAATCGAAATTAAAATGTGTGTGTGTGTGGGTTTGTTTATGTGACTTATGAGGACACACGTTTGTATAATGACATGTGTATTACACTGGTATTACAACTTATTGGTGGTTTATGAGGACATTTTAGAAGCCCTCATGGCTTAAAAAAAATAAAAATAAAAACATAAAAATGTTTTATTAAAAAATTTAAAATGCAGCATGTCTCCTGTGATGGTTAGGTTTAGGGATTGCGTTAGTGTAGGGGGATAGAATATATAGTTTGCACAGGATAAAAACTATTAAGCCTATGGAGAGTCCTCATAATGCTGTTGCACCAACATGTGTGTGCGTGTGTGTGTAACAAAAAATGTAAACCCAATAGTGTATGTATTAATGTTACATATAGCCTAATATACATATATTTTCTGAAATTTTCCAGAATGCATTTTAGCATTTAAAATAATATTACAAATTTAGATATATTAGCTTTTTTAAAAATGGAATATGAGCATATTCAGGTTTTCTGCTTGTGTTTACATGGCCGTGCGTGACCGGGTTGTTGCTAATTAATTTTCCGGTTTTGAACGGGTTATTAGCTGCTTGTAAATTTGGTCAATATGAAGAAACTCTCAAAACGCCGTTGGAAGCCTCCAGAGAGGAAAGTTGCATCAAGAGAAGAGTAACTTTTTTTCTAATGCTACATCGGGCTTCTTAGTGAGGAAATTAAGGAAAGTTGTTTAACGAGCTTTGAAATTTTGGTGGTGCTGTAGTCTAAATTTCCACACAAAAAAAGCAATTTCACGCTTCATTCCAAGATCCAAACAATAGCTTATTGGAATTAAAACGTATTAAGCAATAACAAGACCCAAAAAACGTTTTTAGCACATTAAAACCACTTAATTATCAGTATGATAGCATCTCTTGTTAACAAAACCTCCCATGATAATATTATCAATCGCATCAAAGATACCTTTAATCCTAAATTGCCCTTGAAAACACCAATTTCAATTTATAAATGCATCTACATAGTTAGGGGTCTGTTTGGTTTTTGGTGTGAATTCAGAAAGCCGCAGTAGGCCTAGTGTTTAATGCTCCAATCTCAAATTCTGATTAAAATGACGACAACAACAACAACAAAGATTTTGTAGGATATATTTAAGGAGGTGACTCTAGCGCGTAGGAAAATTATGTTGGAATCGGATCCTGAACACGTCCTTACTGGGAGTTGAAGTCATGCCACTGGGACAAAACAGGTTACCACCGTGTTTTGATGTTATTGATGCCATTTAGTTAATCGTTGTACTCTACTGGCCTCTGGTGTTGTCAGATGAAACTACAAAGTACATATTGAAAACGTCTGTGTAAAATAAAATGGAATTAATCAGAGGGGCATAACATACAAGCCTCAGGTGTTTCCAAAAAAAATATGAAATAAAATACAATATCAAAAATAGTGTTAGTTTTTCGACTATTTCGATCTGTTTCTAAGACAGCAGTCTTAAATTAAACAACCAAAGTAAGCCACTAAAAAGAAAAATCATGTTTTTAACCATCTTGATCTGTTTTCAAGACATCCAAAAATCCAAATGCTAACATTCACAAACCATTTTCTGTCCTCCGATATTATGTCAAAGGCATTTACTATTAAAATGCCCTAAACAATGCCCAGCCAATGAAAATATTCACTAAATTAATTCATACCTTGTACTTTATTGTCTTTCTAAGATTCAGATTTCAATCATTTGTCTAAAACAGCACAAGTGTATTTTGTCATTACTCAGAGTACGGATTTGATGAATGATGGTGATGAATGACTGAAATTCTTGTTTTAAAGAGTAACTAAACACTTAACCTACTTTTTTTAGTTAATGTAAGAATGGATCTTTATTAATACCAGTAATTTATTCGAGTACCTTTTTTGGCATATTTGTTTATAAAGTGTTGTATTTCTACAATATATGGTGTAAAAGCGTCTTAGTGCTGCCCTCTTCAGGTTGAACGGTGGCTACTGCAGTTGAATTTTCCTATTGGATGTTTGCGGTGGTACGTGACACAGCGGTTGTTGGTGATGTAGGCAAGTTCCATACAAAGAGATGCGTCTCAGGTGCACGCCCCCCTCCGCTGGGCTCTGCCCACTTTTCCAGCATTTTTTTAAATATTGCCAGTGGGTGGAGTCAGGCTCTGACCAGGGGTTTAGTTACCCTTTAAAGAGCCCCTATCATAGCATTTGAAATTTTCCTATTTTTGTTTTGGGAGTTTAACGTGCATGCAAGGATAAAAAACACTTTATTTGTCTTATAAGTATGCATTTATTTTTAACTGATTTGCTCAACAACTCACAAATGATTCGTTCAACAGATTCATTTTCCCAAGCACATCCTTTGAGTGACGCGATTCTGCGGCGATTAGTCAAATGACCCAGTCAGTTGTTAATTGGTAAACCGTAGGCAGAGATTGTCGGCAACGGAACACCCATCTCCATTAGATGGATTATAGCTTGTCAAGTGTTGTATACAGTGAACAAACATGTCAGAAAAAGTGCACTTTCCACACGGTCCCGTACTCGCGTCTCCGTCAAGAGTCGAGACTTTCCCGGCGAAACTCACATTGCGGTGGCTTTTGAGGGCAGTGCTTATTATATCAAGCAAAGTCATATTTGGTAAAGTCGTTTAGGAGGTAATTGCTATTTTTCAGTGAATGTCTGGTGAATATCAAAAACAAAACGGTCCATGCTACAGAAAACATAACATCAAACATTATTAATAATACTTACAGATTGTGATTCGGAGGAGGACGAACCTATCCATACTGGATACTGAGCCCTCCTTCAGGAACAAACCGGCGTGCGAATCCACATTTGAATTTTGAATGATCCGTCATTAAAATGATGAGAACAAAAGTTGAGCGCCGGTATCATTGCAAATATGAACTCTAACCACTGATTCTTCACATGCTCGTCCCTGGGCAACTGGAAACAAGTGGCTGAACTGTCTTTGGCAATGTAGAACACACAGCGTCTTCTCGACAAGTTTACACTTCCATCTGCGCGCGCACGCAGTTGTTGGGAAGCGCTAATGAACTAATGTTTCGTATCTACATCACTATGAAACAGCTAATGACTCGTTTCAAAAACAATTCATTTCATATACTCAGAGTCAACTCTCACTTTTGAAAGACAACTTTATATATGGTGCACTTTCAGATATTAAATCTTTGCAGGATGTTTTTTCAAGACAGTAATTTTCAAAAATCCATGCTAGGGGCTCTTTAAGTGTACTCTTGTATGCATTGTCACCACTAGATGGCAGTCATCTGTCACAAATTCAAACCCTTAGAATTCAAACCTGTAAAAGAATAGAATAGAATAGAATAGAATAGAATAGAATAGAATAGAATAGAATAGAATAGAATAGAATAGAATAGAATAGAATAGAATAGAATAGAATAGAAATAGTATTTGTTGCCACACAACCAGGGCCCAAATAAACTGTATTATTACAATTATTTAAACTTTCACAGGTATGCTAAAACAAAAGTCTAGAGATGCAGAGGTCTTTAAGATCTTGATTTTGCATTATCCAAACAGACACACATAACCTGCTAGATGACAAATTTCCAAAACTCATATACTTGTCTAACTTGTCTTCTACTCAAGCACAAAAAACAAGGTACAGTAATTAAACTACAGAAAGATGAGTCACTTTTTTCTCAGAAGTAGATATTATGTTTTCTCTTGCTCTGTTGTAAAATCTTTTATTATGTATTTCAATCAATAATTCAAAGGTGTGCAGTTCCCAGTTGTCTTTACGGCATAAATATTTATAATGGGCAACCAACATGTTTACCCAAGTGTGCCGCACAAGTCCTGAAATGTAAGGTGAAAGAAAGAAAGAAAGAAAGAGAAAGAAAGAAAGAAAGAAAGAAAGAAAGAAAGAAAGAAAGAAAGAAAGAAAGAAAGAAAGAAAGAAAGAAAGAAAGAAAGAAAGAAAGAAAGAAAGAAAGAAAGAAAGAAAGAAGGAAAGAAGGAAAGAAAGGAAAGAAGGAAAGAAGGAAAGAAGGAAAGAAGGAAAGAAAGGAAAGAAGGAAAGAAGGAAGAGAAAGGAAAGAAGGAGAGAAAGAAAGGAAAGAAGGAAAGAAAGAAAGAAAGAAAGAAAGAAAGAAAGAAAGAAAGAAAGAAAGAAAAAGAAAGAAAGAAAGAAACTAAAAAAAAACCTGCCCTCTCCATGTAATCTAATGGGATGTGAGACACAGTAAACAATCAAATATTTTTTATTTTCATTTGAAATTAACAGGTTTTTTCATTTTATTTTTATTTTTTTTTTACAAATATGGATTGTTGTTTTTTTTGTTATTTGATGCGATGCTGCAAGGGGGGGAGTCAAGATTGACAGCTTCTCTGAGTGAAGGAGTCACAGAGGCGCCTACAGACTTTTTTTCAGGAGGAAATTGGGAGCTTCAACTTTAATTCCTACATTTCCATAACTGTTTATTTTCATATCGACATAATCTTACATTCACTGGTTGCACACTTCAGAATGTCTCTGGATGTGTCAACCTTTTTGACATTGCCGACAACAACATTGGAAAGGTTCCTGAAAGTTTGCTTAGGCCCCAATGGGCCCCTGTTTGAGAACCACAGCAGTAGAGGTCATCCAGGTATGTTTACATGATATTATATTTACAGCATAGCCTACACTGCACACTCGATATCCTGTTCATTTGATGTACTGCTTTTAAATACTAAGGAAGTGTGCCAAAATGTTGATGGGCTCAAGGCTACCTTTTCCACTTACTGATGAAGAAATTAATTAGGTTTTTAGATTTGTAATTACATTTGAAGATAAATAACAGAGAAAAATAGCCAAACGAAGCAATATTTTATTTGAAACCTAGAGTTTGGGTCAAAGTCACCAACATTCAAGTGATTCTACACTCACTCAGTAGCCTACTTGAACTTCAATTTTATAGTGTTTTGTAATCGCGCCGGTGATTATAACGGCTGCTCGACTTGTGTCGCGTCGCGCGCTCATAGACAGTGTTCAGCTCTATGTCTTTCCACATCAAAGGGAAATCACACAAGTTCCAACAGTTCAGCGGTGGGAGGCTACCAGCGCTTGAAAGGATCGTTCGCCTCCAATGCACCAAAGCAAACAAACACTCTTGCCCTCGGAAGTTGCATATTTCCATAAACTGCATATGGATGAAAAGCGTCCTTGAGTGCCGTCAGTGTTGTTTGTGATTCAGCTCGATATGTCTGAAAATCAGCCTCTTTGCGCTCTGGTTTTCTTAACTTCACTCTTCTGCTCGACATTCTCACAGGGGACACGGTTCGTTCATTCAGCTGCCCTAGATGCGGATGGGAGATACAACATTAAGTGGGGATTTGACGAGTCCACGATAACTTTTGAAGTAGAAGTGGAAACGAGGGGATATATAGGATTCGGTTTGTCACCGACCGGTGCGATGTCTTCGTCTGATATCGTGATAGGTGGTGTGCTCAACGGAAGTTCCTATCTGCTGGTAAGTGTGTGTGCACGCAACTTTGGGTGTAAATGCATCTCTGATTATACACAGCTCACAGTTTAAAATTAGCCTGCTGCATTTTGACCTCTGTAAATGTCTGTGCTGGACTGACTTATAAGCAGGTTACTCAAATGATTTAAGTGTTTTGAATAAAATGTTTTTGATCTGTGATGGAAAAAATCATTAACAACATATTTGCTCCCATCCATATTACTTACACAACAATCATATGCAAAAAATGAAAGAAAAAGTAAAGTAAAACAACGATTTTATTTTTACTTTCATTTGTTTAGCCTACCATCCATAATGCGCTGAATGAACTTATTTAATGCATATTTATGCATACTTTTTATATCAATTCAAACAGACATCTGTTATGAGCTTTTTAAACTTAATAGTAATTGGCATTAGCCAAAACATAGATCAAAATTAATCTGCACTTATTTGGATCACAAAACTACATGCGTATTATTATTAGTAGTTAATAATATAATAATAATTATTATTATTAATATTAAAGCATTCATAATTCATGTTTTTTTATGTTGAGGGAATCATTAATTGTTGTAGTATTGTTTTATTCATTACTTGTGCCAATAAAGCAGAAATAAAACAAAAATAATCAACTGTTCTGCATGTCATTGCCAGATCATCTGTATTGGTAGTGGTCGCAAAAACTGTATTAGTTTCTGACTGGTTTTTGTTTTATTATTTTCATCGTGTTTTTTTACTTAAACATAGAGTTTATAAAATTACATACTTTTTCAAGAGTGTGAGCAACATTAAAGACCACTGTCTGAACATTTAAATCTGCTGTAATAGTTTTTTTCTGAAATCTGTTGAGATCATCAACAGTAACCCACTGACCTGACTATAATCAGCTGCCTTGATGTGACCTGGATATTAATCAGACAGTTCTTGCACAGACACTATACCTTTTCAAATGAAAACAGGGCGATATTTGAATCCACACCAATTGTCCATATTCTGTACATTATAATCCCCATCCAGCTGTGTCTTACTGTATGATGTATAGAATAGTCCAAGGTATGATTAGTGTTCAGCACAGGGCTATTCATCAGCATTGTTTATTAAAGACTCTTGTATATGTATTGAAGTTTTAGTTTTGTAAGCATGAGTCATGACTGTTTTTGTTCCAAAACTGTAGCTGCAGTTCTGTTTGAATGCATTGTACAAAAAAGAACATTTGCGAGGACAGCAAAACATTTTGATCAAAGGTATAATCAAAATGTGAACCCATGCAGACCAAAACCAAAAAGATTTACTCACATACTCCATTAAAACAGGTTCAGACATAAAAGATGCAAACCTGAGATGGACTAACTTGGTTCCTCCTCACTCTGCTCAGGACTACTTTACAGACTCGAACAGAAAGGTCCATAAAGATCCACAGCAGAGCTACAAGCTTCTGTACGGCAGAGAGAATGGCACACATACTGTCCTGGCTTTCAGCAGAAACCTTCAGACCTGTGATGACAATGACAAAGTCATTACGGTAGGTTTGACATAATTACAGTCTAAAAAGAAACAGCTTTTAGTGTCAGGGTCTCTTTATCCAATTTTTGGAGCGTGCACCAAACCAAAGCTTGCGCTCTCAGTTGTAATTATAATGTCAGCACATAGCCTTTCGTCAAGGGAAAACAATAGTATGGTGTTTAATTGAGGAGTTCAATAAACTCAAGTACCCTAAAATGTTGTCAACGTATTACTTATATAAAAAGCCTATTGCGCTTACAGTAAGCTTACAATTACCCATAATTTGTCACTGAGCAGGGCAGTACAGTGAGAGTGATCTGGGCGTTCCATGAGGAGGACGTGGGAGTGTCAGGACTAGTCTACCATGGGATGAACAGAGGCAGAAAGAGTCTGCGATCACTCAACCCTGGAAGCAGCTCCAGCATCCCAGCAGGAACAGCTTTCTTTGACCTTCAGAACGAGGAGGTGAGGGAAGTGCGTGCAGCAGACTGCTGGAGCGTTTGATCAGCTTACTGTATGACAGAAGAGTGGCATAGACCGGCTTAGCCTAAGGCAGTGTTATGCCAACTGTTTTGTCTATTTGTGCATGCTTAAAAATCAAGGTCCTTAATGTCAAGGTTTTGTGGTCACATATGAATCCTTTTAAAATACAGACCCTTTTGCCTGCTGATTGGGTACTTTCAATGAAAACAAGGCTCCTTTTATGCCTGTGGGATACTGCCAGACACCAGATTTTATAAGAGTGTACATATTTACAACCTCATAACAAATGCTCAGCATTGAATAGGAAAAACCCCAGGAAATGGGATTAATAAAAAGCTGGAAGTCCACACTCTCCAGTCTACAATGGAATATTGCTGGTTGTTGCCATCTAACTGCTATGTTTAACTGTTTTGGGAATTTTGTAAACATTTTTAAATATTGCAGGTTCCTGTGCCTCATAAGGATACAACATACTGGTGCCAGATCTATAGATTTCCAAAGCTGAAGAAGAAACATCATGTAATCAGAGTGAGTAATACAATTATTTAAATTATTAATTTACAACAATTATTATTTCTAAAATTGAATCAGTGCCATATATTTTACTAGCATAATAACAATGTAGAGTTTTACTTGAAAAAAATACTACATACAGTATAAGAGAGAACCACTTATGCCGAGTTCAGACTGCACGATTTTAGCCATGATTTTGGCTCGCGACAGGTTTTGAGAAATCGCAGACAAATGCCCGAAATCACAGGCAAATCGGCGCTCGTTCACGCGAGTGACAATCACGCAGTGTGAATGAGCAAAGACGCGAACTGAGAGAATCACAGACGAGTCGCCGACGCCCGTGACAGATTTAGCATGCTAAATATCTGGACCTGTCGGCGATTGAAAATCCTGCTGTGTGAAAAGTGTTTTGACTGAAAACCACATCGGCGATCACCGGCAGCCAGTGAGAGAGCAAGATACAGAGCAGCAGGGAGTTCGGGGAGGAGTTATAGATCACATTTCAACATGATATTGTTTCAGAAAAAAAGCTTCTTCTTGGTCTATTTGGACACAATAAATGGAAGAAAAATTAGTAGAAATTTGGCAGGAGCACTCTTGTGTGTTTGACGTTTCACCTGAGCTGTACCACAACCGGGCTCGAAAAAAAAAAAAAACGTGAGAATGTGTGGTGTCGCGTTGTTTCCTTTTTCACATCTCACGTGTGTTTGTTGTGAAACGTAGTTTGCGCTGCAGCGTGCAGAGTCAAGTCTGTCTGCGATTTTTCCTATTGTAAAGTCATGCAGTGTGAAACCTTCTGTTGCCGATCAATCGTCCAGTGTGAACACAGCAGTGACTGAATGCTGGCCAAGATAGTCATGCAGTTTGAAAAGAACAGCGACCCGACTACTTTGAAAATCGTGCAGTCTGAACTTGGCATTAGGATGAATTGATTCACTAGACAGAATTCGGATCCAATGCTGTATATTATGTATGGCAGAGAGGATCAGACTTGACAATCTTTACTGATTAAACAGTTGATATCCTTAACTCAATCTGCTAGCAATCACATCGTTTTTTATTGGGCACAGCTGATTGGTTCCTCTTTCATCAGCAGCCAATGAGCTCGCTACTCAACTTTTAAAGAGGGGTTGACTGCTTTTTTTCTTTGCATGATTGTGTTTATGGGGTGCAATATAACATGTATCCGTGGTTTTTCTTTTTTTAAAAGTCTTATTTTTCATAAATTTCACCTTTATTGTCAGCCGCCCTCTCCTCTGTCCCCTGAACGTGCGGTTCACTTCCTGAGTCTATGAAAACACAGAATCACGTAGTGGGCTCAGATTGGTTCGTTTGGGCCGGTGTGTTGTGATTGGCTAAACTGTCGCTCACGTTGTCCGGAAGATTAACGCCCATTACCTTTACGGGCGAACACGGGCATGCCAAAGGTGGATACCATAGACGGTGCATACACGTAAATAATGATGTTGAGAAAGCATTATCAGTGAGCCAGAATCAGACAGAGAAAGCCGCGATAAATCGAGTCTAAGCAGAACCTCACCACACACGGCTCTTAATAAAGGTTTCTGAATGATAATTTGCTACATTTTTTTAACCATATACACATTTGTTTTAAACAATAGCATCTGAGTGGCAACGAGCAACTGACTGGCTACTAATGTTAAACACAAACAGCGTTGGCAAGTTTACGTTCTTGATCAAATCGAAAATAAAGTCATAAAGCATATATACATGAAAAATACATTTACAACATTAGTACTTATACAAAATTCAGGTCCATAATGTTTGTACGCATTTGTCGTAGACACAAAATAGCTGCGACCAAAGGAGATGCCACGATGACAAGAGGGTTTCATTGTGTCCCATCTTCTTAGCGACCAGCTGATAAATTAAACTTTTGCCGAATCCCGGTAGGAAGGACGGCGAGCATATCTTTCCGATTAACAAATGTCTTGATTGACATTTGATTGGCCAGATGATTAGTGAACTCCTCAATGGATTGAGTACAGACCTAAAAACTTCCCGACTAAAAAAATCCAGGCTACATTACAATGCCAAACACTCTTTTTCACATTTTTCATGACAACTATGTGAATAGCTTAATCATTTTGTACATAAATTAGATTCCACATGCATGTTTAAAAACATGGTATGTTAACTTTTACCTTATTTTGGTTGTTTTTACATCAGTTTTTTTTTTCTATGTTGTCACCTGTGTCGGTTTCCATCTCTTTTGTCTCCCTCACTTCTATTTTATGTCTCACCTGCTTATTATTGTCTTTTGCAGCTGCTATTTGTAGATCAGACATGTTACTGAAATTATACCCTCTGACCCAGATGAAAGAGTCCTCCAATAACTAAGCTTTTCAAGTTTTATTTAATTAAAGGCAGAATAGGTACTTTAATCATATAATAAACTACTACAATTAAGCTTTATCCTTTCAGGCTAATTTTTCAGATGCTGCCAACCTTTAATTTAATTTAACTGCTGTAGTCACCAGTTCGTGCCTATGTAAAATTCAGCTGTGGAAAGACAGTTGTACATTCATCTCCATGAATTCATCACTATGGCTACAGCTCCACGTTTTTAACAAAAACATAAGCGCTGCACATGCAGAAGTGAGCAGCACGCAGTATGAATGTGAGCCATTTAGTTTGCTGCAATGTTCAGCATGCAGTGTGATGAATACAAAGACTCTATACAGTGAAAAGACTTGAGTAGTCCATGTTTTACAAGATGATGAAACATACAGACAGATGCACACTTGCATTCACTAGTCAGTGGCATGCAGACTTTAGTTGTGGCCTATATCAAGCAATTGTAAATGACCAAAATACTTCTGGAGCACACTGTAAAATAAAGTTTTTCATATCACTTGGGTATGTAATGTAAATGGACCATAACATTTTGCCTCAAATTAAACTTTCATTAACATCAACTGAACACAAATCAGTTAAAATCAATAAGTGAATAATTATTCTGACCCCTCTTCACCCTGTCATTTCTACATAAACTAGTCTGGTGTCTGTGAAGCTCCAGGCTGTAAGTCCCATGCCAGCTGCCCCATATAACCACTGCAGTGTCTGCTCTGTTCCTGCTCAGTTTCAAAGAGAGGATGTTGAACTGTCAAACAGGAGCAGATTTTTCCAGACACTAATGCTCTCACTGTCTATGTACAGGCTATATTGTCACTGTCCTTATTCAATCTAAGCCTCATGCTATTTGATGCCTGATGAGGGTGTACTTTGTACAGTAAGATCCCAAATAAAGGGTAGTTAATTTTCTTGTGTAGTCTAACAGATTGCATACACGCTTTGTAGGCATATTGCAGATGATTTACTTAAAATAAAAGCACAACTGGCCACCCATATTTAAATTAGGCATGTGCTTGTTGTAATTGTCACAAATGTTTGTCATCCAGCTCATTTTTTGACCTCTGTGATGAGCATTTTATCAGAATACCCTGGTCTGGTGCAGCATTTTTGAATGATTGAAAAGCGACGTTAGTGCGTTCTCAATGACAAAACACACAATTTTGTTGCCTAAACAAAAAAATGCATCTTTCATAGTAACATTTTGATGAAATCATGATGTTTAATATAAAGACAACATACTGTAGGTTAGGTGGTGAGAGCTGAATCTGTGATGGGTTTACATTAGATGAACTAGACATGCTGTTATCAGTTACACTGTAAAAAACGAATATGCTTTATCTAATCAAAACAATTGTGGCAACAGATTACAAGCAATATTATTAAATGAATTTAACAAATTAGAATTGAGTAATAATTAATCAAATTAATTCCTTAAAAGTTAACTATTTAAAATGAGTAAAACGTACAACAAACAAAAAAATTACATTTAAGTCACCATTATGGTGATCAGTGTTTGTTTTAGAATTGTTTTAAAATTACGGTTTTCTCCTTCGGTAATTCTGCTTGTTAACATGAGGCGTCTTCAATGTTGGCAATAAAATATAAATAGTTCTTAATTAATCTTTGACGTCTGTCTGTTATTCAGATATTTTTGTTACATTTTTAGGTGTAAACTTTACTCATTTTAAATGGTTAACTTTTAAGGAATTAATTTGATTAATTATTACTCAGTTCTAATTTGTTAAATTTAATTATTAATATTGCTTGTAATCTGTTGCCACATTTTATTGATTAGATAAAGCGTATTCATTTTTACAGTGATACTACTTTACAAAATGTTACATGTTTAAAAGATTTTGGGGTCTCAAAAATCAAAACGGCTCCCCATTGGTAAAAAAGAGGAGGTGGAAGGGAAATAAAGGAATGTTTGAATATTTATACAGCCACTGTTTGGCCCTGGGTCCCACTGCTTTAGGCAGAGGCCCCTGGAAGAGAGGACACAGTTCGCTCTGTTGGAAATGCTTTTATTTAGAATTCCAGTTCCGACAGAAGAAGCCCACTGTGAGGAGAAAAATAATTCTAAAATCCCCCACTTCCTACTCCAAAGATATCCAAGCTAGTTTTAGCTCAAGAATACACACACACACATACAGAGAGAGAGAGAGAGAGAGAGAGAGTTTTCTTGTAGAAGATCAAAATATAGTGTTTTAAAAAGATAACGAACTTAAAAAAAAATCCTTGATCCCTTTATCAAAGCTCTGAACAGCATGTTTAGACGGAAAGTGTCTTATTTTGGATTTACTGATTTTTTTTTCACAAGAACTAATTAAATCAAAGTGAGATTTACAAAATTCTGAAAATAAATTCAGCTTTACCATCACAGGAATTATTTATGTTTTAAAATATATTAAAATAAACAGTTATTTTAAATTGTAATATTATTTCACAAGAGTATGGTTTTTGCTATATTTCTGATCAAATAAATGCAGTGCGGGTGAGCATGAGAGAGTTCTTTTAAAAACAAAACAAAGAAATCTCACAAACCCCAAACTTGTGAACAATAATAAATATGAAAGGGTTGGGTTATTTTCAAAATGTATGTAAAATTTGTCTGATTTTTCCACACCCAGTAACAGGATTGTTGAAGTGGAATTTGAATGGGTGTAACCGGAAGATAAATGTACTGAATTTTGAAACAAAATATAAATATTGATTTGAGCTAATTATGTCATACATATTGATATATAATATAATTATCAGGTTCAACCTATAATGATATAAATGCACTACTAATAAACAAAAAAATAAATTGTATACTCCATTAGTCCTTAATAATATGTTTGTTTGTTTTTCTGTACTGCTGTGATGGCTATTTGAATTTAACACCATTTTAATTCCTTAAATTCAAATTCAAACAATTCTGCACCCTGTTTGCCACCTCAGTTTAAACTCAAAAACAGAAATGAAATTCAAAAGGCATTCTCAATTCTATTCTGAAATGGCGCACAACCCTGTTATTTATATTCCACTCTCTCTGTTTGGTGTTTTCAGATAGAGCCATTGATTCAGAAAGGTCATGAGAATCTGGTTCATCACATTTTGCTCTACCAGTGCGACAGCAATCTGAACAAGAGTGAGATCAACAGAGGACATGAATGCTACCATCCAAATATGCCAGACTCCTTCTTCACCTGCGAAACCGTCCTGTTTGCCTGGGCTATTGGGGGAGAGGTGATCATTTCATAAGTTCATATTCGAATCATGAGAGTTTCAGATATTGAATTTTTAACAGAATTTTTTTTTATTGGAAAAATAACTGTATATATTGCAGGGCTTCACCTATCCTCCACATGTTGGAATGTCTATAGGAACCTCAATAGACCCAGTCTATGTACAGATGGAGATTCACTTTGATAACCCATCTTTACAAAAAGGTATGTTATCTGTTTTTTATTTAATACCTTAAGAGTTTAAGGCCAAACCTCCCTCACTTAGTGACATATGACATGACTAAACATTACATTACAGAACATTAGGGGAGAGCGGGCACAACGAATGCTTTTTGACTGTTGCAGTTTATGTAAATCTACTTACGGAGTATTTATTTTTTCCGCATTAATTTCCCACGTCTTGTACAATTATGTGGTTTTGATTTATTATTATAGTGTATACTTTTTTTCTTGATTTACCCTGGCTGAAAGAATGGAAGTGAAATGTGACAACATGCCCCATAGGTGGGGTACATTGTAACATGTGAGGGGCACATTGTATCACCATATGACAGCTTAAAATGCTATCTCATCTAATCAGAAAAATATACAAGTCAAACCAAAATATTTTCTCAATAAAATACAATTATTAACATTTCATATAAAATAATGGCATTTTGTAGCTCCCTTACAGTTACAGTCACATTTTGTGTCGGTTAATATATAATTTATGTATTTGTGGATGAAATAATCAATATAGTCCCCATGGTAAACTACAATGATTTTCAGTCAATCAATAATGAACTTTTCTGTAGGTTGAGCCAACACAATCTCATCACGAAATTTGCTCAATTGGTGGCTAAGGGCAGGGTGACTTCCATGCTTACTCTTTTTTCGAATAATCAAGTTTTTGTACGATTCACGTCGCACAAATTCATACGAAATCACCACCCTCGTAACATAGTTATGTTTTCCCATGAGATCAGGTTGGTTAAGCCGTAAGAGCTGAGCTCAGAGTTTTGGTCTCTCCATAGGGAAAGTGGACAGTTCAGGCCTGCGTTTGTACCATAGCCCCAGCCTGAGGCGCTATGATGCTGGGGTCATAGAGACAGGAGTGTGGGTCAGCTCTACCACATGCTGCCCCCAGGCATGCAGGATTATATTACAGAAGGACACTGCACACAGGAGTGTCTCCAGGAGGTGAGGCCGCAAAACACAGGAATTATAGTGGTTACACTCCATTGACACTCTATGAGATGATATTTGATAACTACACTACCATTCAGAAATTTTGGAATCACTATGAAAGAGTGTTTTGGAAAGAATCAATATTCTTATTCACCAGGATGCATTAAATTACAGTAAAGACTTATATTATTACAAATGACTATTTATATAAATAAATGATGTTGTAAAGTAGATTATGCATACCAAGACTCCATTTATTTGGTCAAAAATACAATAAAAATATACATATTGTGAAATATTCTTACAATTTAAAATTACTGTATACATTAAATATAAATATTTTAAAATATCATTTATTCCTGTGATGGCAAAGCTGAATTTTCAGAATCATAACTCCAGTCTCTTTGTCACATGATCCTTCAGAAATCAATCTAATATTCTGATTTGCTGCAGGTAACATTTCTTATTATTATTATCAATGTTAAAACAGCTACTGATTATTTTTCTGATTATTAAATTGTTCAAGATTCTTAGAGTTTAGAATAAGAACATGATTTATTTGAAATAGTAATCGTTTGTATCATTACAAAAATCTTTACTGCCACCTTTAATCAGTTTAATGCATTCCTTAATAATAAAAAAAAATGCATTGTTTCTAAACTTTTGAAGGTAATGTATAAAAATAGAAAACAATTTGTTGTAACAATTAAATGCTACATTGCTGAACAGAAGCAAACAAACAAAAAAAATCCTATTAGTTCCAAACTTTTGAATGTTTTTAATGTCTCAAAACCCAGACCCCAAAAAAATTGTAAATAGTATAACGTGTCTCTCTTCCTGTAAGTCATTAGACAGTGAGATGCCCAGTGGAGTTCATGTGTTTGCAGTTCTGCTCCATGCTCACCTGGCAGGACGGGCTATCAGAACCAGACACTTCCGCCAGCAGGTCGAGCTCCAGTCACTTGCCTCAGATGATCAGTTTGATTTCAACTTCCAGGAGTTCCAGCCGCTCAGCCAGGAGAGGATCATCCTGCCTGTCAGTCCATTTCAGTTTCATAATCTTCATTGCTCCATCTGAGGGTGAAATTGATGTGTTGCATTAATGCCAGATACAGTGAACCTCACGGTTTGCTTTACTCATTTTGGAAAACCAAAAAATAGGTTCTGTGGTACTGTGCTTTTATCTCACTGTCTCGTTTGGGTCAAATTAAATTTGACATTTTACTCAGACTAAATTATTTACACTGTTCTCAGGATTTAGAGTTTATAGCTGAGGGATTGGTAGTATTGTAGTTGAAAAGAATAGAGCAATTACCATTATCTGCTCCAGTGTCCATTTTCAAACACTTTGTATTACCTGATATAATAAATTCAACACATTGTGCATCTGTAAGACTGGTGTCTCATTTAAAAGGGCCTACACGCGAGAGGTGACACCCAACAGTGAACATAATAGAGAAGAAAATGTCTTTACTAACCGTCCATTAACATAAACCTGTTTTTCTGTCACCAGGGAGATTCTTTAATCACTGAGTGTAGATACAACACTAAAGGCAGAATGAACATGACCTGGGTAAGATTAAAGCTTGTGAAGTCTGCTTTTTAACAATTGTATAGATGTGTGTTTAATACATAATTATTTATCATGTTAATCCTGGATAATAGTAAACCTTAATAATACTGTAATAGAGCTGTTTAGTCAAGATGTCTGATTTTTGGCCACCCCGAGCGATAATTTGCCATGGCTTCATTTGGGAATTTCTGAATGCGATTTTAAAATAGCATTTATTGATGTATGACTTAAAAAGGTCTGTGGAGAATATTACTTGAAACTTTATCATTTTGTTCACCAACGTAAAGGGATAGTTCACCCAAAAATGAAATTTCTGTCATCATTTACTCACCCTCATGTTGTGACTTTCTTTCTTTTGTGGAACGTAAAAGATACATACGTTCGTTTCACAGAAGAAGTTGTACAGATTTTGGACCAACGTGAGGGTGCAAATGATGACAGAAATTTCTTTTTAGGGGTGAATATACACTCACCTAAAGGATTATTAGGAACACCTGTTCAGTTTCAGTTTCAACAATCACATGGCAGTTGCTTCAATGCATTTAGGGGTGTGGTCCAGGTGAAGACAATCTCCTGAACTCCAAACTGAATGTCAGAATGGAAAAAAGGTAATTTAAGCAATTTTTCAGCGAGGCATGGTTGTTGGTGCCAGACAGGCCGGTCTGAGTATTTCACAATCTGCTCAGTTACTGGGATTTTCACGCACAATCATTTTTTAGGGTTTACAAACAATTGTGTGAAATGGGAAAAAACATCCAGTATGCGTCAGTCCTGTGGGCGAAAATGCTTTGTTGATGCTAGAGGTCAGAGGAGAATGGACCGACTGATTCAAGCTGATAGAAGAGCAACTTTGACTGAAATAACCACTCGTTACAACCGAGGTATGCAGCACAGCATTTGTGAAGCCACAACCTTGAGGTGGATGGGCTACAACAGCAGAAGATCCCACCGGGTACCACTCATCTCCACTACAAATAGGAAAAAGAGGGTAAAATTTGCAAGAGCTCACCAAAATTGGACAGTTGAAGACTGGAAAAATGCTGTCTGGTCTGATGAGTCTCGATATCTGTTGAAACATTCAGATGGTAGAGTCAGAACTTGGCGTAAACAGAATGAGAACATGGATTCATCATGCCTTGTTACCACTGTGCAGGCTGGTGGTGGTGTAATGGTGTGGGGGATGTTTTCTTGGCACACTTCAGGCGACTTAGTGCCAATTGGGCATCGTTTAAATGCCATGGCCTACCTGAGCATTGTTTCTGACCATGTCCATCCCTTTATGGCCGCCATGTACCCATACTTTGATGGCTACTTCCAGCAAGATAATGCACAATGCAAATGGCCTCCACAGTCATCAGATCTCAACCTAATAGAGCATCTTTGGGATGTGGTGGAACAGGAGATTCGTGCCCTCAAATCTCAATCAAGTGCAAGATGCTATCCTATCAATATGGGCCAACATTTCTAAAGAATGCTTTCAGCACCTTGTTGAATCAGTGCCACATAGAATTAAGGCAGTTCTGAAGACAAAAGGGGGTCAAACACAGTATTAGTATGGTGTTCCTAATAACTCTTTAGGTGAGTGTATTATTAGGGGTATGTTTGTGTGTGCGTGCGTGCGTGTGTAATTAAAAAAAAGTAAAATTCAACAACAACAAAAAAACTGTAGGACTATAAACTAAAACCATAGACTTTAAGACTACAAACTGAACAGCTCTATTAGGAACACGTCTTTGAATCTCAACAGCAGGCTCTTGGCTAAACAATGTGTCTGCAAACAGCTGCAAGTCTGTGGAGATGGATCCAGCTGCTGACGTTTGCCCGTACACATGAAGCCAGTGAGCTGATAGGCTGAGCCGAGCTGCTTTTTCTCTGTAGACAGTCCACAATCCATAAACATCAGGGCCAAATCACTGGTGTTTTGGATTCATATTAGAGAGATCAAGATATATTTGCTGCTCCGTGCATGTCAGTTCAGTTTTGCTCAGTACTGGGCATAATTTGCCACAGGCCTCTGGCTGTTACAGTGATTTAGATGCTTTATGTCAGTGTAATACTTCAAGGTCTTGACCCTAGTAATGTGGAATGTCTTTTTTTTCTACAGGGAGGTCTTAGTACACGCGATGAGATGTGTTTGTCGTATCTGCTGTACTACCCCAGGGTTAACCTAGCCAGGTGTGAGAGTTTACCAGAAATCACCGGCCAGCTCAAATTCATTGGAGTCAAAGAGATTCAGGAGCCAGTTACGTAAGTCTGAAAAAACACTTTAAAAAGGGGCTTCTTTTCATACCAATGAATAACATTTATTGTAAATGGCACTGAAGTATGCGGCTGCACAAGAAAAACCATCCAAATTACCTGACAGATATGACTGTATGAAAAATCCTGAAATAGACAGATATGTGTCTGTAACAAGGTGAGACTAGACTCTAGATTGACTGAAGGTGCTATCTCTTGTCATTCATTTTGCATTTAGCTATCCAGCCTTATTTAGCAATTGCCAATTGTTACTTTAATGTTCACTACTGCTATTTGCTACTGTTATTTTTGATGCTCCAAGTACAATGAATCTTTTGAAAGTCTAATTCATTGGCTAAAGTATGCTTCAGTTTTGACATCGAATACATAACCTATCAAAGTATAATCCATTTGATAGTGTGCTTGATAGACATTGTTTAAACTAGAGTTGTGTATCTTCTAAAAATGAAACGGATGAGACGGCACTACAAAAGATTAACAAGCACTTGTGTGAAAGAGTAAAGAAACTCTCGCAACTAGTTTAAACAAGTACAGTTATCAGTCATAAGGTCTGGAGAGAAATAGCACAGAAAATGGACAAAGATCAAGTGTCGAACACCTGTGTTTGCGCACGCTTTCAGTGAATGTGACTTTAGATGCATTAGCCTCTAATAAATAGAAGACAAACAACGTGCAGTAAAACAATTTGCACTAAAAACAAATTGATGACAATAATGACAATAATAATAAGAAGAGGATGGAAAGGCATAGTGCCAAACATTAGTCCCAAACTGATGAGTGATATATTCTTGCAGTGTGTAGATTCAAAATCGGAAACATCGAAAATAAGAAAAAAGAGATCCGCACACGAATAAAGGCCAAAAAGCCCATGGGATTTTTTTGTCCAGAGGCCACAAATAAAGTGCAAAAGTGCCAAAAAGTGCAAGAGTGCAAAACGTTTTCGGTTCAACCCTTCATCAGTGCCATGTTTTACCAAGTGTACACCTGCGGTCATTTAAACACTTATTACCGTAATCCATGCAACATACCGGAATCAGATTTTATCCCATACAAATATTTACATCAATAGTCTACATGATTAAATATACATTTCACAACAATCCTTTATTCAAAAAAATAAACTAACATTTTTTTTAAATCTGACCATCAATATGAACATAAATATACTCATTCCCATTATTGAATATCACAAAAGATTATTCTAATCATCCCTACACATCACACGATTAACACATTGCAATGCATAATGGAACAATATTTATAGAAAACAATTGAGAGTATATTCCTCAATTATGCCCAAAGGATATAGACATTTTAGGTCAAAAATCCGTTTACTTTCCCTCTGCAAAAGTCTACAAATTACCACCCCTACGCGACCCAGAAATTGAATTCTGAGATCTCATTAAAATGATGTGCAACTGGAGATAATGACAATGAGAATTTAAAATAATATGATGACAAATACCTTGCAATATCAAGCAGGATAACAGACTGTTTCTATACAGCTAAAATAACTGGAAGCAGATGAGACCAGAAGCCTTGTACTTGAATGACTGGACCCACTGTTATGCAAATAAGGTGAATACTTTTGGCTTTGGTCTGGTTTAACTGGATGAAACATAAGAAAACAGAGAGAAACAGGGTGAAAAACAATGGAAAGTAAGTTCAAGGACAATATGTTCATTTAAATGGAAAAAACTTGAGACAATTCTGTGAACTGGTAGACCTTCCAATGACAACTTGGTTCACATAAGACTGGTGTCACGTAATAGCTTAACAGCGGTTGATTGATGGCCTGCCGGGTAGTTAGATGATCAAGTGAGGATAAATGTTTTCACTTATCATCCAAATGTTCTTGCTGTCATGTCAGCACAAGAGCTTTACCAGAAGATGTACCATCTTGCTTCCATCAGAAAGTGCAAATTGTTTGCCTGACCAACTGGAACATCTGGAATGGTCATTGTAAAATGTGTTTGTCTCATTCTAAGAGAGCCAAAATCTAGTTTGCACTTCTTGCGAAACCTAGTTTGCAATTTTCATTGCTGAGATAAAAATAAATAATCTTCAAGACTTCTCTTTCAAACACAACATATGTGGACATCAAAACATCACTGTTGTGTTAGCCATCGGTTTAGAAACACATTCAAACATGGTGGCTTTCCAGCAGCAAGTGGTTCTTAGCTAATTGTATAGGTGGAACTAGCTCTTCGAAGATGTTATCGCAACCATGGTATACATCGAAAGACATAATATTTGAGTTTTAAGGGAGGTCCACATCTCAGAGCAGCTGCTTGTTTTCGACTCTGTGAGCTGCTGATGTTTTGTATAGATTCCTTTCACTGGTTTGTATAGGGAGAGAGATGTGTGGTTTGTTATATCCGCACATGTTTGTTTGTGATTTTGCGTGTGAGCAGGCAAATGTGTGTTTTGGATGGACGTGGGTGTGTGTGTAGGTCTAAAATGAGGAACATCTGAAGGGCCCTGCTGGTGGAGTGTGTTTATTCGACCCCCTGAGGCTCAGAGCAGTATTGTGCTCAGATGCTGGAATTGGGGGAATTGTAAGAGAACAGACCTGGCAACTTTAAACAGATTTAATTTCAAAAGCTCTGCCCCAAGCGCCCTCTGTCTTTCGATCACTACTCACACTCTCGCTCACACACACACACACACACACACACACACCTATAAAGCTGACTGAGGGGATATGGACCCTCTGGCGTATCTTTCATCAGTGAGTGCATTTATGTCACTCAAACCATCATAAAATGAAATGGGGGATAGGGTAAATTAATATGTTTATATATTCAGTACAATTTCTGTATTCAGCCCTTATTTAAGTACCACCTTACCCTAAAACATTTTAAATTCAGTACTGCTAAAGGGGTTGGATTATAGGTAATTAATTGAATATAAACCAGGATATTTGCATTGATATGTATAGACTAATAAGCCAAGCATAAAGCGTTTAAAATTTAAAAGAATTGTGCTGGTTGCTGTTTCCATGCAATTACTCCACACTGAATGAAAACTGAAGAATTCACTACACAACCTGAAAAGTATCATAAAAGTGGTGTATTAGTGTGGAAATGTTGGTTGGTTTTCTAAAATATGAACAAATCATTACATTTTCCAAAAGAGCAATCAATTCATTAAAAGATTCATTTAAAAAAAAAGATCAGACCACTACTTCTCTCATGAACACACTAAGAGCGCTAGGGATGTCTTCAGTAATAGCAGATGCTTGTAATCTAAATTCAAATTCAAAAAAAGTAAAATGGACAAGTGTCATTAAGTTCAAAAGAGTCATATGAACTCCTTTTTATGATACTTTTAGGTGCTTTGGCATCCTCTTGGGCAACAGCTCCTGTTCCCATTCCTTTTAACTGTATGGAAAATGTCTTGGAAAGACTTGGGTGATCAAATGTGGATAGAATTAAGTATTAAAGTTATGTTATTAAGTAAAGGCACTACACCAAAATCATCTCTTTTGCTTTTTTGAAGAACTTGGCCATTTGTCATTAAGAGTCCTAAGAAATACAGCAACCTCTCCTTCACGGAGGCCATGGACAAATATAAGTGGACAAGGAAGAGAGGGAAAGCGTTCAACAACATTGTACGGAAACTTCCCATGAATGTCCGCTGCTCCAAGATCGGCCAGGATGAGTGGTCGGTGAGTGATTTTGGTTATGCAAGGCCTGTATTCTTTTATATTCTTTCATTTTAAAGTCGCTCTTAGTAATTGCTTTGTAGGCTATATGTGATTAGTAAGGACCTTGGACGTCACTGTAAAAAAAATTGTTATCACAACATATTTTCTTTTGTCAAATCAACTTTATAATAATTTATTTAGTTGAGATAACTTATTATTTTAAGTTTCTGATGATTAAATTAATCTCCTTCATTGTATTAACTCACTTTTTCCAGTTCAATCAACTTAAAATTTTAAGGCAATCCAGGTTACTTACTTTTTTAAGTTAAACCAACAGTATTTTTTTACAGTGTAGTAATCACAACATTTTTTCTTTTGTCAAACCAACTTAAATCATTTATTTAATTCAGATAACATATAATTTTGAGTTTCTGATGATTAAATCATTCTCCTTCATTGTATTAACTCACTTTTTCCAGTTCAATGAACTTTAAGGCAACCAGGTTACTTACTTTTTTAAGTTAAACCAACAATATTTTTTTTACAGTGTACTGACACCTAGTGAAGAGGATGCCGAATAATACAAAAGAAACGATTTTGTTTGTTTGTTTTATACCGAAGACTCATTAAATATGCTGTTCAACAGTGATATTAATAAGAAATGTTTCCTGAGCACAAATCAGCATATTAGAATAATTTCTGAAGGATCCTGTGATACTGAAGACTGGAGTAATGATGCTGAAAATTGCAGGAATAAATTACATTTTGAATTATATAAAAATAGAAGACTTTTTAAATTGTAATAATATTTCATAATGAAATAGTGTGCAACCTTGGTGAGCATACAAAAAGACTTAAAAAACATGTTTATCAACCCCAAAAATCTGAACAGTAGTGTCCATTTCAATGTTTTTTTTCAAGTGGTCAGTATTTTCAAGAGGTTTCTAAAAGGTTGATTCAAGTTGTTTTCTCTCTCTGTCAGATTCAAGGGATGATCGTCTCTCCTCCGGAGCTAAAGTTAGAGCAGACGTCTGCTGCTGTCGTGACCTGTAGGAATATCTCAGAAATTCACTGTGAAAGTTCCCTCGCTCTGCTGCTCACTGCTTGTCTCTTGCTCTTACTGCAGAGCTGCTTTCACCTCTAATGTCTGCTGTCATCTCATCCCACTTAAACACACATACCTACAGCAGGTTTCACTGGGTGTTTTCCAGCAACAGTGAAGCTCAAGATTTACACCTTGCAGACAGTATTGAGTAATTGCACTGTGTGACACATTCTTAATTAACCTAAATCAAATTTATTACTAACACTGATCACTGCTGTGCTGTATTCATGTAGACATCATTCATCCTTCTCGTGGAATCGACTTTGGTTAGTACACTGCGGTTTTGAAAGCCTTTCTAACAAATGCCTTGCATGTACATCTTAAAAATGTCACCACATCCCATGTCTTGTGAGTTAAAGGGATAGCTCACCAAAAAATGAAAATGTCATCTCATCGTCGTTCCAACTCTGTATGACTAACATTCTACTGCAGAACACACACACACAAAAAAATTATTTTTGTTTTTTTTTTGGTTCATAAATGAAAGCCAGTGAGGTCTAATATTGTTTTGGACCCCATTGACTTTCATTTTATGCAATGAAAGCAGTCAAATGTAGGGTACTTGTCATGCAGAACTCCTCAGAAGTGGTGTATATTTTGTAATACATTTATCTCATTCACACTGGTAGTTTTATTAAAAGTGAAAGCTGCCTTAAAAATAACACATGCAAAAGCGTTCAGTCCAGAGCTCTGCGAACTGTGTTCCTCTCATTATAAGCTAAATGTGTGTTTCATAAATGAATCCTGGCATTATATTCAAAACCATTGCATTTTATATGCTGTCTGTCTTTTAAGCAATAAATGTTTATTTCTTGTAAATATTTAGAGACTTTATTTGTAGCTGCAGTGTTTAATGAAATGACACGCATGGTCATTTTAGATTACAAATGTATTTTAGGTTAACATATTTACTGTTGTTTTTTTGTTTTTGTTTTTTTGCATCATTAAATTTAATTTGTTTGCTTGTTTGTGTTTAGTTAATCTGAAAATTATTCCTCTGTATAAAACAAAATGAGAAAATGAATGTTCTATATATTACTGAATACATTATTAAATGTGAAATTTCATTATATATTTTAGGTAATTTATCTGATCACTTTTTGATTACTTTTGACAACTCATTATCAAATTGATTTTAATAGAATAATCTTGTAGCATATTCGTTTATTCATTTAAAAAAGCAAAGAGAAAGAAAAGTTATTTTACTCTATCAATAATGTGAAATTCATGTCAGGCTTTCTCAAACTGGGGTTTGTGAAGGAACTGCAGGAGGTTCATAAATTGATGAAAAGCTATCATTAATCTTAAAAAAGTTTATTTTTAAGAAAAATATTTTAATAAAAAAAATCAAAATAATACTCTTACTAGACGATATTTTATTTGTTATTTGTGTCCTCTCAATTTCCCACCCTGTTTTTCAGAGGTGGACAAAGCAGGCTACACAACTTGAGTGAAAGTACAGATACTACTGGTCAAAAATTACTCTGTTACAAGTAAAAGTTGTAAAAATACTTTTTTTAAAAGTTGTAAAAAAAGTACAGATGTACTTGTTTTTAAAAGTACTTCAGTATCAGATTCAGAAGTAAAAAGTAAATGTCAATGCATTATTTTATTATTGATAAATGTAACACTTACCTTCTGCCTCTGAATCTATGCCTGCCTACCCCTCATATCAATATCATTTTTTTCTATAAAACAGTTCCAGATTGAATGTGAGATAAGTGCATTCAATAATTTCCAGTAAATATGAAGGAATAAGTGCACTCAAGAACACCCAAATGGCTGTTCCTTGAAAAAGTGCCCTATTTAAAGTTTTTTGGCTTTTAGTATGAAATATGTTAGTCTTACTGTTATCTATAAGCTAGTGTGCTCCAAAATGACATCAGTCAGGTTCTAACGTCAACCCAACTTTCATTTCCAAGTCTGTATGATTGTTGGATGGTGACTGTCAGTCTGACATTTGGTTTCTGACCCAAAACGCAACCCCTGCAACCAAAATCATCCAGTGTAGTAAAAGTCTGATATTTGTCTTTCAAATGAAAGTGAAGTTAAAGTAAAAAAATAAGTACAGTAAAGTACAGATACAAGACAGTACAGTAACTCAAGTAAATGTACTTTGTTACTGCACCTCTTCTGTTGTTGAGTGTTCAATTCCGCAAACTGGAAGACTTTCCAATCATAAAATTGACCCTTTTTTTTAGAAAATAAAAATTGTAAAAGATAAACTTAGGAAGAATTAGAGAAAATCATTAGGTCCCACTTTATATTAAGTGACTTTAAGTATTATGTAATTACATCAAAAAATAAGTACAATGTATTATTGTGGTCCTGTTGTATTGTAAAACACTTTTGCTGCTATTGAGGTATGATACGGGTAAGGTTGGGGACAGGTGTGGTGGTAAGGGTAGGTTAAGGTGTGAGGGATGGGTCAACTGTGTAATTACAAATGTAATTACATAAATTAATTACAGCTGTATACATGCTGGTATTTTTAAATATAAGTACAATGTAAAAACATGTATGTAGACAATAAGTCCATTGTATCAAATTATTAAATTCAATGTAAGTACATAGTATTTAAAGCCACTTAATATAAAGTGGGACCTCATTAATCATTAAATCAATAATTCTGAATAATTGACTGCCATTTTGTAAATAATTGTAATCAATAAAAAGTAACTGTAGTCAGATTCCAATTACATATAATCAGTTATATATACCCAGGACTGATATCATCATGCCATTCAATCACCCTCAATTCCAAAGTCGGTGTGACTCTCTTCTTCTGCCGGAACATAAAGATATTTTGAGGAATGTTTTAGTGTTTTTTTGTCCATACAATGCAATTAAATGGGTTTAAGTGTTGTTTGGACCCCCACATTTTTCTAAATATCTTTTTTTTCTGCAGATCAGAGTCAAACAGGTGTGGAACATTGACCGTAGGGTTTGGAATGACAATGGCGAGTAAATGATTGTCATCTTTGGATGAACTATCCCTTTTAAAAAGGGCACAAATCAAGTTTTCTCATCCCGAACAATATCTTTGCTTACAGGTCTAAAATATATATAGATATACGTATCGGCCACTTTATTAGGTACACCTGTCCAACTGCTCGTTAACACTTCATTTCTAAGCAGCCAATCACATGGCGGCAACTCAGTACATTTAGGCATGCTAGACATGGTCAAGTACAATCTCCTGCAGTTCAAATGACATCAGTATGGGGAAGAAAGGTGATTTAAGTGACTTTGAACGTGGCATGATTGTTGGTGCCAGAAGGGCTGGTCTGAGTATTTCAGAAACTGCTAGTACTACTGGGATTTTCACGCACAGACCATCTCTAGGGTTTACAGAAGATGGTCCGAAAAGAAAAACATCCAGTGAGCGGCAGTTCTGTGGGCAGAAATGCCTTTGTTGATTCCAGAGGTCAGAGGAGAATGGCCAGACTGGTTCGAAGCTGATAGAAGGGCAACAGTGACTCAAATAACCACCCGTTACAACCAAGGTGGGCAGAAGAGCATCTCCTGGAACGCACAGTACGTCGAACTTTGAGGCAGATGGGCTTACAGCAGCAGAAGACCACACGGGTGCCACTCCTTTCAGCTAAGAACAGGAAACTGAGGCTACAATTTGCACAGCTCATCGAAATTGGACAATAGAAGATTGGAAAAACGTTGCCCTGGTCTGATGAGTCTCAATTTCTGCTGCGACATTCGGATGGTAGGGTCAGAATCTGGCGTCTACAACATGAAAGCATGGGATCCATCCTGCCTTGTATCAAATGGTTCAGGCTGGTGGTGGTGGTGTCATGGTGTGGGGAGATTGGCACTCTTTGGGCCCCTTGGTGACGAATTGAGCATCGTGTGCAACACCACAGCCTACCTGAGTATTGTTGCTGACCATGTCCATCCCTTTATGACCACAATGTACCCAACTTCTGATGGCTACTTTCAGCAGGATAATGCGCCATGTCATAAGCTGGAATAGTCAGACTGGTTTCTTGAACATGACAATGAGTTCGCTGTACTCAAATGGCCTCCACAGTCACCAGATCTCAATCCAGAGAGCATTTGGGATGTGGTGGAACGGGAGATTCGTATCATGGATGTGCAGCCGACGAATCTGCGTGCAATGGTGTGATGCCATCATGTCAATATGGACCAAACTCCCTGAGGGATGCTTCCAGCACCTTGTTGATCAATGCCACGAAATTTGAGGCAGTTCTGAAGGCAAAGGGGTCCAACCCGTTACTAGCATGGGTACCTAATAAAGTGGCCGGGTGAGTGTATATACTTTGATGTAGCATAATTCAGACTGGTTCAAGATCAGGATCAGAAATGACAGTCATTAGCAATAGATTTAAACAGACTCTTCAGGAACTAGTCGGGTTGTATTTTACAGTCCTTAAATTTGAAGCTGAAGGGATGTGATTGTTCTAGATTTTATCCTCTGTTACAGCAGGGTACTGTAAGCCCACTGTTAGCGCCTGGGAGTCCCTGGTACAGCACGGAACATCTCTTGTTAAGGCCTTCAGGCTCTCCTCCACACACCAACACAACAAAAAATGTGCCAATGTGTGCTAGAGAATGCCACAGAACGGTTGCCTTCCCTCAATCTCCTCAAACTCCCAAGATGTTCTTCAAGAGCGGTAAGATTTGTTACTTGTTTACTGTTTCAGACGACGCTTAGCCAAATGGCACTAATGATGTGCTAGTTGTGTTGAAAATTGTACCACAGCCGTCAAGCTGAGACTGAAAGAGGAGGGGAGAGGAAGTATGATCTCACTTCTTTTCTTTCTCTTCAAAAGACGCATGTCTTTATGTTTACTCCTATTGTGTGGAAAACAGAAGTCAGGCATTATGGGTCTTAATAGTTGACGTGCCGTCTATGGGAGGTTGCGGTCATAGTAGAGTTTGGGAGAGGAAGTCACTGATGTAATACAAGGACAATAGCCTTTGGTTTGGGGCTACACTTCTTCTTGTCAACCGGAGCCGCTGAAAAGAGGTTTTGTGACTGAGACTTTCCAGGCTTTGGTGTGGGAACACTGATCTTCATCCGTTTAGCCACATCACAGGAACCACAGTATGCTTAGAATGGTGTCCAAAATTTCATTTTGTAAAAGAAACAAGGATTAAAAGACAGATTTTTAAACATGTATTTGTGGTTCAGTTATTGTTTATATTGTGGCTTGAACTGGGTTATATAAAGTAGAGAGACTTAGTTGAAAAAGTCATGTTTGGTAGTCGTCTTCCAGTCTGAACTGAACTTTAACTGAGGTTTAGATTCTTGTAATGGAACATCACGGAGGGTTGAGAATATGGCAGGGTAATGAGAAAGCTAACACATCCTGTCATGCCAAGGCAACTTCCTGTTTCCATTTTGACTTAAGTCAAGAGTTGTTAGGCTTTATATACATTTCTGTCAACTGTTTCGCCTGAAGGAGTTTTGTAATATTGATGTTGTAGACGTTGTGATGAATTATTCATATGTTTAAATTATATAAGAGAACGAAAACCTGACATGACTTGTGTGGACATTCTGTGTTATTCTGTGCAGCTTCACAATATTTCAGATAATGTTTACACCAATAATAGCCAGCAGAGTGCAGTGTTTCCCAGGGATTGAAATTATTTCTAGTTCGTTTTTTTTTTTTTTTTTTTTTTGTCATAGGGATAACAGAGATGCTTTTATTTTGGTCTAATTTGGTAAATATTAAAAAGTTGCCTCATTTTTACAAGTTTTATCATAGTAAAAGTGTTCTACTTTAATTGATTATAAACTTACAAAAAAGTTCCACAGTGTTTTTTTTTGTTTGTTTGTTTGTTGTTGTTTTTTTGGACATGACATCATAGTTTTGACATCTTTTTTAACATGTAAATGCAATGGTATATAAATATAATACCATTCTTTTTTATTATCTTAGAATATAGTACTGTGGCAGTACTATCAGATGGCAATACCATGGTAATCTATATACCATGGTGCAGAAATTAATGTGCCATAGTATTTATAAGATACTGACAAGAATACGAAATCCATGTTATCATGCAAATGTCCAAATAAATCCCTCATGGCAGTACTAGCGAGTTGATTCAAATATCAGATTGTTCAACTTCAGTTTTCTGAAGTGACAGACACAGGAATTAGTCTGCCAGTAACCTTTTTCAAGTGCCATTCAAGTCGTTTTTTGTTCCATTCAAAGCACTTTGCTAAAGTACACTTGTAAATGACAAAACCCATCTGCTCCTTTAGTACATTCTGCCCTTGCTCGTGTACTTTTTATTCTGAGATGACAGTAATTCGTAATGGCACTGAAACTTAGAATAACCAGATAAAAATATTCTATATGTCACTTTAAGGTTCAACTACAGTATGTTACAAAGTAGTCAAAGCATTACTGGAATTCATCCCTGAAGGACAACTGACTAAGACTATTTGCTTTAAATAAATGTCACATCCATTCAACATCATGGGAAGCTCAGAACACATGATTAGACTTATCTAAATATTATATGACTTTGGAAATAGGAGCTTTGAGGCTCAGCACATGTGCCAAACTGCTGTCGCTGAGGTAAACCCCAGTTTGTGTCCCAATCTCGGTTTCCTCATTAGGAGTTTGAGGTCACCTAGTCTGGGACCATGACCTAAATATCCTTCAATAGGCCTAAAACAAATCTGTTTCCGATAAAGGGCTCAGCTGAAAAAAATAATAATAATAACAAGCTAGCTGGTTTGCACTGGTTTCTCAGCTGGTCTAGCTAGCTGAAATGTGTCCAGATAATTTTGCTGTACTGCATTAAAAAATATTATTATATTATTATATATTAACCTATATTATATTGATGATTATTTTTAACACAGTACAGTCAGTGTTGTTATTGTTAAGTAAAACTAAAACTTTATTTATTATTTAAAACTATATACAAACCATTTTCACTGATTGAAATAAAGCAAATATATATGTATATATATATATATATATATATATATATATATATATATATATATACAGTATATATATTAACTATATAAAACTAAAAAACTAAATAAGGTAATGTTAAAGTACTAAAATGAGAAATTATTTTACAAATAATAAATAACAAATAAAATAAATAACAACAAAATGACTAAAACCTAAACTAAAATTAAAATAAGACCTTGAACATAAACATAAAAGCTACTATAATAGTATATAAACAATACTAAAATAACAAAGTACAGCAAAAAATAATATAAAATATAAATAATATAGTTTTTTTCACGGTGTCCAGTTTCATTTGTCTTTGATTCCTATCAAATTCCCGCTGAGAGCCAGCCAAAATGTACTGTACCAGAGTGTTCTGCCAGCAATATTTTTAGACACAGTGCCAGCTCATGGGAAATACATTTCTGTATTTATCTTTATCCGGAGGGAAAGGAAATAACTGCAAACCAAAAAGCTACAACTCTTGTTAGAAATGTGCATTCCTCCTCTGCCCAATAAAACGGTTCCAGGCTAGGATTTGCTTACGGACGGTTTCAAGGGGCTCTTCCACACAACACATTCGGTCAAATTCATCAAAACCTCTACGGAATGCAAACTTTACTTTGGAGCGATGGCGTTGTCCATGTAGCAGCTCCATGTGTGCAGATGTTGTGTGTTTGCTCATGAAAGAGCATATTTGAGCACTGTAAACTACAGTTCACTTCTTGCTTCATGTCCTGACGCATGAAGGACTAGAGCTTTGAGTTAAGTTTACGATGAGGGTTACGTCTACTCCACAGTGTTTTTTGAGTCCGACAACATGGCCTCGGGATGTTCAGGATTCCTCTCAGGTCTACAAGGAATGTGGAACATTTGAGGTGCCAATGCTAGTGACGCACACGACTGACGGCAAACATTTCCTTCCACCTGTCCTTTTCCCTTCCTGTCCAGAAAAAAAACATGTTGGATGGCATCGTTTTATTGTATCTTATTTGGAGGACTCAGCGTTTAAATTTTTCTTGGATTAGAGAGTCAAATGACTTGTGTATTTCATGTCCAACTGGCTGGATGGTGCCACATGGTGCCAAAAGAAATAATGGCCAATTGCGTCAAAACAAGCAGAAAAAAATGGATCGAAATGAGTGATGTAAATAGGATCCACCCTGCCAAGTGAGTGACATCAGCTTTGCCAGAGTAAACCATTACGGCCCACGTTACCATGTCAGCAGACACTGTTTGTTGTTAAAATCGCATGGTGGAAACTCAAGGCACAGAGCGCTGCTGAGCTGTTGTCAAAATCAGCTTTCTTTCCACTTCCAGACAATATCGCTTTCAGACCCAGGACTCAACTGTCGCAACTGAGTTCAGATCCTACAAATACATTAACAAATACCACTTTTCCTTTTCCTGTTCTCCATCATGAAGAACTGCCTCTATCTGGAGCTTCCACTAACTAACATTAACCCAGACACAGTCACCGAATGCTTTAAAGAGACACTTCACCCAAAAATGAAAATGCTGACATCACTTTTTCACCCTGATGTCATTCCAAATACTTTTGTCCATGAAATATAAGAATAGATGTTCTGTAAACTGTCTGCTGCTCTCTTCCAAACAATAAAAGTGGATGGGGATCAGAGGATGTTAAACGCCAAAAAGGCCTATCATAAAAGTACTGTAGATCACACTTATACACTGTATTCTTTGTCTTTTTGAAGCCATAAAATAGCTTTCTCTGAAAAAATAAAATAAAATAGAATGAGTTCGCTCAAAAATCTGCTGTCAGAAATGTCAGTGTATGATGGACACAGACTCTGATTTATTTTATAATCATTTTAATCTTTACACTATGATTTCATCAAACATGTTTGGTAGTTGGAGCCAATTTTAGAACACATTTTTAGGTTTCTGTGTGATTTTGTTGTGAACTGTTATTTAATGTGTTTTTGGATTGTTCTGCTGAGGAAGCACTGCAAAAAATATCTTTCCAAGAAACTTCAGTAGACATAAAACTCCAGGCAACATGAGCTGTAGAAAATAAGTGATCTGGCAGTTTTATACAGCTTTTTACAGTAGATGCCATTGAAAACAATCTATTCCTCACAGCCTTACTTTCATACCTGTCATACTGCTCTGAATAAGGTTTATATACTTTAATCATGTCCTGTGTCTTCTAGGCCTGTGAGTGTAGTAAAATGGACCAGTGTAGGTTATTTTAGGTAGTTCAACGGACAGACTAAGGGATCAGAGGTCAAGGGTCAAAGACCTGACTACATTGAAGCCAGACAGAAGGAAGTTGTTCTGTCCTTCTAACATATATCAGTCACCTTTTATCAAGCACAACACCCAATTTCAAATGAAAAAGACATGAATACAGCATTGTTGTGTGCATGTCTGGTAGAAAATCTGCTGTACCTATAATAATATACCTTAGCAATTTTACTCATACCATCATTTATGCTGATTTGTGTTGCATCCATCAAATTCCAAATAAGAAGGAAAATCCAGTAACACTTCACAATACGGGTGCACTAATAAGCATTAATTCATGCGAATGCACAGATAATACTGAATTAATGTGTAACTAATGATTATTTAAGCTATTCATTAATGATTATCACATTAGGAACTAATTAAAAGTCTGTAAGGTTAATGTATTAGTTCATACATAAATTGTTATTAATTAATTAATTATGTAATTTTGGATTCAATTCCATAATAACTCGTTTTTTAACTAATAGTGTTAATTCAATATGTTAATTATCAGAATGAGCCAAAGTCTTGTATTTCAACTTATGACAGGTACACTAATATGCATTAATACATGATTAATTACTTCATTGTTAGTGCAATTCATGTGCAAATGACTACAATTACTAAATGACTAGTTAATAATGATGTGCCCCAACAAGTAAAGTCATAACATAATGATACCTTCTGCAAATCATTAGCTAATGATTAATTAAAGCAGACAACTGGAAGTTGAAGTGCATAGCTTTGACTAATTATAGTAATTAACACATTCATTTACACTATTAGTTCATAAAACATATTATTAAGGAATTAATACACAATGACACATTGAATTAATAGCAATTCATGTATTACTTAATCTATTAATCATAAAGACTAATTAAGACTAATTAAAGATTAATCATATTAATCTTTATTAGTTGCTGATGCAGTAATCATTAAGTAATGGTTTAGTTCTTCATGAGTTTTACATTAACTCATGATTATCTGTGCATTAGTTACAGTAAGTATGAATTAATGCATATTAGTGCACCCCTTTTTCAAATCGGCTTACTTTGATTTCAATGTATATACATTTCTATCAGTTTTTGATTTCCCTGCCATTGCTAGCTCCACACTTGTAACAGGAACGCACTTAATTTAAGTTATATATGCAATTTTTGTGGTTGAATTTATAGAAAAACAGCTATCATGATATAAACACTGAAACAAAATTGGTGTCAAAAAATGTTCACTCAGAATTTGCTTGTAGATTTCACAAACAATTACAAAGAAACACAAGGTAACACACTGAATTAAACGTGAAATTTTAAAGTATAAAAATGAGATCATGAAGTATTTTCTTGTAAAACATACTCCAATAGTAGGCCTATTTAATTACAATTAATTAATATATAAGAATTGCTATAAAAAACAGACCCTGAAGCAGCTTTGTGACCCCTGAGCTTGTTCTACACATATTCACATTTCCCAGATATAGGCAAACTCTCTCACACACACTCACTCACAGATTCCCCCACAGCACAGCATTTATTGACTCTCAGCATAGTGTTACTTTCGTCATGTAACGCCTCCGATCTCATGCAATACTACTCGTTTCCGCTTTGTGTTTTTTTCCCATCCGTCTTAACTCTGTCCAGACAGATTAACAGAAACGCATGTGGGCTAGAAAGATCACAAATGCGTGTTTGAGGAAGTGAGGTGGCATAAAGCCTGAATTCGACAGGTGAGTGTGTGCGAATACTGTACGTCTCACTTACATCCTGGGCAAACAGGGCCGGATTGCAAAAATGCTCCCTGAGAGCTCGAACCGTAGTTGCGAGCCGGGCCTATTGACAGACGCTTCGTTCATTCGCCCACAAAACGTTGTTTCTCCTCGCAAACCGGTTTGAGCCGACCCCACTGCTGGAGATAGCTTCAGCATCAAAAGATATTTTTAATAAAGTGGTCAACAGCAGTTGCGCAAACATTCTAAAGTAGCTTACGAAAACAGCCGCTCGAACGGCCGTAGAGAGAGAAGCCTTCTTATGTCCGCTGGAATGTTCGTAAGGCCCCGTTTCACCACCCTCTCAGACACAGGGGCTCTTTGTAACCGTTCACTGACCACACAGTACACCAGATCGCTCTGGAATTCTGGGGTTGTTTGTCCTGCAGCATGCAGGACTTGTTTATTTTCTTTGACATTTTTCAATACAGTATGTGCTATTGGAGTTTGTCTAGCTGTCACAGTTAATCCTGTGAACCTTATGAAGTAAAATTAGAAATAGACTTTAGTGAGTTTCTGAAGTTAGTTAGGAAAATGTTTGCTTTTATTTTCAGAAGTTCAAGTTTAGCTTCAGTGAATATGGCGGCTTGCTTTTAACAGCTCTGAAGGTGAAATCTGTGTGTTAGTGTCCAATTTCCCATTTCAGAGCTCTCACAGATGTTGTGTGTGTGGCATGGGTGACATTTTGGTATTAATACTTTACATTTCTCTGAAACATTTTACAGCAATAAGTGGGTTTTCAGAAACACTGTTTTCTAACCTTTAATGCCCTCATATTTTGAATAAAATCTCCTTTAAATCTCGGACACGAGAAATGATTAGAGGGCCCCTGAAGGGCCTAATGCAGGTCATTCACTGATGGATAGACTGGATGCTGGAGAGAAACCAAGAGTTATCCAAGGTGAACATATAATTTGTACACACAAGCCACCTTGGCATAAAAAATCTGCATAAAAAATCTCATAATTCCTAAGAAAAGTGTGGTTTTCTGAATTTCTAGCATTCTTCTCTCACCCTTTCACTAGATAAACACATTCAGTTAATCTGTGGATGTTTTTGGCATTCGGCTTAATGATTATTGAGCCTGTATTTCTGAAAATCCAGAAATTAGAAAGAAAAAAATCAATAGCAAGTAATGAGTGCAAAAGCAAAAAATGTGTGTGTATGTGGGTGGGTGTTTGTCCTGGTAAACCTATACTGTACATTAGGGACAAAATGTAATATCCTTGTACTTGTGTGCAAAATCGGAAATCCTTATCCTTTAGCGGATATTTTTTGGTCCGCATGAGGAAAACAGCTTATAAATCATTCTAAGTAGTGTCTTTTGGAAATGTAAAAATAAAGAAAGTTTTCTGTAATGAAAATAGGGGACTGAAGGTTAACTGCTTAAGGTTAGGGAATGGAATATATAGTTTGTATCGTAAAAAAATCAATATGTCTATGTGTGTGTGTGTGTGTGTGTGATTCTGGAATGTTAAACCTTTCCTAATCCTGATTACTTAGAGTATGACTTCCTATATTTTCTGTAAATGACTAAGTAAGATGTATTGCTTCTCTGTGCTTTTGAAATAAATCCCAGTCATCTGGCGATGGAACAGTTGCTATTCAAGGTGTCTGGAGCAGTGAATAGCTATTGAATGATATCTAAACAGAGTTGCTCTGATGCAAGGCCTGTTTTAAACTTCACCCATGATATATGCCTTCAAGTTACATACCTCTCTTCCTCAGTTCATCTTTGGCAGTCTAAACAATTACAATGACTTCACCCCCTCTCGAGTTCTGCCGCAATAATAGCAGGGTGGGTGTGTTTATATGCGTCCTGGAAGCAGTCTGTTTGCTTTATTTGAACTGCATTAAGTAGGGCTAATACTTGGAACGGACACTAACCGATCTATGATTAAAGAATGCAGGGCTTTTTTGTCATTGCTGTTACTGCATGTGCTGCGAAGAATTATCCCATTTCCCAAGCTTTCATTCAGCACCGCGCCAAAGACGTTTGAAACAGCACGTATACACTAATCAAGGGAGAGCCTTGGCTGGGTTTCATTTCACAAAGAGAATGATCAATTAAGCCCCTTGATTTATGAAGAAAAACTTCACAAAAATGTCTAAGCTACTTGTTTTTCATCTGGCTATGTAACGTACGCCTATCTGTTATAGTCAGATTTTTTCAGAAACTCAGGGTCAAGAGGTCGCACAGTTATTGAGTTTACGCTTATCTTTGGAAATGGAAGTGTGGGAGAAAACATGTTTTTTAAAGAGATTAAATGGTTCATAAAAGATTGTTTTTCTCTTTTCTGCCTATCAGAGAGAGCAGAGGTAAAGTGTCCTTACAGTGAGGCCATAAATCTCACTCCCATAGTTGGAATGTCTGCTTTCAGGGCAAACAGCACTCGCTGTAGCGCAAACAGTTCTGCCATTTACTGAGCGGATTTTTACCCTATTATGCCAAAATGCCAAAAAAAGTGTAATTTATGACGTCAAAAACATCCTCCAGCGCTATCAGACTGGGTGAGAGTTTATCCAACATTTTCCACCCTGTGGATTTCCTAAAAGACAGTAGGGCTGGGTATTGACACAAATTTCACAATTCGATTCAATTTCGATTCACAAGCTTGCAATTTCGATTCAATTTCGATTCTGATTCAATATTGATTATTTTGGATATCAGGTACAATACATGCCAAATGTTCTCAAGGAAATCAAATCTCTTAACTAATGGTGTAAACTATGGGAGTCTAGTTGTAGCCTACTAGGCTTCATTAGCCTAATATGAAGGTAATAATTAAGTTTTGTAGCTATATAAACACTTAAATTACACTTTTATTTATATTTATAATAAGAGGATTATATGAAATATAAACATTTAAATGGTGGCTGTAATAAAAACTTACCAGATTTATTCAAATATGCATTAAACATTGAAAAACATTAAGAATATAATGCATATGTAATATGGTGTAGAGATTTAGCAAAATGCTCCTCTTTAGAGTTATTTTTTTCTAGCTGACTAAAGGGTTTTCTGAGGTAAATATGACGATACATGACATTGATTACAAGCTAACTGACGTCTTTCCACGGTTCAAACGCTGATTGAGCGAATCAATGTGACATGATACGGATTTCGATAAGTTGTATTCTATCTTTTAACACACTTTCAGATGCTCATTCATGTTTATTTCACGCTGTAACTGGTATTATTAAGCCGGAAGAGAGATCAGCGCTGCTGCTTCTCTTGAGCTGCGCCAGAGTGATCTCACGCCACAGCGCCAAAACGTTATTTATGTTTTTGAATTTCTAAAGAAAATGGACGTAATTTGAAAATTGAGACTTTGTTTCATATCAATAGTAACAAAGGACAAAGATTATTGCGATTTTTTGGATGCGCGCAGCCGCGATACAATGTTCCATTCATTCAAATGAAACAGGATGACTAATTGATTCTTGAGATTTAAGAATCGATATCGGTTCGTAAAAATGAGAATCGAATTAATATCGAGAAATCGATATTTATTACCCAGCCCTAAAAGACAGTTATAATATTTAATATACTTTCTGAATCAAAATCCATCAAATGCATAAGCTGACTTGATGTGCACCCCATCAATGTTGTTACACGTGTATACTTCCCTACTATATAGGCAAAAACCAGCGGCCTAAAGTACCAGGATACACTTCTACTTCCAGTGAGATGAAATGTGCATCCAAATGGAATCTTACCATCCCATGAGACCACAGGAGGAGTTGAATGACTGAACATAACTAAAGGTCACATGACATGGCGGATGTAGTATATCCGGATTAAATTCATAAAATAGAAAACATACAGTACTTTTTAATTTGGTCCAAAATTTGTTCCTAAATTTTGACATGAATAGGCAAGTTATTTGACCTGCCAGCAACAACTCTTTCCTTGTCTGTAAGTTGTTTGTCAGACTTATCCAGGCCTTGGAGCTTTTTAATGGTTAACTGAGAGATTTGGCACTAAACTGTAACCTAAAGCATCTTGATTTGTTTTGTGGATTTTGAAAAATGATCACAGCATGTCTGAAACTGGAACAAACTAGAGATTCTGAAACATGGCTGAATGAGGTGAGAGCTCCAGGAGTTCCCAGATGAAAGTTGTGTGTTTCAGTAATGTGCTGTGGTTTACGATCTCAGGGATCAGACTATAGGCTGGGCGAAATGAGTGAACTAACGCCATAACTGTTTTTATACTTCCCAGGGCTCCAGTTATTAAACTCTAAAACGAATGAGACCCAGACCTGACTTCTCAGCCGCCTTTTTATCTTGATCCTCTGGCACTGAGATATAAATCTGAAATACACAAGCCTCAGAGGACGCAGAGAGGGTATTTCCCAAGTTTTCTGCTGACCTCTACGCCAGGTGTGCACCTTAGAAACAATGACTTCAACATGGAGGTAGATACAGATACACACAAAGTAGCAGTGGAGAAAATACTAAGTTTCAGGTCAGCAGCTTTACAGAAGATTCACGGGTGAGCCACAGAGATTACGGGTGGTGGGTTGTGTACTCTGGGACAGTACACATGATTCACATTTGATTTCAAATACGCATTTCTCTACTATATACTGTAGTAGGTGAAAAACAGTAGCAAAACGATAAAAAGTATGTCAGAATTAAAAGTAACCATAAAACAGTAAGAAAAAAGGTATACATACAATATATATATATACATACATACATATACTGTACATACATATATATCTATACTGTATGTATATACATATATATACATATATAACTCACTAGTTACTTATATACTTACAGACTAATAAATATTAGCAAGTTCCAAAGCAAAGACAACCATTACAATACAATAGAATAACATCATCACATTACAACGGCAAGGGACATACTGTAAGTTCAGAATGCTATCTGGTTATCCTCTGAATCTGACCTACTTGAGCTCACAAAAATACTTGTGTCATTGCATCATGAGAATCTAAATGTGTTTAAAGTGAGCTGAACGCCTGGCGTGAACTCTTGACACAGAGCAGAATAACCGTGACGCAACCCACACAAACCATGTCTTTGTAATGGCCGCGTTGCTAATTAACAGCACAGCGGAAATGTAGTCGGTATACAGACAGTTCAAGAAGACCCAACATCTGCATTGCGGACAGCCCGTGTCCTTGCATTTGCAAGTGTGTGAGCGAGGCGACTACTTTGGTGGTTATTCCGCCACCCCACCGTCGTCGTGTGTGGCTAAAGAGGCCTGAGACCTCCAGCATGTTCTTGGAACTCTTGCTTAAGTAACTTGTGAAATGCTTAGAGGAAATAAGTAACTAAAAGTGATAAAAACAACAGTGGTTCAGCCGACTTTTATATAAAGTAACTGTAAATCTGTCTGACATTTCTCTTGTTGGCATCACTATTGATAAACCATAGACATATGCACATTCTCACAACATCATGTAGCCTTCCTGCTCACTTTCGATCTTTCCTCTGCGTCATCATACCACACACAGGTTTTCATTCATACTAAAACACATAGTGCTACTAAGCTGTGTGACCAACTGACTGCAATCACACATACGCAAAACACATTAGTACTTCCGCAAGCAATGTTAGGACATTTGATTTTACTCAAAGTGGTTTCAAGGTAAAACCAAAGCAACATTTTCCTGTTATTATTCAGTAAGCCATGTGTAAAATCGCGACCTAGATATATGAATCATTATATGGTGATTTTGCTGCAGGCTACTGAAACAGGAGCAGACAGAAGCAGACATCTGTTGTACATCTCCTGTGTGGGCCGATGGTTTCGGGTCAGGTTAGTGATGTAACGGATGTGAGGAAGAACTGTTCATTCATAGACAGCTGATGCCTCTGGGTCTTGAGACTCTAAAAATAGCTGTTTAGATTCAGCTGACTGACTGAGGAATCTCTTCTTTATTTTTATTAGTCTGTTTCGACCTCCCTGCCGAGTTCACTCTCTTGTCTTCCGTTCTTGCTCTCATCTGTTGACTATGTCCACCTGAAGATGAAACACTGCTGTGCATTTATTTAAAAATTGTGCCTTTTTGTATTTAAAAAGGGTGATGTTTTGCTGAGGTAGCAAACAAGGTGCAGAATTACAATTTGAATTTGAATGTACTGTAAGGAAAGATTTAGGTACTGTTTACAGATCACAGAGGTAGTCTAAAAGTTTCATCGGTGACCTTTAACCTGCGTTGAAGGTGAGAAAGTGTTGAGTGAATGGTGTGGAGGTGCTCAGTGAGGGGTGTGTGAGAAGTGCTGGGTCGTTAAAGCAGTCTAGCCATACGGCACACAGCTCTAAGCTTCCCATAAGGCAGGAAATTCCTCCTATGGGCCGTTCCACACCTGCACAAACATATCGTGCCGTAGCACGAGTGAAACTCTACTACTGACACCCAAACAGGTCATGCAAACCACACAGACTAGATCTAAGATATGCCTGCACATTTTCTCATGTAAACACACAATCATTTTTAGGGTCATATAAGAGAATAAACTTTTACCTTTACTGTAAAAGTAAATGCTATAGTCCATGTTATTTGCAATGGTTCACTGCAAAAATCAAATGTTTAGTTTACCCAAAATCTCAATTCTGTCATTAATTTCTCATGACGTTCCAAACACATAATACTTTTGTTCAATTGCGGAATACGAATGAATATATTTGTAATGAAATTGAAACATTTCTGGTACTCCATTGACAGTCTGCGCAACTACTCACTTTGACGATTCGTAAAACTAATCCATACGAATTAAGAGGTTTAGTCCATATTTTCCTAAGAGACAGTCACTTTATATGATGAACATTGAATTTAGGCTTTTATTCACATATAAACATTCATCAACAAACACATCAGTTGTGGGAAATTGAAGCTTTTGCATATTCGCTTGACATGCGAGAACCAATGAGGTTTATTCTTCCTGTTTTACACATATTTGAGCCTCAGCAAGAACCAATGAGGTTTGTTCTCGCATGTCAAAGCGGGTTCGGTTGAGCTCCTGTTTATGTTCGCTTATATGAATGTTTATGTGTGGATAAAAGCTTCAATTCAATCTGCAATCAAGTCTCATCCTAGCCTAGAAATCTACGACGCACCCTAGCGGCAGCAAAAAATTATTTTGCTGCAAAGTGTGGTCTAGCAACTCTCTCGTTGACTTTCGAAGTGAAAAATCCAAACTCTGGTCTGGCCAATCACATCGTGTATAGAGTTGGTGGCGGGCTTAACACAATGACGGCAGAGTTGTAACGGATCTGCGCATGATTTCCATAGGTGATTTCCCTGATACTTGAAAACAAACAAGACGCAGCTGGCGAACAGCGGTCTTTCGATTTCGGCTTTGGCCTCGACTCAGATGACTTGAAGTTAAGAACGTAAGTTAAGTCATTCTTAAAAGGGAAGATGTGTTCAGAGTTTTGATGACCGCATAAGGCAAAAGTTTAATATATCAACTTGCTCCGCTGGGGAAAAAACCATGGAAAAACGCATGGGACTCACTCAGCCTGATTCCGGAACAGATTTCTAAAGACTTCTAAACATATTTTCAATTAATCAGTAGATTCATGCTGCGTTCAAGTCCTCCTGGGAAGTTCGTACATACGAGGTGGGAAGTCGTGTTTAAGACGTGAGGTGCGTTCAAGTCAGTTTCGTCATGAGCAAAATGGCGGTGTACCTTCTTTTAATGAATCCCATGAAAATACAGCAAGGTTTGTTAACTCTGCTAATAGAAATGAAGAACAAAGAATGCGCATCAGGTGTGTTTTTCTTTTTATGTTTTTTTATTAGCTTATGGAGCCATTGTAAACTCTATCATTATATATTAGGTATAATTTTTATATTACAATGAGATCATATTTTGTGCAGAGAGCTTGCTTTATAAATGAAAAGCCTTGCAATGTCAATGAGTAAACAATGAAATTCAATTAAAATTGACCGTTAAGTCAACAGATGTTGCATCCATTGATTCCGCCATGTTTCTCATTGACAGGCCCCCAACTTGTACAGATCGGGGCTTAACGAAAATCCCGAGCTCCCCACTGGTATTTACGACATTGTGGTGGCGTTCAAGTGCGTTCAACTCGTAATTACGATCTATACGAGATGACCTGAATGCAGCATATGTTCACAAAACCAGTCTGAAGGATTCATACACACATTGGATTGGACTCACTGACTCAGTAATCTGGTCTGTTTCTCACATAAATCTTTCATTGGACTTCAAGTGTAACAGCGTACGAGTACTACGATTTTACGAGTACTTTTATGTGATTTCATGCCCTTTGTAAATCTTGAAAGCTCCAGTCCACATTCATTGTTGCTTATAAAACAACGACCAGCATATTCTTCAAAATATCTTATTTTGTGTTCAACAGGAAAAAGAAAGTCAAACAGTTGGAACGACATGAGAGTGAATAAAATGATGACAAAGTTGTCATTTTTCGGTAAACTATCCCTTTAACTTCATCTGCTACAGTATTCAAGTAAAATAGCTGGCCATGTGTGCTAAAGTCCTTCTGTTAGCATGTGCAATTAAACAAATGACATACATAGGAAAAAGGAGAGTACCTGTGCAAATTAGAAGCAACTGGCAGAGCGGCATGCCAAAGGCTCTTTCTTTAGCTTTTTATTTAAACTTGACTCAATCAAGCTATGACATTATTGTCTTTACATCATGTCAAATGTTAAACTGAATTTGTTGGCTCTAAAATGAAAAGGCTATAACACACCAAGATCCTGCAAAATGTGTTTTCAAATATTGAAACATAAACACTGCTTGCTATTTTCCTTTACATAACAGGCCTTGCCTCCGTCTCGATCTCCCTTCTATATCTTTTTTTCTGTTATTTTTTTTCCCAGTAGGCCCTGCTGTGAGTTATTAAGGCACTTGGGTCTGTCTGGTTTTATTTCCAGAGTCTCGTTTTTCTTCAGCAACAGCAGCTGGAAACAGTGCCGCCTGACACACTGCCAGCTCTCACCGAACGGTTCCTCTGCTTCCCTTTGACAGGAGTGAAGACCATGGCCCAGTGCTAACTCAGAAACAGAGACCCTATATATGGAAAGGATGGAAAGGATATAGGGATTCCAGACGTGTCGAAAGATCGGGAGATATTACAGTATGGAACTAAGCCAAGGTGGATTGCCATTACATAAACAAAAGTAAATTGTGCAGCATCAACTCTTAACTCCTGCAATAGTAAGTGATCTACATGCTGGCTTAAGAAACAAGTACTGCATCATCATTAAGTAATGTAGGATACAATGTAAGTTTAAATGTTCTAAAGAGCATGATTTGCATCATGAAAGAAGAAAAATCCAGCCTAAGTCTTGTATTACTCTTCCATCTCACTCTCTGTCTGAATTCTTCTCTTTCTGAGTCTGGCCTGTGGAAAGAGGGCTGTATGAGTGTGTGAGTTTATGGTGAGAGAAGTCAACAGGGAGCTGCGAGAATGAGTGTGTTGAGCAAACACACATGCAGTGTACTAACATCACTTCAGACGTCATCAGGACCAAACATGAGAAAGTGTAAAACCCTTCTCATCAAAATCTCATGACTAAATTTTCTGATAAATATGTTGAATTAGGAGTTGGAGACCTACAGGTACAGATGTGCACATTTTTACTGTAAACCTTACAGAGAAAGTTAAAAGTTAAATGTAAAATAAGCATTAGGGGGTTAATTTACAATTCGAGACTCTGGAAATAAAACCAGACAGACCCAAGTGCCTTAACTCAAATATATAATATATCAAATCAAATTATCAGCATTCACATGGGAACGTCACTCTCAAATGGACCTATAGGATCAAGGGAAAATGTAACATCTTATTTTCCATCCATAAAAATAGCCTAGAGGTTTTATCAACTTTCCAGAATGTTTGAAAGCAACAGGTGTTGGAATGCCCGTACACAGGGAATTATGGGTCTGGGCCCAGTGAATAGGCCCTCAGTGTGGACACAAACCAATCGGGAGCAACAGGACCCCGTACATCATTGTACCTCAATCACATAGTTAAGTCAATGCCCAGCAACACACAGTCAACCATGTGTAAACCCTTCATCTGTACACACTGCCAGTCCTGTTACAAACAAATGAATTACTGACCTAGTCAATAACTGATATATTTCTCATTTGCTAACTGTTTAACACATAATGATTTTTTCATTATGATTCTCCAAATCTGGCTGAACAAGCTGCCGCCAGAACAGGACAAACTGTGCCCATGGCCTAAACCTTCAAATCCAACCCTAAACCTTCATGTCATGTTGAGTTGTTCTAGAGTGTAAATCTTCAGGCTTTTAGCAACATTACACATATAGGCATGCAAGCACAGACATTTTGATTGAACCAGATTTTAATTAGAAACAGACCTGCTTTTCACAAGCTCTCAGTACACGCACCTTACTACGTAACTCTCACCTAAGTGCCATAGGTCAAAAACTGTCTTGTGTACGGTGGTTGAGAGAGCTTAACGCGCTGCAACTGAAAAAAAAAAACACATGCAAATAGAAAAAAACACGTGCAAATAGAAAAAAACACCTGCAAATTAAAAGAAACATCATCATCAGTTTCACAATACACGTGTGCTAAAAATACGGAAATGCGCTGCAGAAGTTCACAACAGAACTCAAATACAGAAACGTGCTGCAAATAACACAGACCACAACGGAAATGTTTCCAGGGGAACCAAATAAGTGACGAACCCGGCTGGGACGTGCTTGGCCCTGTCCCAAATCACGCACTTCACGCAGACTTGCGGTCTCGTGGACTTAAATTGCGCGTGCTCGCCGACTCTACGAGTCCGTAGGCTGTCCCATTTGGCATTTTAACGCTCTGAAGTGTGCTCAGCAGCGCCCCCTTGTACCCTTGAAGCGGTCTTCCGCCGAAGCCCGCATAGATGCAGGCTCCACGCACTTTAACTACCCAGGAATCCTTGCGAAAGGCCAATCAGACAACAGATGGGAGGAGATTTCGCTCACGGATTGTAAAGACAGAATATTAAAGGTGTAAGTATCATTATGTTTTTTTATGACATAGGCACACATTTTACCAGTTGTTACTTACAGTCTATTCGACCTTTAGAGACCAGTGGTTGATATGTCAAACATAATAAAAGCGTGTTAAATAATACGAATCGCATTATATGATTCATTACATAAATAGAATCGAATGTATTGGCTTTACGTTTAGTCATAAACGTATTATGAATATTGAAACCTATACATTTTTCTTAAACTCATTTTCATTTTGTGTTAAAATGGAACATTATGTATTATTATGTACAACTTTGGACCCTACTGGAAACTTTTCTTTATGAAAATTTAAACATAACATGAAACAATTTGTACGTGTAACTGATATAGTTGTATGTCATAAAAATGTAATCTCTGTATGTTTTGCAAAAATAAATAAAGACATAAAGTAGAATTTTAAAGCTGTAAGCACGTCCCAGCCGGGTTCGTCACTTATGTAGTTTCCTAGGAAACATTTCCGCTGTTGTTTGTGTTATTTGCAGCGCGTTTCTATATTTGTGTTGTGAGCTTTATCCGCTTGTTTCTGGATTTGGGTGGTGTTGTGAGTATTTGTAGCTAACGTGTGTTGGAAAACTGACGAAGATGTTTCCTTAATTTGTGGTTGTTTTTTTCTATTTGCATGCATTATTTCATTACGTGTTTTTTTTCAGTTGCAGCGCGTTGAGCTTTCTCGGCCACCGTATCGGGTGCCCTGAGACGGAAAAGACATGTTGGTTACATAAACTGTTATATAAATCATAGGGTCATTTTATTACTACAGCTATAGAGCTCAGCAGGATGTGTTGGGACATCCACTTTCACATTACTTTCTTTCCGAGATCGTCACTGGATATTCCGTCCACAGTCTCAGTGAGAAAAAGAGGATCTACAATGATAGATTTTGTTGAGACTGTTGGAGGAACTCAGGGGGTGATGATTGCAGACCAGTGACTTTCCCATGTCGTGGGTTTAGTGAAGGTTCAAGCACGTGGTTTAGAATGAGTCATGCCCAGACAGACAGTGCTGCTCTCAGGGGCTCCTTCACTGACACAGACAATATGACTCTGGGTCCAAATGGGTGTCTGCCAGACACATCAGCCAGATTCCAAACAGGCCATGTAATCCACCCCATTTATATAATCTTTTCCTTTGTCCCTGGCTTTCGCTGGAAAAGAAACGCATGTAATCATAACCAAGCTGTACAAATGACAGATTCGCTTATGACTCGGTAGACAATAAATATAGAAAAATAATTTAAAAACGCTTATTTTCATTTAATTATTATTATTTCGAATGATGATTTATTCAAATTTAATTACATTTTTTTAACTGACCATTTTATTATTTTTACACCTTAACCCACCCTTAAACTTAACCATATACCAATAAATTTAAAGGGTCCCAGTCTCACTGTTAACTTGCTTATTAGCATGAATATTACTAAGATATTGGCTGTTTTTTATTACTTAAAAAGCACAAAATATCAATGCCTTATTCTGCATGACAATATTCTATATTCCAATACCTATCCAATTGCTACCTAATATCTAAACTTAACAATGACCTTACTACTGTAACTATTAATAAACACGTAATTAAGAGTTTATTGAGGCAAAAGTAGTAGTTAGTAAATAGTAAGATTTAGACCCTAATCTAAACTTGACTGCTTCAATAAAAAGGCAAGTAGTGATGCAAGATTAAGGTTTTTCACATTGTAAAAATCAAATCAAATAGGCATGACACTTCTGTGGACTTTCAACATTTACGAGACAGAAATCGATCAAGTTTTGTTTTAGGTCTAAACTCACAGCACTGTGAGTGTCAGTGGAATTTATCAGCTTTGTTTGACTGAGCGGGAAACACACCTGTGACCAAACATGACTGCCCTCCAAAACCCCGGGCCAAATACAATGTGTCCAAGATGTCTCTCTACTTCCTCATCTCACTGAATGTGATGACACTTCATCACTCAATAGGTGGAAAGTTTGACTCCCTTGAGGTATAATATAATTAAAACTTTTCTGTTCCAGGAAGAAGAAAATACAAACACAAAGAGCAGTGGAAACCTAATCAGAAATTAGGTCAGAAAATGACTTTTTCACTAGAGCCAAGACCGATATATCGGCAGGCCGATATAATCGGCCGATATTAGGCATTTTCCAAACTGTCGTTATCAGCAGTTATAATGGCCGATAAATGAATATTTCAAAAATAAAATGAAGAACGGACGAAACATGCTTGAACCATGTCATGAGTGATGGAATTGCATAGTTTGACCACCAGAGGCCACTCTACACAGTCCCTGTTGGCAACACTCGATTGAGTTGGTCACGATTCAGTGCGTCAGAGCCTATTGGCAGCAGTGTCAGCGGTTAAGGATGAAGCCATGCAAGCCAATCAGAATCCTCAGAAAATCGACAAGAGGAGAACCGGAAATGCCGTTGTCTCCAGTTCACACGGCAGACACATAGCCGGCATTTTCCGAAATCTCCCACTTTGCCCGGAGTTTTTAGTAATAATCGTTTTCAGTGATAGAAAACGGCGTTTCGTGTAAATGGAGAGGGCAAAAAGCAGAGAAATATCTGCGTTTTCCCATTGTGTAAGCGGGGCCAAAGTGGGAGAGATTTTCTGAAAGCGGCGGTTATGTGTTGCCGTGTATTTTTGAAAGCGGAGAAGGGGGTAAATTTTCATTTTGCTAAATACCCGGCTTTGTGTGAACATGGCCTAAAAAATGCTGGGTTGTTTCAACCCAAATTTGGGTAAAATATCGACAAACCCAAATGTTTGGTTAAAAATGTAATTAAACATGTACCGTTGAAAGTGAAAGTTGGGTTAACATTTTAAATTACATTTTTAACCCAATATTTTAACCCAACATTTGGGTTTGTCCATATTTGACCCAAATTTTGGTTGAAAAAAAACAAGCATTTTTTAGAGTGCATAGTTGCTTTTCCACTGTCAGGGCGAACGGTTCTTAGAATGGTGAGGAATGGTTCCAGTTATGTTTCCACTTGAGCCTGGTATGATATGGCGATTACAGACAGTTCTCGGCACGGTTGGCTAATTGTGCTGAACCTTGCTGGTAGAATGCACGTAGTGACATCGCCACTCAGTATTGGTCACTTGCCTGTTCCCTGGCAGCTATTTTCTCTCTAGCCAGCTAAGCATGTTATTTGAGTGACGTAAACACAAATAGACGAATTAATACAATACAATTTCAAGAAATATTGTATCATCCTCCGTAACAGTGGCCGCTATTTATATCTCATTACATCATTACGCCTGGCGCATGTTTATTAAATTCCAAAGTGTTCTGTTATCAGCCCCACAGTGGAAAAGGAAACCATATCCATATTAGCTGGGCCAGGAATGGAATGGTTTGGCCCGAACAGTGGAAAAGTAGCTCATGACAACTAATGAAGAACTAGAACACAGTCATGACCGTGACACATGTATTGTCCACATCTATTTTAGAGTCAAAGATCCATCCCCTAGAGCTAAATTAAGACAAACCTATAATTTATGTCACACATTTAGAGCTGATGGGGGAGTTAATTCTAGAATTAGTATCTATAATTATCTACAATTACTCAATTATAGAGCCCTATATGGTGACATCTTACATTTCACTTAATTTGATGACCAACATACACAAGTTCAAATCCCAATGTTCATAGAACAAGAGCTTATACATGTGACCAACTTAGCCTAAACCACACAGTCACAATTACTGTTTGTCTGCGAAATTTAAAAATAAAATGTGATTGGGAATTTTGTGAGGCCTAAACATTTCAAGTTCAAATTTAGCGACGCAAATTGGCAGTGCTGGCCAACAGAAAGTTGCCTGGTTTGAAAATGACTTCCATGAATTGCCTGAAAAATATGAACTGAAAAAATTGCCTTTGAAATTTCTCTAATGTGACCGCACCTAAATTGTTTTGATCCCAGGGGCTAAAGTTTATGTTCTTTCATAACTCATCTTTCCTGTTTTGACTTTAGAAAGTATTTTGAGGGTAAGAATGAGCTGTTAATCAGATGTTGCCAGGAAGATCTGAGAGGTGATATTACCACTGGAAGGAGAGGCATTCAAAACAAAAATATTAAAAAGACTTTTCCCAGCATACTTGGACAAATGACTCGGAAAACTCAAGGTTCAGGGCCGATCTCTGGGTGTTTGTTATTTTGCTGAACACATGCTATGCAGTACTGTTTTTTAAAGCGCTCATGATCAGTCAAGGCTGAGAGACCACACTACATTAAGATTTTCACCCGGTTACACCCTTAAGACAAACAATTGAGCCTGTCTTCTCTTTTTACAGGACTGGAATTTGGGCCTATCACATCTCGTCTGATTCAGCAACAGTGAGGTGGAGCTCAGATTAGACTTCAGCAGGCCAAATGTGCAGCATCAGCTAATAGAGTTCCTCATCTGAACCAGCATCTGCATCAGATTTGGGTCAGCTGCATGCTGAGACTTAAACAGGTGTCGGTTTTTCTTGCCCTGGTGATTTTCAGTCTGAGAAAGATTCAGGAGGTGTTCAGGGTTCCTCTGAGTGTGGGAGTACAACGTTTCGGATAAATGCTGACATCACATTTAGAGCATGTTGTCATCGCTTAAAACCCTTAATGGTTTTATATAACTGAGATTTATTGAGGTATTGTCATAATTATGCATGATGTAAACAGAAAGACATTGCAATTGCATGATGTCACTTAAACAAGTGTTCTGTGTACTTGCAATTTATCATGTGTGCTTTTTCTCACAACGGCTATAAAAGCTTTTACTCTCTACAGTACATTTTAATGCTTCACAAGGCCTAATGTTAGTTCTTCCATTACTGAATAAACATGATAATGCTTTATGAACAACGACATCAAGGGTTGTTTACACAGCTACTATCATTAACGGCATTATATCCTCTATAAGTGTCAGTATCTTTACAACACAGTTACACTTCCTGATAAAAGGCCACGCTTCAATAACAGTGTGTAGCATGTCTGATATGGGCCACACATCCTTTAAGCCAAAAAGAGCACTGATGAAGACTGAATTTCTGAACTTCTGAATTTGGAACATCAGTTCTTCTTCTCTTTTATTTCTTTGTTTTTGAATCAGCAGATGTAATTTGAAAAATAAACTTATATTTTATATAATATTCCAAATGAAGACTTCCGATGCAAAAGCCTCTAAAAGCCACCAAAAATGAGATGATAATATTGAGCACGGACGGTTCTTTCATCAAATACTTTCTCTTCAAACTCATTAAATAACAGCCTCAGCCCATTCAGAAATGTCGGTACTTATACATAAACCTATACATAGGTGTCTTTGTTTCCACAGTATTTTAAATTTTGTCATTTTTCGTTCAAACCGTTGTTGTCTGTCAGTCATGTAATGGAAGTCTATGGGGATTTTCTAAAAGAGCATGCACAGAGAAGTCAAAATTAAACATGATTTAATGACTCTTAAATGTAAGTACACATTGATGGCCTAAGACACGAAACGAGCGGTTGTGTGCAAAACGAACAGTATTTATATAGTTTTTACCTCGTGTAATCACAGTCACGTCCAAGTGATCTGAATCAGTTGTCCAATGTTCAACTGAACCATGCCCAACGTTTCGCCTGGAAGTGTCAACGTCACTCATTGTTTACACAAAGATTTCGGAAGTTTTACCTTTCACAGTGAAGATCTAAACATATTTAAATATACAGGAAATCGCAATGGAAGACGATTTTGGTATTTCTAAATATGTTTAGTGAAAGGTAAAACTTCCGAAATCTCCATGTAAATAATGCGTGACGTACACACACAAGCGATCACTTCCGGCGGAACGTTGAACATGATTCAGTTCGGTTCAGTTGGACATTGGACAAATGATTCAGATCACTTGGACGCGACTGTGATTACACGAGGTAAAAGCGATATAAATACTGTTCGCTTTCTGACACAAACCGCTCATTTAATGTCTTACACCATCAATGTGTACTTACGTTTACGCAGTCATTAAATTTTACTTTAATTTTAATTTTCACGTTTAATTTTGACTTCTCTGTGCATGCTCTTTGACATGGACCCCCATACCTGCTGTAAATGACTGACAGACAGCAACGGTTTGACCAGAAAATGTAAGCTAAAACATATCAAAAATTAATTTCAAAGTGAACTATACCTTTAATATTTAAGAAAACGTTAGACGGACATAGAGGCTTTTGCATCTGAAGTCTTTAAATATTATATTATATTATAAATATTATATTATATATAACTTAAAGGTCAGATGGCATTTTAATAAAGAATAAGCTCATTGAGTTTTTAGTGAGTTAGTAATAATAATAAAATAATATTAATAATAATTATATATTAATAATATACTATTAATTCATTTTATATAATATTTTATAATATATAAATTAAAAAAAATAATAGTGCTGAAATTGTATAACATTATTTATTGATATTGATATTATTATTATGTGTTTAAAACACACACACACACACATCCTTTACCATTCAAATACCTGCAAACATTTGAAGTGAGAAGTGAATGTTATTCAGATTCTGTCTGTGACCATTAAGTAAATAGGCCGTAACACCTGTAGGTCTTTTTAGGCTGTCAGACTCTGACAGCTCCTTCAGGAAAGGCAAAGCCACATGAATTTACAGGGTGAATGCAATGTTTTGAACTAAATATTCATTGGGGGAAAAAAACAACATACCAGGTTCCTTTGATATCTCTTGGATCATACGCGGTAAAAGTGGGAAGGATAGCGGCGTATCATGCTATGAAACACCTGTTTTGAAAAAAATTGGTAAAGAAAAACAGTTAAGTCACACTCCCTATGAATGAAACATTTACCTTGGCACATACTGAAACAAAAAAGGTAGATTTGACAAACAGTACTCAAAGCGTTTTCAGGAAACCAGTTAGGAGTGCCTGCCAAATTACAAAGAGAAAGAGAGAGAAAATTGTATTCCTGTTAAATCACCCGAAAGCAAACAGCCAATGTCGGCTTATGAAAGACGGATAATGACTGTTTGGGTACACGGCTTCATGGACAGCTCGCTAAATGAACGAGGCAAATTAAACAAATAAATGAAAGGAAGTCAAGTTTCCGTCTCTCTTTTTTCTTGCAGTCAATTGAATGCCAAATGAACTTAACACCTGGGTAAATTGGATAACTTAAAAGAAAGAGAGGAAAAGGGTTACTTTTTGGAGCCTAGAAGACTGAGTGATCCTGACCTACTCTGTAACTCAATGTCTGAAGGTGGCATGCGAATAGTTTTAGATGACTGAAGACATTGAAAGAAAACAGAAGAAAAACAGAGACTGTAGGCTCGACATCTGGCAGGGTAGCGTGCTGAGATTGGACGTGTTGTTAGTAGGTCAAGACTTGACAGTTGTCTGGAAAACGTCTCTTTTTTGGGGGCACCTCTGTGGCCTGCTTAAAAAAATTCACTAACATGATTTGCAAGCTAGCAGCAAGCATAATGATCAATGTCTAAGTCAACACAAAGACAAGGAACTCGTTCTCATGTTGTTTGCTGACATCACCTACATTCTGTTTTTGTTTGATAATCTCATGTGTGGATAATACTGTGTGTCTTCTTTTGTACAGTAGTGATCTTTACCATGGGATCTTTGCCATGTTTCTTAAGAATCCTGCCCATGAACCCACATGAATTGCCTTTTAAGGGAAAGTTAAGCACAAAGGCGGCCGAGCTGAATAAGATGCCTTTCCAATGAGGGATTCACCACAAGCAAGCACTACAGCTAAAATAAAGACAAAGATTTTTTTGTGCATTCCCTGTATTTTCATAACTTGGAATTTCAAAAGCAAACTCATTCTGTAACACACTAAGTCTGGTTTGATTGTGTATAAAGTTAACCACAGAGCCTTTAGGCATTTTATTATGTCTGTCCCGTTTAAACACGACAGAGCAAACCTGGCTAAAAATTAATAAGCAAGTGCACTAGCATGTAAAGCCCAAGTTATTAATTATGTGGAACTGATTATGTTGTGTATATTTAGTTTACACAATGTTTAGAAAATATAGCCAAAAGAATTATGTGTGTTAAGGTTGTCTCCATCCAATCTTTCAACTAACTCCACAACCATATAAAGCCAATAAACCCGCTAACTTTCATACAATACAAAACCAAAAAGGGACATGATGTAAATCTGCAAAAAGTGCTAAAAAGATGATTTAAACATCATCACAGCTAAAATAAAACCAAAAGCACTGACTGAAGATTATTGCCTTTCACACACACTTAAGTGTGATTAGGGGTTAGGTGCCTTGCTTAAGGGCACCTCAGTAAAGTACCTCTGTTAGTGTAATGAGAGTGCTGTTCAACTACATTTCCTGCCGGTACTGAGACTCAAATCCACGGCCTTGCGTTAGAAGTCTGAATCTCTAACCATTAGGCCACAACATAAAGGGTTAGTTCACCCAAAAATCATTCAGCAGTTTGTGTAAATGAATGTTATGTGTTCATGTCTATCCACACATGCTACATGCTAAATGCTAATGCGCTTAATTATCACACACAAGCATGTTTGTTAAGCCGAGCTCAAACTTAAAAAAAGTCCCAAAACAAAGTTATGACTGATGTGGTCTTATTATTTTTTTATGTTTTTTAGTTGTTGTTTTTTTAGTTGTCAAAAACGTAATCCATACGGCTCCATCGAGACAAGTTCCGGCGGAAATATAACTTGTGACCTGACGCATGATGTAGGATGTAGGAGAAGAGTAAGCTTAGAGTAGATGCCTCTCCCAGTTTAAAACAAACAGGGCTGGGCAACAAACTCAATATCCTCCGACATTTCTCTTTAAAAATTCACGTTTTAAGCCCTATTCGCACGGGATTAGTATTATCTGGTGACCTGTAGTAATTTGTAATAATTGCAGAGTTTGTCTGTGATCTTAATCCTGTGCGAATCTGCTATGTCTGTAATTTGTAAAGCAAAAATTCCTAAATTACCTACTATATTTCGCCGAACACCGAGGTCCTGTGATAATATTAGTCCCGTGCGAATCGACATCTCTGTGATTTGGCCGGATCGTATATCATTTTTTCAAGTTTTTTTTTTCATCTGCGCCTTTTTATCCATCTTTTGCGAAGAATAGAGGCTGAGTTGGAGTGTTTTGATAGTATTTTGGGTGTGGGGTCATATCGCTAGTACAACTATTCAATTTGGAGAAAGAGAAAGCTGAAAACCATCAGAAGAGCAAAAACAAAAAGAATGAACAGATGGAGGTACATGACATGTTTAGCAGCATACGTTAAGGACAATTCTTCTGTTTATTATTTACAGCTAGACATAATAACGACAAGACATTTCAAAGCTATCCCTTACGAAAATTACGTTTATTCAAGTGTGCTATTAGTATACTTTTTTAAAACTAAAAATAAGAAAGTATACTTTCAGTCTACTTTTTATGTACTTCTCAGAAATATACTTTATGTACTTCAAAAAAATATACTTCAAATTGCACTTAAGTATACTTGACTTATACTGACAAAAAAGTCTAAGTATTTGGCCTATACTTGTTAATCGAGATACTTATAAGTATTCTAAGTATTCTTGGCTTGTACTTGTGTTTACTATTTTGATTGAGTAGCTTATTAAATACTTTTTTAAAACATAACATACATACTTATAAACTAACATATTCAAGTTTATATAACAAGCTTTCGGGTGGAATCGCTTATAGAGTAAAAATTAGCAAGGAACTGAACCTGATCTTGAACACAGCGATAATAATTACCCTTACGAAAAATATGTTTATTCAAGTGTTCTATTAGTATACTTCTTTTCAACTAAAAATAAGAAAGCATACTTTTTTTATATACTTATATATACATCTATATACATTTTAAATTCTACAGAAAAACAACAATGTAAATTACATGAAAAAGTTAGTTCAGGCAAGAATTTTAAAAAGTAAGTAAATTCTATAGTAGTACTCAGTTCAATCGTGTAGAAATGAAAGCGTAAATATCAACACAACTTTTCTGATACTGGTGTTCCCATCATGCACTGGGCCATGCATAATTAATGAGGTTGATTTTTCACTGTTTTCCAGCTGTATTTATACAATTGTATCATTGTGTTTGTTGTTAGGATTAGTAACTTGCCATTTTGTGACATTTGGAGTTAATTTTCTACTTATTACACATTCAAATACAAAAACGATCCATCAAATGTTACCGTCATTGTGTATTGTATACCAAGTATTGAGGTCTCTGCATTCACACATGTACTTTCTGAAATGAAGATGTGGTGTTACACACTATATTATTGTAGGGATTACTTAAATGTTTCTAAGAAAATCATACACTTAAATAGTGTCGTATAATTCAATGTTGTGTTATTCGAAGTGAAATGTGTTACAAAGAAAACTTATAGAATGAAACTAGTAAAATAGTACTTTTCTGAAGAGTACACTAAAAGAAAACGTGCAAGTATACTTGCAGTATAGAACTACTAAACTAGTAGTTTACTGAGGGTGTACTTTCATAAACTAAACATTTTCTACAAGTATTAAAATAGTAAACTACTAGTATACCCATAAGTTCACTTGCAGTACAAATGAGAAACGTAATTATAAACTAGTTGTGCATTGGGCCAATTTAGTCCCAAGCGGTATTCAGGGTTCCCACACCTTGGTTAACATCAAATTCAAGGACCTTTCAAGGACTTTCCAGGTCCAATACCCTCAAATTCAAGGACTTAATGTGGGGACAATGCACCGGCAGTATTTCCGGTGAAGGTTTAAGGATGCTCGATAACTTCCGCCGATGGTAGAGTCCAATGCAATACCGAGAATTTATATTGATTTTTTTACTCCATGGTTATACAAAAGAAACGTTAGACACAAAAACAGATAAAACAGACACCCCTCGTTGTGTTTATGCTTCTTTTTAAAATTATATTAAATAAACATAACTATATATAAAATTACATCTAAACGCATGTACATTTCATTTCAAAGACGGGAGGACACTAAATTTTGAAGACATAATCCCGCTTTCCTCTGTTTTCCTCCGCTTTAATCTTCACAACCGGAAATGAACGAGCATCCTTGCGTCAAATGCGGAACTTATGCGTGCATATAGCCCATTCAAGTGAGAGCAAGGTTAAATAGTGTATGTAAGATACCTTGATACAGTTTTCATCTGTCAAACAACTAGGCAAAAAGTTTTTTTTTTTCGTATTTATGTTTTGCATAAAACCGAAGAATATTTGGTACATCCTAATCCTATAAAAAATGATAATAATAAAATAAATATTATATAAAATAAAAATGTGTCAAAATCCTGGAACTGACTGTCAACATGACAACTTGACAGCTCAACAATAAAAGAGGGAAATATGAGAACGAGAAGACATGGTTAAAAAAAAAAGTGCATTACGCGCATGTTTTCAGCGCATGTGAATGTCATGGCAACGTACAACACAAAGTGCCTTACGCGGGAAACACTTGACCAGAGAATGTCTAATATGCGACTTGACTTAACCACTGGACTGAACGGAAATGCGCGTACCTAATGTAAATCAAGCAAGCTAGTGTGCATAGGACACGAAGTATTGGCGAAATAACGCATTAGCGGACTGGGGAGAATAATATATTTTTTTTTCCAGAAAATTTCTTGAACAAAATAAATTCAAGCACTTTCAAGGACCTGTATCTATACATGTTTATTTTCAAGAACTTTCCAGGGCCTTGAAAACAAAAAATCAGATTCACAAACTTTCAAGGATTTCAAGGACCCGTGGGAACCCTGGGTATTAAAATAGTACACTTACAAGTTTACTACTAGTACATATTGACATTAGTATACTTACTACATAAAGTATACTTAAAAATATACTTGAATATTTCTTAAGTATACTTCATAAAATTAACTTGAAGTATACTTCTTTTTCGTAAGGGATGGCCTAATGACATCATTTCCGGGAGCTAAGTCAGTCAATTCGAGTAAAATCACAGGCTTCGCTTATCTTGTGCGAATGCGCCACACGAAATTCAGATGTGGGTGGGTCATTTCAAATTCACACGTGGTCCCCAGGTAATACTAATCCCTTGCGAATAGGGCTTTAGACTTATAATTTGTGACCATTAGTTAAAAAATGTCTAAATGCAAAAAAATTCAATTTTCCAGTCATAAATTTTGTCACTGAGGATTTCTATAAAATATGGTCCATAAATCTCGTCTTTCACACTCCTGTTTTGTTACATCCAAAAAAACAGTGTTTTGTTTTGCTCTATCCTCTGCGCTTCCGCGTTCGTCAATAAGTCATGCGTCGGGTCAAAGGTCACTCTTTAGCCATAACTTGACTTGCGCCATTACCAGAAGCCAGTGATTACAGTTTATAAAGTTATAAATATGGATATATTTAAATAACTATAAATATTCGTATAAATATACATCAATAAATAAATATATAAAGTTCTAAATACGGAATTCACTCCCATTTTAAAGCTTGGAAGAGCCAGGATATATTTTAATACAGGCTAACTCAGATTGTGTTTGGCTGAAAGAAGAAAGTCATATACACCAAGAATGGCTTGAGGGTGAGTAAATTATGGGATAATTTTAATTTGACTAAAAAAAAATATTTTCTGGGACCACATTTAAATAAAATAATATGACCAACATCAGGTACAACATGTTTTGGGACTTTTTTTAAGATTGAGCTTCGGCTTAACAAACATGTTTGTGTGTGATATTATTAAGCGCATTAGCATTTAGCTTGTGTGGATAGACATTAACTTGTGCTGAACCCGGAACATCCCTTTACACAAACTGCTGAATGATGCAGATGAGCCATGAATCATCAGCAAAATGCTGTGGAAGACAGGAGTGTTGTACATAGCACATTTAAATGGTCATGTTTGTGAGGATTAGTGGGCGAGTGCACAGTAGCGGACTGTAAGCTAGCAGTGACAGATTCCTCACCGAATGAGCAGACACTTTCACCTCATTTCTGCCCTGCTCTGACTCATACCATGTCTGTTATTCAAACGTTTTAGTGGATTATGAGTGGGGAAAAAGTACTGGAAAACACCTCTCATCATCCAGGTTACCGTTACCTGAATGACTGTGCTGTTTTGATAATCTCCATTTTGGGCAAAGAAACGTTAAAAGACAACAAATGTGTGTGTTTGTATATGCGTTCAACAGGGTGTGATATGTTGCTAACCTAGATGTTTTGCATGTTCTTTTTGGCTGATGCGTGGTGACGTCCGTATGGTGTTGGACCTTCATGGTTTGTTGATTTAAATGTCAGGTACGGATGCATCAGACCCGAGTTTGTGGCTGAGAGCTGTGTGTTTGTGTGTGTGTTGTGTCTGCTATTTTCTCCCTGTTTTGGGGTCACATTCCTGTACTGCTTGGGTTGGCACTGAAGCTCTGTCCTGTACTGGTCACATGAATCAGAGCTTTTCATGGCCGCTGCCGCAGACATCCACCCTTCGCTCTCTGAACACACTCTACAAGGCCAACGTTACACATCTAAGTGAAGATAGACAAAGATAAATTATATAACACCTAAGACTAAGAGCGAAAAATGGATGCTTTATACTGTATGTACTTTATTCAACTTTAAATGACTTACCAGTGTTCCTGCACTAAATAAAAAAATATCAAAATAGCAGAAAGCTGTTCTTTCTGAAAAATGCTGTTCTTTTGAACTTTCTATTTGTCGCTTTACACAAAAATATTAAAGCTGCAGTCCGTAGCTTTTTTTGGAGTTAAAAATGATGCAAAATACATATTTGAAAAATACAACCAGACGGTGTTGAAAACTATCTGCTTGCTTAAGCTCGATTCAAAACGGTAAACTTGTAATAATGTTTTTAATTCTAGTGGTACTGGTGGATTTCCGCGGAGATTTGAGCATGTATTTGCGTCATTACGTCACATCTGTACACATAAAGGAGGAGTCTCGGCTAGTAGGCTATATTTCGTTTAAGGATATTGGAGGTGGAGATTTATAGCCTTTTCTCACAGCACTTACTTATAATTATATAAGCATAATTAAACTTATCAATTTGATGTTGGATACAGAAAGATTCAACAACAATCACCAGTGACAACAGATTCGCCCACAGTAAAATGAAAAAAGAGACTGCTACCGGACCATGCAAAACAAGGATGCATATCGGAAGGACATTACATGTAGTCACGCAATGCTGACATTGTTAACATTGTTAACATTAACAATGAGTTGAGTTAACATTAACGTTAACATTAAGTTAAGAACAAAGTATAATTTGCACGATTTTTTGCGATTTTTAGATTTAATCAGCGCGATTTACTGCAATGTGAGAACCAGAACAAAAGTGGATATTACTTACTTGTTTTTTACTTACGGCCATACTTCCAAAGAGAATAATCTGTGATTCTGAATATGCCAGTATCGACATGCTTGAATCTCCTGCGGAAATCCACCAGTACCACTAAAAACCATTATTACAAGCTTACCGTTTTGAAAAAAAGCACATTGCAGCTTTAAAAAGCTACGGACTGCAGCTTTAAGTTTATTTTGAACTGTTTATACAGTGAGTCTTTAAGTCTTACTTTCCATAAACAGTCCATTTTTGCACTCTGTTCCAATTTAGAAGACTGAAGACTGGGAAATAGCCTATAAATGTACAGAGTTTACTGGTACAAATTCCTCTTGTTGTCAGAGCATCTGTCACTCACAGATCTCAGTCTGTTTTGACCTTTATAGTCTCATTAGGGGTGTCTAAATACACACCGCTTCAGACGCCACATAGGAACAAAGCTATCCCATTTGTGTGAGGTTTGGCAAGGCTTCTGCAAACAACCAATCTCTCGGAGAGATTGAAAATATGGAGCCACATCTACAGAAGGTTAACTGCTCTGTGGGGGGAGGAGGAAGATGCATACCTTTGGCGTTGTCTGGTAAAGCAGTAATGTTGGTGTATGTCTAGGGAAATGGGCTGTTCAGGGGCCTATATTTGGATCTTTATTCTTTGTCGTGACAGCGTTCAATTCCCAATCTGAATTCCAGGAGAAGAGAGGACTAGGAGTAAAGTTAGTCAGGCTTAGCAATGCGGCAAGGACGAAAGCAGAGAGAGAATCCAAATGCAAGCACTCTTTTCATAAATTAAACAGGAAGTCATACAAAATAACTCAGGACGGGACCATGGAGCTACAACGCTACAAGCAACATCAACCAACAAACAACAACTGAAACACAGAGGTATAAATACACAAGCAGACAAGCTAAACAAGATAACAAAATCGCAAAATGACACGACACATGGCAGGATCAAATGACAAACAGGGAATCACGTGACAGACAAGACCCACACCGTGACACAGGCGGCCATATGGAATGTGACTACGTTTACACGCAGCCAATTTTCGGGTTATGGTTGGGTTAAGGTCAATTTCAGGGTTTCTGAAACATTAGGGATAACCTGTTTACATGCGTGAGCAGAGAGAGTTTCTCCTGTATACATGGAATTGCAATATCCCGGTGTAAACGGCGACGCGCGGTTAGCGTCTAGACGTACGGACAACCGTGAGACGCAAAATGCGTCATTTCCGATTCTTCTTCCTGTATCCAAAGACAACAACTACAGCAGCATGCGGATAATGAATAGTTTGGGGCAGATAGCGAATCGCCTTTATTTGCGCTTACAGTAGATGCTGGTAACGTTACTGAGCTCGCTCCAAAAGTATGCTGTGCTGTGTCTCGCCTGGTCTTGCCATGTTTACTTCCGGTATACTGCACGTGGGTTTTTGTATACGCCAAGAAGTTTCTCAACTCAAAAGACTAAGATTCCTTGCGAGATAGAACATGCGCAGAACACAAATCACTATGGGGATATGCCGATACACGTTTACATGACCAAAAATTTGGGTTAGAAAGGGGTACCCGAGGTATAATATCCCGGTTTTTAAAATCCAGGATATGAAAATTTTTCGGGTTTTTGCCGGTGTTTACATGGCCGTTCGCGAGCCGGGTTATTGCTAATATCCCAGTTTTGAACGGGTTATTTGCTGCATGTAAACGCAGTCACTGATTGGTGATTGGTGAAAAGCATAAAACTGCACTGGTTTAGAGGGAGACTTTCTCTCTGCTGTAAATCGTACAACGAGACACATAAGACCACAGCACTTTCCTCGATTTTCTGTTCTAGTCTGAAGGATACCTTAAATATTTACTGACCATCGTGTTTTTCTTCCAAGAACTCACATTTTATCACCATACAAAAGGTTAGTGTTTTGACATCAGTGTTTGCCAAGATACAAGTTTGAAATACCTCTTTAAAAAAGGAGCTAAACTAAATACACAAAAGCTATGGGTTGTTGTCTTATTAAACATAAATACCAGTTAATTTGATCAGAGCCTATTTTGGCACTCAAAAAAAGACATGAACAAAATAATGAACAGAAATGAATCATCCAAACAAACGGAATCACTAGAACGACTTTGACTTTCCAACTCAACAAAAGAGAGAACTGTTTAGGACAAACCAATTGATTAAAATGAAAAGGACACTCCAGCGCTTCATACAGTATTACAAAGGGGGCCGTTTGGATGTGTCAATTCACTAGAATAAATTAGACTTTCCAATGCTTCGTATCTAGTCAATGTAGGTTTGACTTACTGCAAAATGGCTTGTTACTGGAAAAGTTACAACATTTTGAAAACAGCGGAACCACTCTTGAAACTGACAAATGTAGTTCATAGAGTTCTTGTGTCCCTACTTTTAGTGAGTTATTCTCTATACACTGCTCAGTAACAACTGATCTAAATAAAAAACAGATGGATACATTAGTCCAAGACCTCCAGAAACAAGACTTACTGGGCACCGTTAAGTGTATTGGCTACTGTCCGCCAGGCTAGAAAAAAGGGCGGGTGTGGATCTCAGATTTTCTCAAGTTTTGAACTAATTCTTCATTTAGTTGCTGGTAACATTAGACGCCTTCAAAAATGGACTTGTGGCGCGGATGAAACTTAACGGGTCTGGTCTGTGCATATCCCAGCTTCCTCTCTCAGATCAAATCTTTCATCAAATCAACCACTGTTTCCCACCACATTCCATCCTTTAAATTTCAAACAAAACAACACTTAATACCTGATAGCCTTTTTCACAAACTCGCACAAGCCACCCACCCCATCATGCCCCTTTACTTGTCTCATAAATCAACCAACCCTTTCTGAGGGACCCAATTTCCACATTTTTGTTCTCAGAATACCTTAAATGATCTAATGAGCGGTGTGGTTTTTCGTTTCGAGACATGTGATGTTGTACAGTGGGCTCGGGCCAGTCTGGACTTTGAATCAGTTCAGTCTGACCCAGCCGCACCATTTCAAAGGGCCAAAACTACAGCCCGTAACCACCATTAACTCCGTCTGCCGTGTCTACCACATGTGGTATTTAAACTGAGGCTGAGGGAGGGTCAGTTGAAGTTTCAAAGTGTGGAACATTCTTTTAACGTGCCAGCCAGAAGCCAATTATAGAGGCAGCAGCTTTAGATGAGGCGGCAGATTGAGGGCTAAACAATCTTTCTTATAGTTTATTTTGATTTGATTTTGATTTGATTTTTCTGTTAAAATTCGATGAAATAACCAAAAAAAAGGAGTAGGCAGAAGCCAAGGCTTATGTTTGCCTACCCTAGAATTTGATGGTTCAATATACTTATAGCTACTTGAGCCTTTTAATAATGAAGCTTTATAAACTTTATAAAAAAATATATGATGTAGCCACTCTAATATATATGTCTTTACGTTCAAGTCTCTCAGCAGTGATCAAGCAGGAGGCATCAAATATGCAGATTGAGACAATAACCACGTAATAATCAATAATCCTGATTTATGATGCTTAAGCTTATTGTCTTCTGCTGATTTTGCAATATTCAAATCCATTAGTTACAGTCACCCACTCTGTTGACAAAAATGTGCTTGAATGTGCTAAATTATGATTAATGTTACACTGGAAAATGTTTGTGCAGCAGAGGTGTTAAGTGTGGATTTTATGCCTTCCATATGGTCAATTCCACAGAAGCATTTGTGAATAGAGTTAGATCATGTACTGACTGAGAGGCAGGGTGGAAAAATATGGATCATTTTTGTGGTATCAACATAAGGTTAGCATACCTCACTGAGGCCTGAATCTTCAACACATGTGAACCTGTTGAACCTATAATACTCACTTATGTAAAAATGTTTTTCACATTAAATATATATTTTTTTCATTAAGTCTCATTAAATGCAACTAAAAAAATATTCAACTCATATTTGATGACGACCACAAGGCATCAACTATGGCATCATCACACATAGGATGGGCAGAGAGGGGAACTGATGATGTAACTAGAGGAGAAGTGAGAGATGCATGGGCGAAAGGAACGTCAGGCAAATCCCATGAGGAATGCTCCACTGAATCCCACAGGAATGTGGCCGCAAAAACCTCTGCTGCACAACAACCAAGCAAATGAGGGCATCCCTTTACCACAACCACCACCTCCCAAGCAAGACAGAGGAAACCCTGAGCAGGAAGTGACTTAAAAAACATAACACATAATGTCCAACTGCTTCATGTCAAGTGTTTAGCCATACAAACAGCATTACGCCTTTTTTCACTGATCTTTGCTAAAACTTCCAAAGCCACAAACCCGAGGACATCTATAACCAAATTGTTTCTGTTAACTGAAATTTAAGCACTTGTGTATGGGAGCTGCTTATTTGTGTGTTATTATACATGATGGTGCTATATTTTTCTCTTTTTATATACAAGGAAATAATAATTAATGCAAACTACACATTTCTTTTGAAGGTTATATGCAAAAAGCTAATTTGCCAGGAAGAAAAGATTGGAATTAAGAATGTCTTTGAAATTCCAATTCAATTTCAAATTGAATTGAGGTTTACAACAGGTGGAATGTACAGTAATTGGATGTGGAATTGTAATTAGAATGCAAGTAAATTCAAATGAATTGAAATGTAAACAAATTCATATGATTGTAAAGGTGGGGTCTCAATAGAGATATTTCAGTTAAATTTCTTAGGCAAAAAAGGTCCATCCATTGTCTATTGCATAGGGCAAGATTGGCAAATTTATATTACCAATTTGAACACGACTGACTGACTGACTGACTGTTCTTTGAACGAGTCTAATCACTTTTCACCAAATGACATTAGACTAGACAAAGAACCAGTCCAAAAAAAAAAAGATGTGTTTGGGTAAAAATACCAATATGATATAGACAGCATATTTTGGTCGAACATTGGTAATCGGAGCGCTCAAATTATCTGGTCTGGGAGCTGTCCAGACAGAATGAAAATGGGATGCTGGAATTGTGCAGCTCTGGAAAATTGCTACTGACTGCCAGAATACAACTCGTAGTCAAATTATTTAAGCTTTGTTCGCTTTTGTCTAGAGAACAAATAACCGGCCTCCAAATTATGTCCAGAACACCCACCTGCCTAACCCTGACCCTACACTGCTTGTGTGTAGCGTGAAAGTGAATTGCAGTCATGTGACCACATACCCCAGTAACTTCTGTCAACAGGTTTTCATTTCCCTAATGCCTGGAGTCTTTTCCATTACATCATTAGACAGAGACCTTTGACCTCTCTCAGCAACTGATACATGAATACTGTCTTAGCTCATCAAAATCCTGTTTCCAGTCCACATCACGCCTAACAGTTTTATAATAGGATCACCATTTACAACCGCCTTTTTTAAAGACAGTTACCTTTTTTCCTTCCCAACTGTTTTACAACATCATCTTCTTTTCCATCAACCTCTTTTAGAGCAGAGTGCCAGCTTGAATAAACTCAATGAGGAAGCTTACAGATATGCTTCTGTTCAAAGTCCAAGCAGAAAGTTGTTTCTGAAATATTCTGTTGGTGGTAAAGTTTCACTCCTTCTTCGTCCTCCTAGGGAGGTAGTATGCATGACATTAAAGTTTAGCAGAGCTGAAAGTATTTATCTTTGCTTCATTGAGGCAGGAATGTAGCTGCAGGCACTAAAAGAACTTAGCATAGTGCAAAGGTAAGAACAAGATTCTTACACACACCTGAATTGTGCCACACACAGTTATGTTTATTTAGTCGCCAGACCATGGGCACGGTCGATCCTGCTTGGGATTATGTATACACATGTGCGCACACACACACATATGTCTATATATATCTATAGATAGATGGATAGATATACACACAGACCAATTACATAAATTGTGTGAAAGATAGATAGTGTGTGATGTGTGTATGTACAGTACTGTATGTGTGTGTGTGAGGCATCTATCAGATCAAAATCTTAAATTTGATCTAAAATTAAATTTATTCATTCATCATCTGGTTCAGACAATTTTTTTACCTTGTCTGTTTCATATAATAAAAAAAGCTGTTATGCGTTTATATGTAGGACTAAGTATGTTCATAAAAAACTTTTTTATTGTTATCAGCATTTCGTTGTATGACTACAGTACATGTAAATGCACTCAGTATTATGATGAGCCTAATCTCTGCTGTAAACGCGGATGGGGGCGGGGGCTTTCAGCTCAACTGGAATGAGAAGTTGTTGACAGACAGGCACATTACAATCCTCAACACCAGCAACACTGTTTTGAGACTAGCGACAAAGAGTGTGGACAAGAGAATGAGGAGGGAGGAGTGCAACAAGAGATCCTAGACTAGAGTGAAGATTCCCATATAAGGCAAGTCTTCCTCTGAGACTGTGTGAATGTAGTAACAGTATGTCTGCTGGCAGAGGGATAACATTCCTTCACCTCGCGTTTCTTCTCTGGGAGTTTTTCATTTCCGATTCGCTGGCTGGTAAGAGGCAGTGCTCCCTTTCATAAGAGCGAGGAGGGGAGTCTGGGGATCCTTCTTTTTTGTTTAAAAAAATATCTATATACAAACGCTAGTCTAGCCACTTTCCTGCTGCCCTTCTGTCTGGACTCAGTCTGCTGTCTGAAGGAGTAAAACAGAATCGTACCGCACCTGCACTGTAAAACACACACCTGACTAAATGTTATTAGCCAGGTGAAAGTATACAAAAGATTAAAGCATTCAGTAAGAATCCAGCCAGAGTTGCAGTGTGACAAGAAAACTTATATAAGGTGTAAAAAAGGTTCATAATGCAAGTCTAATAATACATCACACAGCATTATGAATAAATATTTTCAAGATGTCTGCATACTTGTTTGAAAAAGCTATGACACGCTATGTCCACTCAGAAACGAAAATTCTGTCATTATTTACTTTTCCTCATTTCCTTCCATACCTGTATGACTATTTCTTCAGTGAAACGGAAAAGATATTTTGAGGAATGTTTCAACTCTTTTTGCCAATTTAATTAAAGTGAATGGGGTTAAAAAACAACGTTGGCTTGAGTTTAATTGAATGGACAACATTTACAAATGTCTTCTTTTTATGACTAATGCTTAACTGATGCTTATTGACCACTGATAATCTACTGTAACACCATCATCCTGAATTGTCAATCACCACTAGGTTATTTGGAGAACAAGACGGCCAAAATGCGAAAAACATGCACCCATCTATCTCTGAGACAAATTGCTTAAACTACCACCAAGCACTGCAAGGTAATGCCAAGACTGCACTTTTATTTTGCTATGTGACAGCCCAGGAATGTAGGATGGCAGCGGGTACAGGTCTAGCGGAGGGGGAGAGGGGAGTGGAGAGCGGAGGGGGCAGGAAACTTGGAAAGAATGCCAGGAATGCCCATGTTTATCCAGCTTTCCATTGAGGTGGAGGCAGTCCACCGCAGCGCAGCGTGTATAAAGGTAGCTCAGCTGCTGCTGGAGAATCAGAACACTTCAAGTCCTCCAGAGAGAAGCAACAGTCACTCGGCTCGGCTCTGCTTAAACTTCCTACCGAAGCTAAACTCTAGCTTTCACTCGACAAGAGCAGGAGGAACTAGATTCAAAGACTACGCAACGAGATTCGGCTTGATCAAATCTGAAGAGAAGACTGCAGTTCAGCGGCAAGACATTGTAGAATCACAAAAGAAGATTTTCTTGATACAGATTGTAAAGAAGAGTTCATCATGATTTCTGGAATGAATCTGATTGCTCTGCTGTGCCTGACTTTCTTAAGATGGGTAAGTCCTTTTAATACACTATTATGAGCTTGAGACAGCTTTCATGTCTGTATGCAAGTGGAGATCTAGAATATTATGAAATAGTGTGATCAGGTTACATTTCAGATTTTTGTCAGACACAAACAGCTAATTTCTAGAATGAACCCCTTCAGAGATTTCCTTTAAGGTAAATGTTGAGCAAGTACAGAGTCTCACTAGAACATTGTGTCTTATTCCTCAGGCTGTGGCTCAGGAGTGCAGTGGACAGTGCCTATGTCCTGATGTGCCACCCCAGTGTTCGCCCGGCGTGAGTCTCGTGCCGGACACCTGTGGGTGTTGCCGGGTGTGTGCCAAGCAGTTGGGCGAGCTGTGCACAGAGCGAGATGTTTGCGACCCCCACAAAGGCCTTTACTGTGACTACGGCTCCCCAAGCAACCGTCGCATCGGGGTCTGCACAGGTGAGGGTCTTGACTTTTGACATGCAGATACTGAGTCTATTGTTGTTGAGTTGAGTCAGAGTTGTAAGCCCCTTTCCATCTGCTTTCCACAGCCAGAGAAGGTGCAACTTGTGTGTTCAGTGGGATGGTATACTGCAGTGGAGAGTCCTTCCAGAGCAGTTGTAAATACCAGTGTACATGTCTGGATGGTGCAGTAGGTTGCGTGCCCCTCTGTGGAATGGACATCAGGCTTCCCAGCCCTGACTGCCCAATGCCCCGCAGGGTGAAGGTTCCAGGGAAGTGCTGTGAGGAGTGGGTGTGTGACTCCCCTCACCAGAACACCTTTGTTGGACCAGTTTTGGCAGGTGAGCATTCCTTGAACCTGACTGTCTCTCTGAGTCAAAATTGACAAAGTAGTGGTTCGCCATTAAGGAGGTTGGAATGAATACCGGTGCGATGATGTAATGATATGAATAGTAGGATGACATCATGCTGCTGGTTGGAATGTGTTGAGTAACGTCTTCTCTTGTCTTGTAGCTTATAGAGAGGAGGAGACATACGGGCCAGATCCCTCCATGATGAGAGAGAACCTGCCTAGTTCAGACCACAGAATGGAGCGCATGCTCAAAGACCTGCGGATTGGGAATCTCTACCCGTGTCACCAATGATAACCGTGAGTGCCGTCTGGAGAAGCAGTCCCGCCTCTGCATGGTCCGCCCTTGCGAGTCACACCTTGAGGAGAAAATCAGGGTAAGCGGGCAACCTACCAACTAACGTATCATAACACCATGATGACATCACATAACTTGATGGCTAATTTTTCATTCTATGTCTTTACAGAAAGGGAAGAAGTGCATCCGCACGCTCACGTGTCTCCAAACCCATGAAGTTTGAGATTTCTGGCTGCACCACTACCAAGTCTTACCGACCCAAGTTCTGCGGTGTGTGCACAGATGGTCGCTGCTGCACCCCTCACAGAACCGCCACCTTGCCCATGGAGTTCAAGTGCCCTGACGGCCAATTCATGAAGAAGCAGATGATGTTTATCAAGACCTGCGCATGCCACTACAACTGCCCCGGGGAGAACGACATCTTTGAGTCCATGTACTACAAGAAGATGGTCGGTGATATGGCGTGAGGAGACGGCGGCAGCAAGGAGTTTCATGCAGTGACTGTCCACTTGAATTGAACAGATATCCATCTCATATCTCAGCACAAAGTACTTGTTTGTCTTTTTATGGTTTGTTGCTTTCATTTTACGCCTTTTTGCGTGTATGTGTTTGTATCTTGTACATGGGTTCTGGATTTATATGCTGTATGTGTATTAATTTGTCATGGTGGATGTCTAAGGCTAGGGGGTAGGGTTTGTAAATGACCGGGCTCAGTTCGGACACCCTAAAAACAATACTGCACTATAGTCCAACTCTGTGACGCCCAATGTCACTGATTGGCAGATGATGCCAAGCCCCTCCCCTAAACTGTGGTGGGCAGATTCAGATTCTGAGAGCAAAAATAGTAAGAAACAGATGGCAGCTTTTAACCCCAGAAGCTAATCGCCTCACCAAGCTGAGAGAAGGCGGAAGAAAGAGACAGAAAAACTGATGTGCTCTTACGTTTAATTGAATTTGTTGGCTCAGAGTTTGATTGAGCTGAACTGAGACATGAAGTTTGGCCAAGAACTATGAAGGTTAATATAGCACTGAGTGTTTGACTTCGACTATCTGGCTCCTCCTGTTGGTAGAGAGTCAGTACCCCTGTCAAAAAGACTGGATGAATTGTAGCTTCATTCTTTTTTAATTACAGTATCTATTTTTTGAAAGCTGTAAATAATGTACATATTTTGTACAGCTTAAGTTAATTTAAATTCAAAGCATTTGTCTTTCTTATTTTCTTGCTTCACCATGTTTAATGATGGCTTCATGTGCTGACATGACTGTTCTTGGTACAGCTTGTCCAATATTTTTATTGAAAAGTGTGACCAAAAGTTACGTTTTCACTTTGGTAGTTTTAAATAAATATATTTTTTATATAAACATTGCCATCTTCTGAGTCATTTTTCCTCTTATATAACTAGTTACCTCTATACCTGATGTCAACCACACATGAACACCACCATGTTTTCACAAAGGCCTCTCGTGTTCACACTTACTTGCCATTTTTAAATGATTACTGCGGATAACACAGTTGCATTGTGTGCGGTCCATCAAGCTCAAGACCACACACAGAGTCCTGACACATGCCTACACATATAGATAATGTATAAAACAGACATTGAATAGACACTCTCATTTGCACTCTCCTAACATAAACATATACAACTGATATACACTATCATTCAAAGTTTAGTGTAAGCTTTTTTATTTTTTCTTAAATGTTTTAAAGTCTCTAACCTCACCAGGCTGCAGTTACTTGATCGAAAATATAGTAAAAACAGCAATATTGGGAAATATTGGTACAAATGTAAAATAACCAAATAAAAAAAATCAAATTTATTCCTGTGATGGCAAAGCTAAATTTTCAGCATCATTACTTCAGTCTTGTCATGTGATCCTTCAGAAATCAATCTAATATGCTGATTTGGTGCACAAGAAACATTTCTTTTTATCATCAATGTTGTGCTGCTTAATATTTTTTGTGGAAACTGATACATTTTTTTTATTAATAGAACGTTTTAAATACACAATTTTTGCAGAATAAAATTCTTAAAATCTTTCGATAAAAAAAACCTTTTAAACAGTTCTTAAACATCATTAAGCACAATATCAAACACTGAGAAGCCTTTTTAGACTTCCAATGAGTTTGCACTGGGGCGACAGGGGTCAGACAGAAAGAACACAGAGAAACAGATGTACATGCAAAAGAGGAAAGTAGGAAACAGGGGAGATAGTAAACGGTTTTAAAAAGGGACAATAACTAAAATATGTGTAGCTATATTTGGCTGTGAGGCAGTGGGTTTAACAGAGGGGGTCTGAGCTCTTAAACGTACAGTAATGAGAAGGATGTAATTGTCAAAAATGGCACCAGCAATATGTATCACTGTCAAACAACGTTGTCAATATACTCTTTTGGCTATTGGAAAACATATAGCTACACACATTTTGCCATGATTACAATGATAATAACATTAATAAAAAAAACTTACTTGAATTCTTGATTTCAGAATCACTTTCAAATTGAAGATGCCACACATTTTACAGGATTTGATCTGTGAACGATAAAAGTTGTGTCATTTGAGCGCCATCTAGTGCATCGACTGTCTGTAGTTGTGAAATATTATTACTGTATATTCATACCTGCAGTCAGACTTGAATTACATGATTAAGAAATTGAATTTGAACATTAACATATGGCTTTTCAAAGACAATTTACACGTGCTCCGAAGCTGTTTAGCCAAAGGAGCCATGGGTCACTGTGATTTCAACTTAATTGTCTTTTAATTTTCTTTTTCCAGTGGTCTACAACCTATGTTCCCTTTAAGCTGCGCGTGTGCACCTATGAATGTATATTTGGTGCAAAACTACTGAACGCCTGTGACAGTGGAATTTGTAAGTGTAGAGAATAGCCACACATGTGTATCAGTAAATTTGAAGTCACAGAGAGAAATGTTTTAAGAGTTGCAAACTTGTAGACTTTTTTTATCTTCCACAAACACAATACAACAGTTACACCTTCTCAAATTATTCATTGCAGGTGTAGAAATCCTATTCTACAAATCACAAATTAAGAAACTTCGTACCTCACACTGTTGCTACAGTGAATATGGTGCAAAACAGACCTGCATAACACATGTAGCATTAAGTCTGGTTTGATGCATGCCAATCATATCACAAAGCTGACAATAGCCAACACAAGTTTAATTTTCATAATCTATTCTGTATATTTTCATATTGTGTACGTTCAGCTTTTCATTGTCAGGAGCCTGTTATGTTGCTCTGTGCTACCTTTTCTGTTCTAGTATTGAAGCTATGGTGATAGCAAGAAGGTTCAGATAGGCCAATTAACATTTTATTTGAGGTAATTTACAAGTTCATGACTTGCAGGGTGCTATCTTAAAAAACTACCACAAAAAAGGCAGCTTTCCATACACCCAGCATTCTTAACAATGACCAAGGGTCCACTAGGGGGCAGCTAACCCTCTTAAACTTAGAGGGCTTGACACACCGGTAATTCAACAAATAAGTGTCAAACATGACAGATTTGTCTATTATTTTTTTTAATTATGGCCTATTTAGCGTTTTACAACATATGATAAGCACCTTTTATACATGTAAGTATGAATAATACATTTTATATCCTCCTGAGTCGACACCTAACCAAGGTAGCTATTTACTCCATTAACGTTAGTAGCCTAATATCCTTAGCCTATAACTGTTACATTGAAATATAAAGTGGTCAGATATATGCATTTATGTATAAATATCACTTCTATACATATCATTTCACTGTACCTTCAGCCTTTCCGTGCCCAACTTTGAACGTGTCTGGTCTGCTCTGCACATGTCTGAAGGACGGAACACAAAGCGCGCTCACGAATTTTGGGTTTGAAGAAAACGTCACCATAGCAACACAAGGGGGCGCGCGGAAAGCGTAAAAAAGCTCGCATCATTTCGACTACGCAGTGAGTAGGCTATCCACTTTAAATATGTAACGTTACCGATTAATATTATTGCAGTTCATTAACTTTATAGACGAGTAGGGTTAGAGTAAAGTCCACAAATTGGCATTTGTTATGACACATACGCTTCAAAGATTACAATGTAATTATAGCCTGCTACCTTCAAGTAAATCCACTTTACCAGGCAAGTGCTAAGTTAAATCGAGCCAAAAACTGAAAGTTCAAACACATAAATATAAAGATGGCTGCGCGTTTGTTTCTCTTCTGTCGCATTGGTCTATTGCCAAAGTTATTATTAACGTTACAAGTTCCATTTTATGTGAACGTTCGTAACTGTGTGATTGTCTTTAGGATATGTTACGTTACAGGCACCTTGCATAAAAATACACTTCCATTCAGAAAAAGTAAAAGACCATTAACTGTCTACTCGAGGTTATTCAGATGATGTTTGGATGGTCAGTTTTGGTGGATCAGAAGCAGATGATGCAGTTTTTGGATGTTGGCTACAGTTCTAGATTTCATGCATGGATGCCTTTTCTTTCTTTTCTACATGTGAGTGGTGTCATGGTGTTCTGTGTTGAAAACCCTGGGGAATTAGATGCTGCACTTCAGGTTACACACTCACACTCTGAGCGCAACTGCACCCGACGTGTGATGATGTTACAGTCTCATTATTACATAACATGAAGACAATACTTATTGTTTAAGTCAAATTAGGCTTAAAATTGCAGTAAATTGACTAATTGTTCTAAATTATTATTCTTTTTTCTAATATTAGTAATTTAATGTCTTTGTGCCTGTACATTGAGGGAATATGATCAAATCATAATGGAACAGTTTATTGAATCTTTAAGCCAAACATTTTTTTAAATCTTATAAAAATATTTTTGCTTCTGTTTAATGACGTATTATATCAGGCTTATAATGCTCATTAGATACTTGAAGAGGAAAGAAACACCCTATTCATGTTGTATTTAGAGAAATTCTTATAGCTTTTAATGTAAATCAAATAAGTATTAACTGTGTAGCCGAATACTAACATAAAATGTATAATATCAGTTATCACTTTTTCACTCCCAATAATGTCTTAGAATGATGTTTTGTAAGTAAATGTTATTTATTACCTGTCTTGTCTGGACCTTTGTTGTACTTCCTGTTTCTTTAGCCATGTTTGTAGTTCTTCATGATTAGTTCCATGTTTGTTCCATGTGTCTTTTTATGGCGCTTTTTGACTCTGCACGGCTCGCTTTGCTTTTTAGTTTAAGTACTGCTTCAACTTGGGTGGGGTTTAAGACTGATCGTTATAATTCAACTATGTTTTGCATGCATTTTCATGAGTAATGATTGTGGCACAAGAACATCTGGCTGTTTTGGCTATCAGCATTTCCAACAGTGCCATAAACCTATGCCAATGTTATTGTTCTTGTGCCCTCAGTGTCTTCAAATGACATTCATAAATCAGTGAACTTGTCAGAAATGAATTTACAAAGAGAATGAAGCTCTGACCAACCAGCACAATGATACATACAAAGATTGCAGATGAAATGCAACACACCATTTCTCTCAGCTCCAAAAAACAACTACTGGTACAGCCACAGTTGCATTCAAACATATTATATAAATGGTGCACACTCAACCAACTCGACTGTCTGTTCGCCTGCAGGAACAATTACACTCTGAACAGCAAGAAGTTAATGCCATTACACAGCCACTGCTGGAGACTGAGGCTGGATTCGTAAAGGTAATATTTTCAGATGTGATTCTTTCTGTTACCTCTGAATCATTTGTGTTTGTGTGTCTTAGTACAGAATCTGGATCACTACCTCACTCACAGAGACACACTGGACTTGAGGAAAACTAAACTGCTCTATAAGCGCTGGACACAGAGTGTGTGGCTGCCAATACAGCGGAGCATTGAGCAACACTTTACACACCATGGCTACAATGAGACACAGAAGCTAAGGAGCATGCATGCACACTACATCAACTACTGTAATGCTAAGGTATAACCTTAAGGTATAACATTACAGATATTAGCATAACCATTGTATTACAATAGCTGAGTTATTATGAGTTATAAAGGCAATTTCACCACAGTCACAAGATTATAGTACACTTTCATAGTAACCCTTTATCAGGGGAATTTCAATGCAGTAATGAATGTTGAGTCAATAATGCTAAAAAGGTCCGTGTATCATCCAATCATTTGATTTCCAATTTAAATGAAATAAGCAGAAATGAGAAAACGACACCTTTATTCTTTTTTTAATTAAAAACGAGATTGCGGCTAGATTTTTCTTTTTTAGTTCACGGGCAAAAAACAAATACATGACTTCAAAATTCGTTTTCCACTTGTGGGCGGTCATGAGATGTCATCTTCCTGATTAGTGATTGGTCAAGTAAATCTAAGCATGTGACGTCATCAGTCGTTGCTCAGGTCTGTAATAGTCCTCAGCGGTAATCTACCCATTAAGGATGTAATTTGTCTTTTTGAAAACCCAAACAAACAAAACCCAAATTTCGTTTTGTATTAATTGTATCTTCAATGTTTCATCAACAAATTACCTGGATTTAAAAAATAAGAACGAAGTAATGTAGCAGATAGGGCCTAATCACGAGTCGTGACACAGTGGCGCCGGCTCATAAATTAACCAAAACTCAGCATATAAGGTAGCCTACTTGCCTCACAGACCTGAGAAATGTATCTAAAATGTTTATTTCTAAAAGGAACATTTCAAAACGAAAGAAAACAGGCTGCTCTCTGTTTATGTAATCTGTATGAAATGTGTGTTACTGATGCGAAGATCACAATCAGCATTGTCGATTTCATCTTTGCAGGCGACACTGACACAAAACACTTGTTTATAAACAATTAAAATGTTTCCTTGTTATATTCGACATATTCATAATCATTACTTCGGCAAGGAGGACTTAGATCACTTGATTTAAAAAAACAACACATTTCAGCGCTAGAACGACTCTAATTTGACAAATGAACAAATTGAATGGTCTGATGGTCTTAACTGGAGATGTTTTATTCATTTGTATTGGTACATCCATGCCATGAAGATGTTTTAAAAAGTGGTGGGGAGAATATTGAACATGGCAAAAAAGTGGTGACGTGCATTAATGTGAACGCCCCTCATCAGCGCTCGGCTGGCACGGGCTCTGAGTCAAATGAAATACAATAAACGTACAAATAAATATGACAAATTAAAAAACGATCAGAAATGTCGTTAAATTTTCTAATACTATTATTTGATGACAACAGTACATTTGGAAAACATAATAGAGCCATTTCTGTGTTTTTAAATTTCATCTTTCATTCCGAAATAAAATAATGCACAAACGAAAAAGTACATGGACCAGACATTAATTTTTATTTATTTATTTTTTTATTCAGTCTATTGTTACAGGCCAGATATGTAATGCTAATAAAAAACATGTACAAAATTAAATATAGATTTAAAATGTAAATTTAGGGTTACAAAAAACTTGGAATCATTTTTAGAATAAACAACAAAATATGAAAACCTGCTATAATGTTTTCCAAAATCTCCTTAAAAACTCAAATCTGTTCTGTGTTTTAGGGTTTTGTGTTTCTAGACAGTTATGATCCCCTAGAATACAACCCTTCCTGCACCATTTCAACTCACCACATTATAACAAAGTGAGTCATATCATCTTTTTTATGCGAGTAGTTACACAACCAAACAAATTGATTTGGAGAAGAATTCAATGAAGTTTTAGTCAACTTAGCATGTGCTTTTGTGCAGATTTCCACACCAACATTGAAGGACCCTCTGTCTCTTCAGTCACAGAGCCAGGATTAAGGAAAAGACAGCAATACTTCGCTGCCAAAACAGGTGCTGTTAAATAATTCATTTCACAAATGATAAACATGACTAGACTGTTAAACTACTTCCTTTAAGGGGGCTACAGAGCATTGAAGCAGAGGTAGACTTCAGGTTAACAAAATGGCTTCTGTATGACCTTTAAACTCTGCATGTTAGGTCATGTGTACCGCCGTCAGCAGGTGGAGGAAATTCTCCAGAGTCCACCTGCTTTCCAACAGAGCTTTAAACAGCCACAGCCCAAACCCTCAAGAGATACTACCTCACAGAGACTTTGGAAGGACCGCAATCTGTTAAGATCAGAGGTATCATCTTCCGGCTCGCTGTTGAGCTGCTTTTGTGTTTCTAGCACTTTTGTGGCAGTAATACTGAGGTCATTTGTTGCTGTTCAGGAATAGATGCTCTCCACATTCAGCTGTGGCAGAGGGATGCTGCTTCCACGCCAAGTGCTGGTCCTCATGTGGTTAATTACCACATTATATAGGTCCTTTTTGACATGATCAGGTTGTATGGACAGTTGGACACACATCTTCCTTTACTGAGGATGTTTGCTTGTTTGACCATTCAAGTGCAATAAATAATGAGGTGTACTGTAGCTATATGCAATGTGTGTAGTGCTTATTGAACAATGCATATTATGTTCTGCAACATCCACAAAGGTGAGGTTCTTTTGGGGATATATGAAAAACAACTTTTTTTCCCTTTGAATTTTTTCAATAAATATATTTAGAGAAATTCTGGGTTTTTATTTTTGGTATATAACTAATTGCACCCAAAGCAATACAGCAATTGATTCCTATATATGTTTATACAATTATGCATTAAACAAATAGTACAGGCTATCTTTCGACATCCAGCATCAACCCAAATGTACAACATCCAGATCCAGTCTGTTCCTAAAACTGAATGCTGTTGTTCAGTTAGGCTTAGGTATTATCAATGGAAAACCATAATAACCATATTATACATTGCTAAAGCATTTATAAATAAAGCTTTCCTAAATTTATACAATTAAGAATTCAAAGAATAATTTGTGTTCCATCACACATGTTCAGATAACACTATATAATAAAACGGTTTCAAACAGTGTTTCAGTAAAATTAAACAGTCGCCGAGGAGCTTCAGGAATAAGTTTGGGAACCACCGGGGTAGCACATATGTACTTGCCTTCGTGGATTCGACAAATTACTGAATTAATGTTGGGCATTTTCTGAGTGCAAGCAATTTAAGTTGAATAAGCAGAGACATTATTTTAATCTCTTTATACATAGGAAGCTGCCATGCATGGTGTTCAGATTAAAGGCAATGAAGTCAAATAAAATCAATTAAAGGCTGCCAGTCACTCTTAAAGCACAGCCGTGTATTTCACTCCATTATCCCAGCTAACAGGGAGCATTCTCAGAACTTTGGCTAATGTTCTTGAAAAGGTTCTCTCAAAGTTATGAACAAAAATTCTTCCGTTTATACAAAGCTAGCTGGTCTTTAATAATGTTCTCAAAACATTAAAACAAAAATGCTTTTTAAGTGTTGTTAATACATTTTGTTCTGAAGAGCTATAGTTGGATTTTTTTTTACTACTTGTTCCAGAATGTTCAGAGAACATTTAAAAGTAATGTTCCCAAAAAATATTTTAACAAAAAAAAAGAAAACTACTTTTTAAAGCTACACTGTGTAACTCTTTTAGTTTATTCTTAGCTAAAAACACTTAGTTCTTTCAAAAATATATGTGCTTATTAATGTATAGTTACTTCGTTCAAGTAATAAAGTATTCTCGTGAGTGTATAATATCCCATTGAAAATACATACGGGTAACGGGTTCTAATGTCGGCTCGCATGTTGCCCCTCCATCTTGAAAGTACATTAGCCAAAGAGGGACATACCCATTAATTCAAGCTTCGCCTTTCGCGTTTACGTTTGAGTTAACACTCATGGACGAGGTTGAACTGGAAGCCATGTTAATCTTGGACTACATTGGCCACCGTAGGAGTTAAAATGAAATCGGAATTGAGGAACAGAAACTAATATTCACTGGATGGTCATATACCTTTTCACCGCTAAATGGGGGTAAAAATCACACAGTGTAGCTTTAAAACAAAGAACTAGACGTTTTGAACGTCCAGAGAACATTTAGAAAAACATTTTCATAACTTAAAAGGGAACATTAGTAAACCATTTTGTTAGCTGGGATAGCAATCTTTGGCTTTTAAAGAATTAAAGAACGCCTAATCAAAGTCAGCTCTGGTCACATAGATTATGTTCAGATTATAAATGCAATTTAAAAAGATCTAAATACAAACAAGTTCCTATGCCAACCAAATCATCACATTATTGCCCAGTATTTCCCATCATGCAACATCATCCTTAAGCGTGATAGCAAATATGACACTACCAGCCTCCATTTTACAGCATGTAAACATCCATTAAGTGGTTCACCTTTTCCATTTCAGGAGTGTTCAATTGTAAATTTGAAACTTTGTGATCTGTTTAATGTTGTAGTGCTAATGAAGCAGATGTGGCGTTCACAGGTGAGGTGTTTGCTCATAGAGCTGCAAGTCAAGCCGCACTTTGACCTCTCCAGTTGGAACTTCATGAAGCAGCAGACGCCGTTCCAATGGGCCTTTACCATCTTGATCCTTCTTTATTGTTGCTACAGGAACTTCAGTACGACCCAGAAAATCTGTATGGAAATCACGATCAGTTGAAAAGATATGTTTTTTGTGTGTGTATATTTTGTATGTGTGTTGCCGTGTAAAATCCCACCGTCAGGAGAAAACTGGTCCCTCTCAAAGATCGTGAGGCAGAGGACGTCCTGATACAGGTCTTTGATGAAGAAGTGGCAGTTAAAGTTCCATTTGGGGTTGAGCGTGTCGGGCTGATGGCGGGACGTGTAGCACTGAGCGCCCATTGTTAGCTCACAGTATGGGTTACTCTTCCCTGCAAACACGCAACATATCACACACTGCAAAACTCATTTCCTAATTATATTTTTGTCTTGATCTTCAGTATTAATATCTAAACATTCTGACAACTAGATTAATTTGGGCTTATAATAATGGGCTTAAAGTCACACTCAGATTTTTTATTTATTTATTATTTACATCCAAATTGGAGGAAGGGTTTAAGGGACCAAAAATAATTGGGCAACTGACTCAAAAGCTGTTTCATGGACAGGCGTGGGCTATTCCTTCATTATTTATTCATCAGTTAAGCAGGTAAAAGTTCTGGAGTTGATTCTAAGTGTGGTATTTGCATTCACAACATTCAGCCAAGTGAAGAACACTCTCCAGGAGGTCCTCCAGTGTCATTGTCAAAGTCTACAATCAAGAGAAGACTTCACAAGAGCAAATACAGAGGTTCACCACAAAGGTTCAAGCCTCAAGAATAGATAAAGATAAGACTTTATCAAACAAATAACATTTAAAAAAGTCTAACCAGTTCTGGAAAAACACTTTTGGATGGATGAAACTAAGATCAACCTGTGCCAGAATGACAGGAAGAAAAAATATGAAGAAGGCTTGGAACAGCTTATGCACCAAAGCATACTGTACAACACAATCTGTAAATCACCGTGGAGGCAGTGTGGTGGCATCGGGTCACTGGTGTTTATTGATGATGTAACAAGCAGCCGGATTGATTCTAAAGTGTATAGGGATATACTGTCTGCCCAGATTGATCCAAATGCAGCAAAGTTGATTGGACAGCTCTTCCCGGTATAAATGGACAATTACCCAAAACATACTACAAAACCCATGAGTTTTTGAAGGAAAATAAGTGCAATATACTGCAATGGCCGAGTCACCTGATCTCAATCCAATGCGAGTTTGCATTTCACTTCCTGAAGACAAAACTAAAGGCAGAAAGACCCACGGACAAACAACAACTGAAGACAGCTGCAGTTTTAAGGCCTGGCAAAGCAACACAAAAGAGGAAACCTAGTCTTAGACCTAAACCTAGACTTCAGGCAGTCTGCAAAGGATTCTCAACAAAATATTAAAATATTGTGATTTTTAAAAACATTTTGTGCATGATTATATTCATTTGTCCAATTAAATTTGAGCCCCTGACAATGGGGGGAACTGTATAAAAAATGGTTGCTATTTCTAAACCTTTTTCTTGTCTTGATTGTTTCATTTTAATTTTATTCTGGTGGCATATAAAGTTTTGAAAATTGAGCCTGTGTCCAAATATATATGGACTGTGTGTGTGTATATATAGTGACTCTTAGTGAGGCTTGTGTATTGCAATTCGCACCGTTGGGTTTGCAGGGCTTCAACTCTGTCGCCTCCAGTACCGTTACTGACAGTTCTCCGATCCCACTGTTCTTCTGAGAGCGAGCTAAACAACGAACACAGACTTTTATCAGTAATGCTATCACATTGACTTTGACTCTTAATAGCCATCACTGAATCCCAAACCTTGGTATGCCTTTTCTCTTTTGAGCTTCTCAGTCTCTATGAAGAGGTCAGAAGCTGTTTTGATCTTCTGCACCCATGCTGTCCTGATTTCAATTGAAAGTGATCAGTAATGTTAGTAATTTATATACTGCAACAGACACTGTTATAAATGAGTATTTTTGCTTCACTACATCAGTGTGTGTATGATTGCAGTTTTAAGGCCCATTCACACCAAGGCGGATAACGATAAAGTTTTAACAATCGTTAAATTCTATGAGAGTCAGGGAAGTCTACACCACAACTATAACAATACAATACGAACAATATCATTGGAATCAGCTTTTCAGAATGATTTTTTTCCAGCTGATGATTACAACGCGTTCTCATCCTTTCAGCGTCCATATAGAACGTTATATGACAAAACGGCGTCATACTTACGCGGCATGGTACCCTTTATCGTTTATATAACATGCGATGTGATGGTTAGGTTTACAGTGTCAGGTAGGTAGGTCGGTAGTCTCATATTGCGCTAAAGGATTTATGACGCCTTGAGTTCGCGATGTTATATAAACGATAAAGGGTCCCATGTGCGTCAGTATGAGCGCCTGTTTTGTCATAAAGCGCTTTATGTGACGCTAAAGCAATAGAACGGGGCTCGATGATTATGATAAAAGGACATAACTGCAGTGCACATTTATAATAATCAACATTATCATTGGTGGATACTGTTATCGTCATATTTACCATTCTTGGTGTGAATGGGCATTTAGGCATTTCTCTAAACATTTTAGTTTGAAAGTGTACCTCTCATTAATGGTGTCAGTCTTGAGTGTGTAAACCCGGTCAATGTGCGAGATGTGAAAAACTTGGAATCGTCGCTTGAAGGGTCAGAGGGCATTTTGACCAAGACTTCATTCAGAAACACTGGCTAGAGTAAAAAAAATTACGATTATTTCTCAGTGTTTAAAGCTACACTGTGTGATTTTAACCCTCATCTAGTGGTGAAAAGGTATATGACCATCCAGTGAATATTAGTTTCTGTTCCTCTCAATTCCGATTTCGTTCTTAACTCCTACGGTGGCCAATGTAGTCCAAGATTAACATGGCTTCCAGTTTGACCACGTCCCATGAATGTTAACTCGAACGTTAAGCAAAAGGCGAAGCTTTGAATTAACGGGTATGTCCTCTTTGGCTAATGTACTTTCAAGATGAGAAGGGCAACATGGCAACCGACATTAGAACTGCCTTACCCGTATGTATTTTCAATGGGATATTATACACTCACGAGAATACTTTATTACTTGAACAGAAGTAACTTATACATTAATAAGCACATATATTTTTGAAAGAACTGAGTGCTTTTAGCTAAGAATAAACTTAAAGAGTTACACAGTGTAAGCTTTAACACAAAACAATCTAATACAGCTAAGTACAAGCTCTAAGGGACATCTAACCAATTGTGTTGCTGTACCGTTTTATACATCTTTGTACTGTGCATTTGAGTTGGGATTGAAGATTTTGTCTGGTCCAGATGAGAACTGTTTGGAGGTGTAAGTGAGGAGCAGGAAGTCATTAAACAGGAATGCCCAGAGTTCTTTGCTGCTCTTGGTCTTATGTAGTTTGCCGCTGTGCAAGCAGTTTTCGAGGGCCCAGGCAGTTTGTCAGAGAGTTAAAAACAAGGTGCTAAAACAGAAGATATAACAAAAACATTTTCATAAATACCATAACACATAATAAAAGCTGTTATTTTACACTTTGAGGTCATCGTGTAGTGCAAAAAGGACAACAGCAGGCTCTCCTGCAGGCGGTTTCACCTCAATGAGTCCATCACACAGCACATGGCTCTGGATCCATTCCAGCCGATCAGAGTTTTCTTTCTCCCTCACGCCTCGTTGACCTGTGAGCACAACTCCTCGGCCTGCTCGAGAGCCGCCTGCAGGTGTGCGTGATCTGCGTGACCTGGAGGGGTGTTCTCCAGAATCTACACAAACATATTTCAGACACAACAAACAATGACTGGCTTCAATAAAATGCAGAATGATGCTATTATTCTCTTATCGTTCTATTCAGTTCTTATCATTCCACAGTTGAGGACAGCTTCTCATACGTGCTTTGATCAGCAGTGGGTAGCGTGTGATTCTCTGCATGGGTTTCAGGAGGAAGCTGGACAGTGGCATTCCTTTACAACGATAATTACTGGCAATTTTCTACAAAGAAGAGTGAAAAAACACAGAAGGAAGAGACGGATAAGAGCCTAATTAATGTCTTATCGCTGCAACAATGAAGTCATCCACACTAGCCCACGAGAGAGTAGTGTTTACAGCGCCATCTTGTGGACTACTGTGGAAAATGGACAATACACTGGTTTTGCTTCAGGACCAAGGCATTCTCACCCCAAGGCGTCACCTAACTGACGCCTTGGGAAGCATTTGACCAAAGCTTCAATATCTGACGCTTTCGGCGCTGTCAGCCTCTAGCGCCTAGGATCGCATGTAACCCTACCCTACCCCAGACCTAAACCTAACCGCATCATCCAACTGGCACGCTAAAGGAAAAGCGTCAGTTAGTTGACGACTTCATGAACTTCGACGCCAAAGGGCGCCCAAAGCATCAGATATTGAAGCTTGGTCAAAGGTGACGAGTTGGGGTGAGAATGTGTTGCGGACACAGATCAAGCAGCAGACCCAACACTAGATCAAAATTGTTTCTCGTGCAGTAAGTACACAAAAGTGTCAACTAAAACGTATTAATATTGCCACTTTAATATTATTCAATGTTTAATATAGACCAGTGCTAACACTACATGTGAATGAGTGTGAACTGCAATTTTCCTGTTATTAGAACTCCATTTACCTTCAGGAAGAGTTTGAAGTCAGGTGACGTGTCTGTTTTCTGTTGCAGCAGGGCTGCAGCATTGAGCTGGCAGCTGCAGAAGCGAATGTAGGCCTGCATGTGAGAGAGCTCTGAGGACAGGATATCTCCCACCACCTGCACTGGCATCCTCTCTCCAGCCATCTTCTTACCAAACAGCACAAACTCTGAAACATACACATACTGTATATTATACATTGTTTTGTTTTTTTGTTTGTTTGCCTAGAAATCCAAGTGTACTTAAAATACGACCTATGACCTTGGCTCATTGACCAATGGCTAAGCCACGCCCTCAAACGCGATGAGCCAATCACAGTGCGCAGCTAAACCAATAGAGTGCCAAAGTTATGACGTCATTTTGTAGAACAACTTGGAAGCTAGCGACGCAAGGGTTCCCTTGATCGAAAAGCTATGCATTTTTGAGCCCGATCTCATGAAAGTTTGTATTTATAGCACGAATGTCATTTCTCGTGCCATTTATACGCCAAAAACAGTTTTGCGTGTATATGGTACGTGTTTTTGCATGCATATGATACGACACTTTTTGGCGTGTAATATGCACAAACTAAAAATTAAACAAGTATGTCTACATCAGTTCTAAGTTAAGTCAACAACATATTTAAACTTTACCTTTAAAATCTCTAACATAACGTTAGGCTACCATTAGACTAACATTAGAAAACGTTGAAGGAGCCGTATGTAAGATTGTGGCCAAAAGCTGGTACTGCAATCACTTTCAAATTACTGTAGAGCGGTGCTTCATGAATGTATACTGTAAATAACCGAGATAACAAATATTAACAATGTTGTGTCTGAATGATTCATGTAAATACTGTAGCACCAAACGGTGATGGCAACAATATGCAGTCTATCAGCGTTTACACTTCGGGCCTGTCCCGAAATGTTGACTGTTTGTCTGAGTGAGTGGAGGGGGCATGGCTTAGCCATAGGTCAATTGTCTATAGAGCATCACAGTCCCGCCCACAGCCCGAGAGAGCGCTGGTGCCGGAAGTAAATTTCCCATTCATTTCTCCCATTGACATTTTGTAAAATCCATATCTAAAGAGTATTAGAGCATGTCTGAGGATAATCAGCTACGGCTGAACTCATAAGCATACAACGTATCATTTCGAGTGAAAAAACGAAAAGAAAATCCAAAAAAAGTCGAAGGTACAAGCCTGTGTACATATTTTCATTTTCCGAGCAAAGGAACTACTCCTCCCATAAAACCACCACGCTTATGCACATGCTAAAACATTGAGTATCTGGCTCGCTCATTGGCTCTGCTGTGGCTACTGTACATCCAATGGCGCGGGGTCGTCTCTGAGGTGCGGCCTATGAACTTAGCCCTACGTCATTACGCGATCTTCAGTCTTCACGCACCTTCGCAGGGTTTCAGACACGTGACACGACTTCCACCAATCAGATGCATCACTGGGGGATTGTGGGATTGTTCAGGATTGTGGGTAATGAAGTACTTATCCAATACATTGCGAATAAAAGGGATTTATCTTAAAACAAGGTTAGTGCCCCATGATATTTTGACGTTCATATGAGCATATACAATCGCTTAGTACAGCCGTAGCTGGTTTTAAGTCTACCATGTATGGTTACGTTTTTATGGTTTATATCCCAAATATCAATGGAGAAATTGTATTGAATTTTTACTTCCGGCACCGGCTGTAGGCGGGACTGTGATGCTCTATTAGTGTACCATTTTAGTGATCTCTCCAAATGTTTAAAGGTGTAGCCAACTAATAAAAAAACGATACACTAAATATTCTTTCTTTATTGTATATTTGTTACTCTGTTGTTGTAACTATTTTTAATAGAAAATGTTTAAGTTTTAAAATATGTTTCAGTTTTTTCATTTTTATTTAAAGATTTTAAAGTATCATTCATCTTTGCAGTTTTGACTAGATGTCTGACAACAAGGAATAAAATACATTTCTGGCCTAAATAAATTAAACCAATAATAAAAATGTTAATTTACATTTTAAAAAAGGTTCCATCACTCACATTCATATTGATAATAATTGCAATGATTTCATTGACTGATGTTAACCTGAACAAATTTGTTTAAATATTTAATTTCTCTATATATTTTTTTCTCTTTTATTTGTATCCATTGATTTCTATATGATAGTGCACTGTGGTTTCCTACAAAGCCTTTAACCATGTACTATAAACAACATAAAGAACTGGAAAATTAATTAATCTTGGACTACACAAAAACAAACCACATGAACTTGCAATTTCACAAACTGCCTCTAGCAGTCACTGTTGGCTGCACTTTAGGAGTTTGGTGCTGCACATGATCAGTTCCCGCCAGTTCACAAAGATCAGGCTCATCTCAGCCTCCGTCAGCCGCCCGGATTCTGCCATTGGCTTATAGAACACCTAAATATCCACACAAACAGGAAATAATAATTACATAGCATATATGTCATACATTTTGACCATTGAAATGACTGTTGGTTTACCTCCCCTGCCAGTTCCAGGTCCTCCAGGTAGGACTCCTCCGTTTGAATTAGCTCATGGATGTAGCCTTGTCTCTTTCTTTCCTCAGTGCACATAGAGTCTAAACTGACAAGATCAGCACACCCTACACACACACACAAATGCACGCACACACATTCATCAGTGACTACATCACTAGTTTTCACAATTGAAAACTTTATTTGTGAAATTTTGCTTCATATAATTGTGAATACTTTCCATACAAAAATGCATCCAGAGCAAAGGTTACAGTATGACATTCAGAGTGAAGTCTAATGGTCTCTAAGGTCATGACTGTTAGCTGGCTGCATAGCTGGTCAAGTATAAGGGCAACACATGTTGCTGGTCATCAGTTCCTTTAACTACTTAATTGAACACGTAAAGGCAGACTAACAATCCTGTGATCTACAAATACATGATTGTGCTGATGAACAGTACTTGCTTGTGTGAAAGGTTAGTTCACTTTTGGCTAAAAGGGTTGTTCACTGGGGCCATGTAATACTTGTATTATTATTCAAATGTTTACCCTGTGGTCCATATATAATATTAGTCAAGGTTCTTGTACCCAAACATTACTGTTTTAGTTGGTGCCAAACACCATTTTCAGATATTGATATGAGAAATAGTTCTCTGGCACACTGGAATGCATATTTGATAATATATCAAATATATTTAAAAAATAAATAAAAACTTGATAATTAAAATTAAAAAGGACCTAAGTAAAAATGCATCAAAAATAATAAAAAAATCATAATTTTTTCTTACTGTTTTTTGGGGGGTTTTTTTACTGTTAAGAATAGTCATACCTCTCCTACATCCTCTTTATTACCTCACCAGGACTGGGCATATCAGAGTTACCGAACACAGAATAGGCAAATGTGGTAGGTACTACTAAGTTAATGTTTTCAGGTTTTAACCATGTCAGAAATCCAAGGATTTCATAATGAGAATTCCTGTAAATGACCCTGTAAATGATGGACTTATCTGGGAAGGAAGTTTAGAGTTGTGAAATTTTTTAAAATATTTTTTTACATAGTACAGAGAACTTTTATTTAAAAAATATCAAGGAAAATATATGCTCAAGATACAGCCTCATTAATGTGTCACTTCTGTGTGTCACAAAACTGAGAAAAGAAGTAAGTGATAGCTAACATTTCCCAACTAAACAGAAAGAAAAAAAATATAGCCATAAAGCCAGTGGGGTAAACCGTTTGCTATTTAAGTAAAGTTTAAACAGAAATAGTTGAAGGGGAATTGTTAAATCCTGAAGGCGTGCTTGAGGCTGCTTCCTGGACCAGAGCAGTGTTCTGATTGGCCCAGAAAAGAGAGGAGGAAGAGGAAGGAGGGGCCAGAGCTATCGTTCCTACAATAAAACACAGATGAGGCGTGGAAAAAAGGTGGAAGAGAAGGAGATAAGGGCAGATGAGAGAATGAATAATGAAGGGATGAATGGAAAGTATATATTAGAACATGTTGATCAAAAAGAAAGAAAGAAGGAAAGAAGGAAGGAAAGAAAGAAAGAAAGAAAAGAAAGAAAGAAAGAAAGAAAGAAAGAAAGAAAGAAAGAAAGAAAGAAGAAAGAAAGAAAGAAAGAAAGAAAGAAAGAAAGAAAGAAAGAAAGAAAGAAAGAAAGAAAGAAAGAAAGAAAGAAAGAAAGAAAGAAAGAAAGAAAGAAAGAAAGAAAGAAAGAAAGAAAGAAAGAAAGAAAGAAAGAAAGAAAGAAAGAAAGAAAGAAAGAAAGAAAGAAAGAAAGAAAGAAAGAAAGAAAGAAAGAAAGAAAGAAAGAAAGAAAGAAAGAAAGAAAGAAAGAAAGAAAGAAAGAAAGAAAGAAAGAAAGAAAGAAAGAAAGAAAGAAAGAAAGGCTATGACAAAAAAAATCTCTCTTACTTTCCTTTTCTGTAATCCAAATTAAAGAACATAGTTGGGTAAATATGTTTGTGTGCGTGAACATTGTCTCACTAACAGTCTTTTCAAAAGATCATTTCAAATTCACTTAATTTCGATTAATATTTTCTCTACCCTTTTTCAAAATGAACATCTCTAAACTCTGATGTGGAAATAGGAACTGATAAAGTAACTCTCATAGTACTCACATTGCTGGCTGGGATCACATTCTGTGGTCATCTTCACATAGTTAGTTGGAAACAGCCCTATGACCCCTGCAACCTCTCCTTTCCACCAGTCAGGGTTGTCCTTGTTGAGTACGATGATCAGCTGACCTTTTTGGAAGCTCATCTCATCCTTACTGGCTGCTTTGTAGTCATACATCGCAATAACCTGACACACTACAGGGGGAAGGGGAGAGAGACAGAGAGAATGATGGATGTAGCAGAATGGGACAGAGGATGGAAAACAACACAAACACCACATACAAAAGCTTGTGAATGAAAGAGTATGATGACAACGTGTGTGTGTGTCTCACATGGTTGAGGTGCAGGAGTTATTTTGCCGCTGTTTGCCTCCAGTAATCTGACATTAGAAGACTGGAACCAGCCCTTTTTGCGCTTCTTACCCCGTGCCTACAAACAGAAACATGTTTTTAGTTTGTTTTTTGTTTTTAAAGCTGGTGATATTAAGCAGAACAACCAACACTGATAATAAATCAGCAAATTAGAATGATTTCCGAAAGATTATGTGGCACTGAAGACTGGAATAATGATGCTGAAAATTCATCTTTCCATCATAGAAATAAATTATATTTTAAATGATATTCGAATAGCAAACCATTATTTTACACTCGTAATAATATTTCACAATATTACTGTCATATACTCATAGAAATAAATTATATTTTAAATGATATTCAGAATAGCAAACCATTATTTTACACTGTAATAATATTTACACAATATAACTATATTACTATATTACTATATATATATATATATATATATATATATATATATATATATTATTATTATTATTTTTTATTTAATTTAAAAATAATATATATATATATATATATATATATATATATATATATATATATATATATAATATAAATAAATAAAGAACTGTATTTTTTCTTGATTTGTGATGTTTTAAATATGCAGTACCAAGGTCGAAAATATGTTTCCATATTTTTTGACTGGTACTGTATATTTATATTTATAAATAAATAAATAAAATAAAAAATTCTATATATATATGCATTTTTTTAGTATTATTATTTTTTTTTAAATATATAATTTTTAGCCTTAAAGCAGTAGTCGGTATATAACTGTAAAGGTATATACTGTATATACACTTCTGGGTGTCTGGGTACACTTCTGGCATATTTCTCTGTTGTTGTTTTGATTTTATTTTGTATTGTCTTTGTACTTAGGCATTAAAATATATTATCTCTGTACAGCAAATTGGGCAACTATGTCTGTATTAAATTGTGCTATATAAATACAACAAAGAAAGAAAAAAACACTAAATTGCAGTATAATCAAATGATGTCCTTTGGCAAGGTGAAGTCTGGTTATGTAGTATCTACTAACCTGTAGTTCCCCCAGCCACCAGCTGTTTGAGTTTTTATGCAGCACCACGATCAGCTGACCAGGTGTCAGACTCAGTTGCTCTGGTGTTGTGGCAGCATTGGCCATAGTCACCTGAGCAATCTCTGAGGACCAATAAAGAGCACAATTTAATCATGTTTAAAATGTAAAACAGCAAGCCTTGATTTTTGCTTCTATGTTATGGTACTACTCTCTCAAATCTCACCTGGCTTTTTACTGGGAACTCCAGGATTGGTAGTCTAAAAAAAAACACACAGTGAGTACGTCATTATGACAATACATACCAACTTAAATATCTATGAATGCTTCATTTAAAACAGCAACATTTCTCTTCAAAATAATGTACTACTCAAATTAGTATCAATACATAAATCAAATGCATGTCAAATACATAACTAAAATGATATTTTTTTGCATTAAATAAATCAACCGTATATTGTGTCTGTAAATTGATAAAATAATTAGTATTCATATGGTAAATATTAATACATATATACACAATTATCTGAATATGCATACATCGCACTCTTTGGGTTTAACATAGTTGGAAGGGAAGAGGCCAGACTTGTCCCCGATGCACCCTCTCCACCATTCTCCTTCTCTCTCTGTTACCAGAACAGCATCCTCCGCACAGAACGTCAGGTCACCTGACTCCGGACTCTCATAGGTGTACAGAGCCACATACTCTGATTAGGTGAAATCAAAGACAAAACCTCTGAAATGACAATTCAATTTCATCATAATATCTTATCTGAATGACCTGAGATGAAAACATAAATAGACTCCTCACCCTCAGGCAGACCAGAATCTGAAACATCAATCTCGTCCACAGCAGAATATAATGGCCTAGAAGAGAGAAGAAAAAGAACATAAAAGATTTAGCTTGGCATCATATTGCAACTAGTGTATATGGACGCTCTAAACAATGCTGGGTTGTTTGAACCCAAATTTGGGTAAAATATGGACAAACCCAAATGTTGGGTTAAAAATGTAACTTCAACTTTCACTTTCAACTGTAATTTTTTTATTGCATTTTTAACCCAACATTTGGGTTTGTCCATATTTTACACAAATTTGGGTTGAAACAAGCCAGCATTTGAGTGTTTGGTTACTAAATAAATGCAATACATTAATTCCAAAATGACTGATAACATAAAAAAATAAAGATAATAACTTATACACAGTACTACAAATCTAGCTGCTATCTTTTGGTAAAAGAAACAGAGTATAAAATATGTGGAAAATGTATATTTAGCTGTCTGGAACAAAAAAAAGTCTGACCTACTATTATAAAGATCTAAAATGGGTTAAATTCTTTTTTCACTAAATATTGGAAAATTGTAATACTTATTATAACGGATTTGTCTGTGCACATCATTTTATTTATTTATTTATGTGACCTCGTAATCTTTAATCTAAATAACTTCTCGGCAACCTGTCACTCATATATGGCATCACAACAATATCAAAACACAAAGATTCAACAATACAATAAATTCCTGATGAATAAAAACAAGTCCCACCCTACACTCAGATATGTCAAAATAGGGAAGAAAAAACTATTGCAATTTCCAATTTATGCAGATTTTACATCAAATATAAAAGTAAAATAATAAATAGTCAGCTGTCTTCAAATGGATACTTCAATTATTATTTAATGGAATTATTGCATCAATTATATGTTTGTAAGGTTAAGTAAGAGGTATCTCATCCCTTACTCGGTCTGTGTGTTATTGGTGGTAACCATGGAGACATATGAGCAAGGGAACCAGCCCCGGCTCTCGTTGAGCTCTCCGTACCACCAGTTCTCCTGCTTCTCTAGAACCGTGATGACGTCATCTTTAGTGAAGCCCAGGTGACTGTCAGTCTTAGCGCTCCACTCACACAGAGCAACAGCCTACAGCACAAACACACACATACTCTAACAAATGGCAATGATCAGAGTAATATTTCTCTCAATGATCAAATAAACAATGTTGTATGTGAGAGAGACGGGGTTGTGTGTATGTTCACACATGCCAACCTGAGAGTGCTGTGTGTTTGTAGACATTGGTGTGTGTGTTGGTGTTGGTCCTTCTATGTCCACTCGAGGAATTCTAGGGAAAAATTTGGCATTATCTAAAATATATGGATGAAATATTTTTAAAGTCTAATAACACAACAAATTTAAATGTCTTGCATTAAAAGGGGCTCGCCCTCGCTCGCTGTGTATGAAGCTACAGACACTGTTTCTGACGTGATTTAACATAATCTTTTGATTCGAACGGGTTGCAAAAATCTGCATATAATTAGGAAAGTGAGGACTGCATTTATAATGTGATCTAACATGATATTTGATGGTGCCCAGGGCCCCTTAGATGTTTTGTGCGTGCCCCAGGGCAAGTGACCAGTGGCCCTGCATGTCACATTAATAAATTATTAATAATTGTTTATCTACTAGGCTACAATGGCTGTTCGGGTGAAAGGATGTTTCATCTGATTAAAAAAAAAAAACATACCACTAAAAAGATTGAAAAGTGGAGATTTTAAGCTAAATTGCACAGCCTAGTTAGTGATAGAGCAGTTTTAGTGCCATACCCAGGGTAGTTGGTAGAGGGCGCTGTGGAGTGTGTAACTGCTGCAGTCAGTTCAATCTGACTCTCTTTACTGCATCTCTCAGCATAACTCTCTGGAAACCAGCCACGGTTACCACGGTAACTCCCATACAGCCAGCCGGTCTCCCTAACTGTTGATTCATCTACCTGTGGATCCACAGGAAGCCAGATTATATATGTACTTGAATAAGTACATTTACAGCTGCATGAGTGAATGTTTGTTGACATGTACCTGGATCAGACAGTCAGCCTCCAGTGTGAGCTCGTCAGAGTTGCGTGCTGTGAAGGGGTAAAGGGCTCTGTAAGTGGTGAGGGGAGTACATGTGTCTTCAGTGGTCACCACTGGCTCCAAAACTGAAAAAAAAATACATAATTGCCTTCACATCTACAAATGCATGTTTCAACATGTAAAAACAAATTTAAACAGAAATCTAACTGCAATCATCAACTTATATCTATAATCGATGTACTCTGCATTTTCTGCACCTAGTGTAATTATTTAAAATTATTTTGGGTGACCTAACAATTTAATACTTCATTTTATTATGTCTTATTATGTCTATTATAATGTTATTTAAAGGAATAGTTCACCCAAAATAAAAGTAAAAACTGTCATCACTTACTCACTCTTTTTCTTCCGTGAAACAAAACAAAAGAAAAACAAAAACAGAACATTTGAAGTACTGGTCGCTTTCTTCCATAAAGCTGTTTGTCTTCTGGGTCCTGTTTTGTGTGAGCAACAGACTCAAATGTAAGTCATTAAAATAAAGATGTTAACAGCTGCATTCAACCTTTGAGAACTTGAAGAACCAAATTAACATTTTTTGGGTGAACTAACCCTTTATACTTACTTCAATTGTATTATGTCTTATTATGTCTATTATAATGTTATTAGTTCACCCAAAAATGACATGTCATTAAATGCTCACCATGTCGTTTCTATCCCATAAGGACTTTGCATCATATAGCCTACTGTAATATCCCAATTTTTTTCAGCAAAATCACAATTCACGAATTTATCACAATTCTTTTTCATTTTGGTTTTACTATTTTGCCAGCAACTAAGGATTACAGCCAAACTAATGTCCCTATTTGAAAAACAAAGCCTTACAAGGCAACAAAATATGAAGTAAAAAAAATGGCAGACATTTAGGCCAAAGTGGCGAAGATACAATTTTTTGTCATTATTTTCTTTGTTATTAAAGCAACAAAGATACACATTACATATACACAACATATAATATTAAAATCTTCATCTACAATAGTTGTATTGAACAGAAGCGTTCAAGAAAGTTATACATTGATCCTTATTAAAGCTTCTATTAAAGAGTAACTAAACACTTAACCAACTTTTTTTAGTTAATGATCTGTAAGAATGGATCTTTATTAATACCAGTCATTGATTCGAGTAACTTTTTGACGTTTGTTTATAAAGTATTTTATTTCTACAATATATGGTGTAAAAACGTCTTAGTGCTGCCCTCTTCAGGTTGAACGGTGGCTACGGCAGTTGAATTTTTCTATTGGATGTTCCGCACTTTGTGACGTACACAGGTTTCAGCTCACCACGCGAGCTACGCCCTTGGCAGTATAAAAACCATCTTGTGTCGTCAAAACCGTTGTTGTCTGATGTTGTTTTATTAAAACTGAAGTCCAAAACTTTCCCTCTTTGTCGCCATCTCTGTTCAAAATCTGCAATTGCAGTCATTCGCAGATTTATCAACTTTGCATGAGTTGTACTTCAACACCCTCGACACAGCACAGCGTGGATGAACACAATGTTTAAGGAGATTGTGCAGCTGTCAGTCACCGCGCCGGTGTGGATATTGTCATTCAGAATCACAGATTATTCTTTTGGAAATATGACCAACATTATAATTTTCACTGGAAAATGTCATCTGAAACAAGTAAGAAACGTCCACTTTTGTTCTGGTTTTGACATTGCAGTAAATTGCACTGAATCGCTTATCATATCACACAAAAACGTGCAAATAATACTTTATTATACCAGCATGGACACCAGCACGGAAACGGAGAGTGGCACGTGCACGGACACCAGACATGGAGACCGGCACAGACATAGACACAGAGAGTATTTATTTTCCTGCTATGGAAGTCAATGGGGACCAGCAACTGTTTGGTTAGCCACATTCTTCAAAATATCTTCTTTTGTGTTCAGCACAAAAATAAATTAATAGAGGTTTGGAACAACATTAGAGTGAGTAAATAAAGACAGAATTTTCCTTTTTGGGTGAACTATCCCTTTAAAGACAAACTTACTATTAGGCTACTGTCACTTTAAGACACTCACATTTTAGTGGAGTCTGTTATAGTAACTCGGATAATTAATGGGAGGTAATTAAAGTGAATCATGAAGCTGTGAAAGTAATGACACCCATTACAATGAATAGAACGAAAACATATTCATGGCCAAGTGGATGAATTCTATACTCACCCACACACAAGCACACACACACTTAATCAAACTCACTTTTGTTCTCTGTGCTATTGTATGACATGGAGGGCTGGGTTTGCAGCAGCAGTTCATTCCTTTCTCTCTCCTCTCTCCTCCTTCTCTTCCCTCTCTCTCTCTCTCTCTTCTGCCCTCCTCTTCTCCTCTTTCTCCCGTGCCTGCTCCTGGGCCTCCTTAAGTCGGGCTTGGGCCTGCCGTCTGCTGTTCTTCCCTGAGTTTGGCCTCTCGCTCCTGGGCAAGCTTCTTCTTACGCTCGGCTTCCTCCTGCTCCAGACGCTCCTGCTCCAGCATTGCCTGTCTACAGGCACATCAACAAAATGTTTCTGTGAGTCTGGCATGAGTCTCAGCATTCATGAGTGGGTTCTACAAGTGGGGGCATATTTGCTGAAAAATGTGTGTTAGTTAAATGTATGTTTGTCTGAGAGCCCAATTTACCTTGCTTCCTCCTCTTTCTTCCTCTTCCTCTCCTCCTCCTCTTTTCCTTTGCCTCTGTATCTCTTTGAGTTTCTCCGATCTTACCCTCCTGAGCTGCTCTAGGACGTCCCTGCTGCTGGCTCTGCCTCTGTCTCAACTCCTGCAACATTACCCACACAATCCTTTAACATTTAGTTCTTATAACAAGTATGGTTTCAAATATAGAGTATATGGAATTGCATTGTTCAGATTTACTGACTGCCTAAACTAATCAACTTACCACTGTTGAGTGGTACTGAACAACTATAAGTGGCAAAACAAATAGTACTAGATCTCTTCCATTTATGTTTTTTTCCTAAATATAACACTACCACTAAAAGGTTTGCGGTCAGTAAGATTTTTTAAAGTTTTAGAAAGTGCTCAACAAAGCTGTATTTGATGATCAATACAGTAAAACCGTAATACTGTGAAATTTCAATTCAATGTTTTCAATTTGAAATTTGAATATATTTTAAAATGTAATTTATTCCTGTGATGGCAAAGCTGAATTTTCATCAGCCATTAGGGGAGCGCAGGGCACAAACTAACGCGGGTTAAATGTAACACGGACCTTTTACATAGTCAGTCAGGATCAAGCAGGTTGTCTTTCCGCTCTTTTTCTCTCGCTGCCAGAAGACGGTCTCCCACGAATTTGTGGAAAGTTTTGATTATATTTCGTGACGATACTGGACAAAGAGTGTTTTGACACCAGTAATTTTTCATCATAGATTTTTTTTTCGGTTTCTGAGTTGGATGTATACGTTTCCAAATCTAACTTTATATTGCCTTAATCACTGTCTTGTTGGCTCAAACATAGCACTGTTTTTGAAACATGTCAGCAATTCCTAGCGACTGTTAGCTGGGTTTAACATACGTAATACACAGCGGGGTTAGTTGTAACACAGTGTTACAACTAAGCCGCCAAGTGTACAGTGATAATCAAATTAAAACGGAGCCACACAACTTTTCAGGTTTGAGTATTTTTTATACATTTACCTTTGTTAGACTTTCACAAACAATGTTGGAATTTAAAATGTTTAAAATGTAGTGTACTATGAATGATAACTTGTTTATTTATTGAAAATATGGCCTGTTTTTAAAGCAATAAACCCTTTAAATTTTTATATTAAGCTCATTTGTATTATTATTACTGTTATTATTATTAATAATAATATTTGTACATGCAGCTGCCACACACAAATCTAATTTAATTGCAATTACAATATTTTATAATTTTATTTATTATTATTTATTGCAAAACTGTGCAGCCCTTCTCTATGTCTCTATCCATGATATTGATCCACAATAGAAGGATGATTGGATGAGGGATGGATGTATGGATATCTGTCTATACAGATGCACAAACAATATCAAACTATACAAATAAAATAGTGATGAATTATGTGTGTTACACACAAGTGTTACAACTAACCCCTCTATCTGTTACAATTAACCCCGTATATGGGGTAAGTTGTAACATTTGCACTTCTGTCACTTTCAGTGCAACTGTACAAAAATGGTAGGTCCTAGAAAAAAACTTTAAGTGTTCGTTTATAGCAGAGATGTGTATGTTGCTTGTGTAAAGAAAATATGAATCTAACCTAATTATTTTTATAATTACCAAAACCAAAATGCGTTCAGGTTGTGCCCCGCTCTCCCCTACTCCAGTCTTCAGTGTCACATAATCCTTCATCTGATATGCTGATTCTGATAACGTTCAAAAATTATGTTCTTTCAGTTTTTAAGCCCTGGTTATTAGCAACAAATATCATTATTAACCTAATTTTTGTATGTCAAGTGACATTTTGTACCCTGGTTTCTTTTAGAAAAATAAATGTTTCAAACATTAAAAACAAAAATCCCATTACCTTAACTATCGTTTGTTAGTTTTTAGGCAGTGAGTAGAAAACATGGTGAAGTGATGAAAATGGTACAGACAGACACAAAGATGTTATGAGGTCACGATGTCAGACATTAGAGCTCATTTCAGTACAATATGGGTAAAGTGAGACTTCTTTCATGAGAATAATTCAAGCAAAAGGTGAAATGAATGATGAGTGTGAGTAAAGAAACGATAAATACAGGTCAACCTTTATAAGAAGGAAGAGATTGGTTAAGCAGCCCAGCAAAGAGAGAAGTCCTTGAAGCACACAGTCATCCATATCTACAAACTATGAAGACAGCCGGAGTAAAGAGGAAGAGAAGAAAGAGGAGAAACAGCAGGGGTGGGGAGGGGTGGTTATTATAAAAATGGGCACAAAGAAAGAAAAAAAGAGGCTTGGAGCAGATAACATTAGACGTATACTGAACAATAGCTGAGTGCTAATGCTCAGGTTTCCGATCTGACCAACCGGTGCAGGAAGTGAGTTAGTGATAGTGTGTTTTCTTTAGTGTTGTGAGCTGTGTGAATGTTAGTGTGTAATGAAGAGCTCAATCCTCTGCCTTCAGGCCTGGGAGTTGAGCTGTAGGTTTTAATCACAGGAACATGGAGTGAGTCCCTCAGTGAGTAACCAGTGAGTCCTTCACCGGGACATTAAGGTTTAAAATAATTTCCAAGATAGCAAGTCCCCAACCACACCCACATTAGCTTTAATCAAAACACGGCACTTTAAATGTTGTCGAGGTTTACGCTGGGAATGTAAGAGAAGCCGACGACCTTGATTTCTCTGTTGTACTGCTCCATTTGTGAGAGTTTAGCGGTGGTCTCTCTCTCCAGAACATCCAGCTGCTCCTTCAGCTTCCGACAGCTCAGATCTTTCTCGCACACACTCTGTTTCACATCATTTATCAAAGGACCTGAAAGGGGGAAAAGATAGAGAGAATGTGTTGGGTTCAGAGATTGATGAAACGGACACAAATGAAACTGATTGATTCAGGTCTATGTGAGTTCTCACTTGAGTTGTTTTGGGTTAGATGTAGAAGTCTGTCTGTCAGTTGCTGCTTCTCAGGACCAAACCGACTCAACTTCCTCTGAAATTCCTGTAAAAAAAAAAACACACATTTATTTAGGCTAGGTCAGTAAGATTTTTTTATGTTTTTTGAAAGAAGTCTCTTATGCTCACCAACTCAGCTCAAAAAAAAAAACAGTAAAACAGTAATATTGTGAAAAGTTGAAATAATTATTTTCTGTTTTAATATATTTAGGAGCCCGACCGATAAAGGATTTTGAAGGCCGATACCGATAGAAATATTTGTTGGTTTTAAAATCCGATATTCCGATATATCGGCCGATATTTATATATATATATATATATATATTTCAGAAACGCGCAACAAAACATTAACAGATTTCCCTAACATTAGTTATTTGTAGTTATTTATGAGTTTTAACTAAAATAATGATAATGCATTTTAAAATGAAACTTGTTTTTGTCACTATCACAGACTGATGATAGTGGCATTAGCTAGCCTATGTCTCGTGACCAACTCAACGGGTGTTGCAAACAGGGGTGGCATAGCAAACAAACTATGCAACTCCAACACTCATGACATGGTTCAAGCACGTTTCGTCCGTTTTTTTTTTATTTCTGAAATATTAATTTATCGGCCATTATAACCGCCGATACCGATAGTTTGGAAAATGCCTAATATCGGCCGATAATCATCGGCCTGCCGATATATCGGTCTGGCTCTATTTTTAAATGTAATTTATTCCTGTGATGGCAAAGCTGAATTTTCACCAGCCATTAGTCTACAGTGTCACATGATCCTTCAGAAATCATTGTAATATGCTGATTTTCTGTTCAAGAAACAGTTATTATTATTATCAAAACAATTGTGTGGCTTTTTCAGCATTCAAAAGAACAGCAATTATTTGAAATAGTAATCCTTTGTACAATTTTAAATGCCTGCACTGTCACTTTTGATCAATCTAATGCGTACTTTTCTGAATAAAAATATTAATTTCTTTCAAATATATATATATATATATATATTGTGAAAAACTAAGAGAGAGGAGTTTTCCCAGATGGACTTCCTTGCAATGCATGTACAGTATGACCTAAAAAAATAAAAAAGACAACATACTTCAAACTGTAACTGTAGGGAGTTGATATCGCGTAATACGGCTCTCTCTCTTCTGATTGATCAGATCTAGCTCGGCCGTCTGGACCTGCCTCTTACTCTTGGCGTCCCGGAGCCGATTGGAGATCTGCTTATGCTTGTTACCCTAGGAGAAGAAAAGACTGAAATGTTTTTAATCTATAATATAATATAACCAACAATCCCACAGAGAAGAGACAGGATGGAGAATATGTATATTGGAATAAGAAAAATAGAAAGAAGAAACAACAATCTGACCACTGCCTCCAGCTCCATCTCGAGACTCCTCTTCCTGTCCTTAAGTTTCTGTATGTCGCTCTGCTCTTTTTCTCTCTGTGTCTGAAGCTCCACTCGTTTACTCTTCTCCCATTCCATTCGCCTCTGTCGCTCTGCTTCCTGAGAGAGCAATAAGAGAAAGAGACTATATATGAATATTCTACATATTCACACTCCTTGTCCTAGGATGAGAATTGGGACACCACTTCACTGGTACAGTGTATATTATGGTTAACTTATCACTTAATTAAATATATATCTAATGCTAATTATTTAACACAATTACCCTATTTTAGCATTAGAGAAGCATTAAACTTAAAAGTAGAGTAATTCATAAATCATAATTGCAAGCTTTAAGATTTGTAATAATAATAATTGAATATTATAATTTTTTAAAGATTTAATAACTGACAGTCCAAGTTTATAAAACAATTTATTCATAAAACATGTATGCATGTGGAAAAAGGCTTTTCAGGAATATTATTTTCAGTAATAACAACCTCTGTCTGCCCTTGTGTGTTCTACTTGCCTCACGTCGCTCTAATTCTTTCAGTCTTTCTTCTTCTCTCTGTCGTTCTAGCTCTCTCTGTCTCTCTATCCTCCTCTCCTCCTCCCTCTGTCTCCTCAGCTCCATCTCCCGGGTCTCTCTGTCCTTCCGTTCTCTCTCTTCCCTCTCCTTCTGCTGCCTCCTCTCTTCCTCTCGCCTTTCCTCTTCTCTTCTCCTCTCCTCCTCTCTCTTTTGTTCCTCCAGCAGAGCCAAACGTCTTTTTTCCAGCTCTGCATTTCCTCTCTGGAAATTCTCTCTCAGTTTATCCTCCAATGACACTGAGAGAGAAACAGAAAGGTCAGGTAAGAAGTGTCTAATTCAACACAATAAAAATATTTGAATATATATATGTATATTCAAAAAAAGATTATATCATGAGGAAAATATAAAGCAGCATTTTATCTCAACACAAACTCAAGTGACTGTTTAGTTGTTTGTTCAGCTGAATCAACTCATAAGGACAGTGTGTGTTTGTAATGGGAAGCGTGTATTTGCATAAGTGTGCTATATATATATATATATGTATGTATATATATATATATATATATATATATATATATATATATATATATATATATATCATACTTTCATACTTTCATACTTTATACTTTTCAGCAAGTATGCATTAAAGCGATATCAAAAGGATATTTGAATGGATTAATGGATTTAATGGATTTTAATAGATTTCTATTTCAAATCATGATGTTCTTATGAACTTTATATTCATTTAAAGAAAAAATACATCACGATATTTAGTGATAAGAAATGTTTCTTGATCACAAAATTAGAATATTAAAATGATTTCTGAAGGATCATGTGACACTGAAGACTGGAAGTAATGATGCTGAAAATTTAGCTTCACCATCACAGTAATTTATATATATATATATATATATATATATATATATATATATATATATATATATATAATATATGTATATATATATATATATATATATATATATATATATATATATATATTAAATAGAAAACCGTTTTTACTGCACAGTTGTACTTGAACCTCACATTTGTGTTTGTTTTGTTTAAAAAAAATGTTTATGCATAAAACTGAAAAGGTTTAGAAGCTAAAATTCAGCTACATGTCGTATTGGCCTACCTGTAGTACTATAAATTAAAAGCTTTTAACTTATTATTAACTTGTGAATAACTTGTGAACAATGTGAGCACCCTGAACTAGATAAATACATTAACATTATACTAAATGCATGTTATTATAGACCAAGTTTAAAATGCAACACAATTTTTAAATCTTTAATTACAGCAATTCTGTGTATATATACTGTATATAAGCAATATATTGAACCCCATATTCTGTTGATCACTATTATGTACAGAATTTTGTATATAATATATGGAAAATACCATAGCTCTTGCTTTTCTGTGGATTTTCTGGCTCAATCAGTTCTGTGTTAATCAGAGGAACAGGTCCGTTCAGCAGATCAGATGACTTCGCTGTTCTGAAAAACAAACACACACTCACATAATTAAACACTGTCTCCTTCGTAACTTGCTCATTTTAGCGTGGGCGGGTCTGTGTATGTCTTACCTCAGTGAAGGTGGCACAAGGTCAGGAGGTAGAGTCAGAGGTAAAGGCCGCCCAGACTTGGCCATTTCAACCAGGTGCATTGCTAGAATAAATTCTTCTGCTCTCAACTGCCCATCACGATCTACATCAGCAAGAGTCCTGAAGATAGAGATATATACTGTACATATAGCCATGCACAAGCACACACATTTTTGATTAACCTGGAAGCATTTAAGATAATAAATTAATTAAAATTTCGAATTTTCCAACTGGCACCTAAACAGCAGATGTAACACTGTAGAAGTGGGTGTTTAACACACCGCTTAGAGCAATACAATGTGATCCAGAGTTTAATGTGTGCAAGCGATTAATGTAGGGGTCTTCATCAAGTTTCTGGCATTTAAAAAAAAAATCTCATACAAAAAAAATGCATTAAACAAAAATATAATAAGTTTTCTTTAAACAAAACTACAGTAAAAATAAAAAAATAATAATTAAAAAGTTAATCCAAAGTGTAATGAACAAACATAAAACTCTGTACATCAATAATGATCATATCAAATAAAGCCTATTTTTACGTTTAGATTTTTTGCACTTGTTTTATATGATATTTTTTTATATTATATTATCATTATTGTAATTAATGCAAATCGATCCTAGTCAAACATTACTTTGTCTTTATGCATCTATTATATATATACAGAATATATATATATATATATATATATATATATATACACACACATATATATATATGTATATATATATATATATATATATATATATATATATATATATATATATATATATATATACACACATATATATATATATATATATATATATATATATAATTCTTTTTTTTATCAAAATCAGTATAAATGAAAGGAATTGTAACAATATACGAGTCATGCAAATAGAGGGAAGGAAGTACATGGAAATTATGTCAACAAAGCAATGTGCTTCTTGAAATGTATATTGCGAGTGCAGTATTTTGTGAACTCACCATATGGTGGCAAGCTGTGTTTGTGTGAGGTTTGATGCTGTGAGGGCATTTCTGACCTGGGGACCTTCAAACATACACACTAAAGAGTTAACGTATAACACACATGCGGAGATGCTTATACACTATCATATGCAAACATTGCCATTCCCTCAGCTTCCTGACATCTTAAACACACACTCACCTGACAGGTATCCACTCATCAGTTTGTCCAGGCTGTTGAACTGCTGCCGGTATTTCAGACAGGACGATTGAGGCACCGCCCAATCAGATGCGCTCATTTTGGGGGAGTTACTCGCAAGGGAGGTGGTGGAGGAAGAGTTAGAACTGTGGGAAATTAGAATTTTATTTTCTCTAGTAAATAAATGTACTTATTAATACTTTACATATTACTGTGTATTGCACCTAATTAATACATATGACATCCTTGAATGTGCTAATTAATGCTAAATATAGATCATATTGATTTTCCAAATCATGCATGTGTTTAGATAATTCCTGACAGTTTTTATTTGTACAGCACTCTTTAATTCAGAAATTGCATTTGCATGCAGAATTATTTTCAAATGAGCTCCATTTAGCAGCTGCTCATTAAAACTAATATAATCCTTTCATGAACCATGATAAATTAGACAATTGGTTTCCGGCTAGCTGCAAGATCAGCTTTTCTTCCAGTGCTGTGAGATTCTGCTGTGACATCATCCTTTTAATCATTTATATGTCTGAGCAAGGTTTGCTGGATCCTTGTTAGGGTAGTAATTACCACTACCGGGACCATTAAACATCTAAATCTAGTAATTAAAACTCATAATTATGAGCAATTCCGCAGTATTCCAACTCACTGCTGTCAGTTTACGGATTTTTTCATATTCTGAGATAACACTAATAGGATTCAGCTGCCTTCTGCAGTTTGGCATTGGCTGGAATGATAAAAAATAACAGGATGAGAGGGGGAGAGTGTGAGATATGACTTAAATAACATGTTAGAGTGAAATTATGATTCTGATTATTCTCTACATATATTTTCATTAAAACATTTAATATTTTACATATTTTTTTGATATTTTATGCCTAAAAAGTGCATTAAAAGAATTGCGATATACAGTGCTGGTCAGAATTATTTGCCCCCTTGTTAAATGTGATCAAAGATGGCTGTAAAAAAAATCTGCATTGTTAATCCTTTTAATATTTTATTTTTCAAAATTTGCAAATATCTAACCTTTCATTGAACAGATGAAACATAAAAATTTTTATCTTTTTGGTCGCAAACACTTATTATGGGTTTGGTCCATACAGGAATAAAAAAAGTCATCTTTAATGCTTGTGGGCCTAATTTTCTGCCAGAGGTCCTGGACATCCTGTTAAGATACATGGCATCATGGATTTCATCAAATACCAACAGATAAAAAACAAACTGACGATCTCTTGCTAGAAATCTTATAACAGGCCATGTTTGGATCTTCCAACTGGACAGTGATTCCAAAAACAAACATCAAAATCAAAACAAAAATGGATCACAGAGCACAAAACCAAGCATCTGGAATGGCCATCCCAGACCCCAGACCTGAACCCTATAGAAAATGAGTGGACTGAACTGAAGGATCTGGAAGAGATTCTGTATTATTTATTTAGCAAGGGAGCAAGTAATTCTGACCAGTACTGTACATGATGTTGCTTAATTTTACCAGGATAATCACCAGGATAATCATCCCAAATACACTGTGTATATTCAATATATTGCCCAGCCTTAGACCCAAATTCATTTTTAAACAGGCACTGAGCAGGTATTAGAGGGTTTATTACATGCTTCTGTACCACCACATGGAGGTTGGATGACTCTCGGAGGAACTCTAACAAGATCCAATTAAGATAGAAGGAGACAGCTGTACTATCCAAGGACTCTGTCAGCAAACACACTCTTATTTACTACAAACTTCTAATACTGGCGAAACAAGCCCAGTTCTAAGAAAATCAGTCTTTTTTTAGTTCTGGCTGAAACAAACACACAGTTGCATGCAACAGATATTACGCCAATTCCAATGCAAACATAGGCGTTCACACCTGCTGGAACCAAGGTCCAAGAGCGAGTGAGATTTACTCAAACCACTGGTGGCTGGAAATGCTGAAAAGGTAAAAAAAATAAAAATAATTACTATAAAACACATGCTTTGTAACTGAGTTGTAGATTATGCCAGTTAATCATTGCATAAAATGTTCATAGTTTCACAACGGCATAATTCTCGTCTGTGCAAAATGTTGCATGTGAATGAATTCAGGATACCTGGTGCTGGTGTGAGGAGAGTTGCATTGCCGTTAGGTAAAGCTGGCACACTGAGAGAGTTGGGGATCTGAGGCAGTGGTCCTGACATCAGGGTGGGCACAGGGACCAAAGGGGTCAAGGCAGGGCCTGGGGGGATTGGCATTCGGATGGGCATCATAGACATGGCAGAGAGATTTGGCATGGAACCCATACCTAAAATAAAACAGACAGAATTTCAAGAGAGAGACATTATCTTAGATAATTTCTAGAAGATTTATTGGAACCATATCCTTTACAGATACTGCATATATAGAGTATACACTCACTTAAAGGATTATTAGGAACACCTGTTCAGTTTCTCATTAATGCAATTATCCAATCAATCAATCACATTGCAGTTGCTTCAGTGCATTTAGAGGTGTGGTCCTGTACAAGACAATCTCCTAAACTCCAAACTGAATGTCAGAATGGGAAAGAAAGGTAATTTAAGCAATTTTGTGCGTGACATGGTTGTTGGTGCCAGACGGGCCGGTCTGAGTATTTCACAATCTGCTCAGCTACTGGGATTTTCACGCACAACCATTTCTAGGGTTTACAAAGAATGGTGTGAAAATGGAAAAACATCCAGTATTTGTCAGTCCTGTGGGCGAAAATGCCTTGTTGATGCTAGAGATCAGAGGAGAATGGGCCGACTGATTCAAGCTGATAGAAGAGCAACTTTGACTGAAATAACCACTCGTTGCAACTGAGGTATGCAGCAAAGCATAGTGAAGCCACAACATGCACAACCTTGAGGCAGATGGGCTACAACAGCAGAAGACCCCACGGGGTACCACTCATCTCCGCTACAAATAGGAAAAAGAGGCTACAATTTGCAAACGCTTACCAAAATTACACAGTTGAATACTGGAAAAATGTTGCCTGGTCTGATGAGACTCGATTTCTGTTGAGACATTCAGATGGTAGAGTCAGAATTTGGCGTAAACAGAATGAGAACATGGATCCATCATGCCTTGTTACCACTGTGCAGGCTGGTGGTGGTGGTGTAATGGTGTGGGGGATGTTTTCTTGGCACACTTTAGGCCCCTTAGTGCCAATTGGGCATCGTTTAAATTCCACGGCCTACCTGAGCATTGTTTCTGACCATGTCCATCCCTTTATGGCCACCATGTACCCATCCTCTGATGGCTACTTCCAGCAGGATAATGCACCATGTAATAAAACTCAAAATTTCTTGAACATGACAATGAGTTCACTGCACTAAAATGGCCCCCACAGTCACCAGATCTCAGTCCAATAGAGCATCTTTGGGATGTGGTGGAACGGAAGCTTTGTGCCCTGGATGTGCATCCCACAAATCTCCATCAACTGCAAGAGGCAATCCTATCAATATGGGCCAACAATTCTGAACGAATGCTTTCAGCACCTTGATGAATCAATGCCACGTAGAATTAAGGCAGTTCTGAAGGTGAAAGGGGTCAAACACAGTATTAGTATGGTGTTCCTAATAACCCTTTAGGTGAGTGTATATTAGACTATATTGGAGTTCAGATTATTTCCACTAGTTCTACATTTCTTTTACTTTTGCCATCATCTAATGCTCACTTTCATATGTAACACATTTTTACACTGTCATATGTAATCTGTTGAAAATCTCATGTTGAATATCCATTTGTCATATTCGAACATTCATATGTAACATTCATGTCTATTTTAGTGTTTTATGTTTAATTTATTTAGACATAATATTACTTTTATTCCAGTGTTATTTTAGTATTATTAACATATGATTATAGTATTTATTAATATTTTTAATGAGCTTTTGTTAAAATATTTTCGTTTTCAATTTTAGTCATTTTGTTGTTTTAGATTTTTTAAATTTCTGATTTCTGAGATTTTATATGAAAAATATTAATATGTCTTCATTTCAGCATAATCCTAGTCAAAACCTGGACCCAAAAGACCCAGCAAATTAACAACAAAGCAAACAAACCTCACCCGACGTTACATAACCAGCTATCAACTCATACCAAAGCGTGATGATGATGTCATAACAGGGGTAGGCGTCTGCTTCATGATGGTTGGCAGGTTGGATGGGAGGGGCTGACCCTGCAGCAGCAGTTTAATTAGTTTCATTGCAATTGAGAACTCCAATCTGTCCATCTTCCCATCCTTTCCTATATCCGCCAGTGCCCTGAAAGAAAGGAAGCAGCCATTCTCATCAAAAGGCTTACAGAGCACTAATTGCTATTACAATCCCAACAGAGAAACTCAGTTGGTGCATAATAACAGAGAAGCATTATTTTGGGCTCAGACATATTTTGTTGTGAAAACATATTTATTTATGAACAAGAATGTTTTAGAACAAGCAAATGCTATAAACTCAAATCAAACTTTCTGTATCCTGCATCAGTAAATCTACATCCTGTTTGTGGATGGGCGACAGTGTTACACCAGTAGACTAACCACAGACAGGAAGAGGTAACTTTTGGGAACCTCCACCCTCTCGAGAGGTATGTGGCTACAATTGTCCCACACACATTCATTTCACAACACTATTATGATAAATCCAGCTCTGCCATAGAAAAGACAACTATATAGACATATATACATGTGCAGTTTATTTGTATGCACATAGATAAACAGTGGAGTCAAAAAACAGTGGAGTTTTTCAAATTTAATAATTGGGAGAGAAATGGGAAGGGCAAGACAGAAAAACTGGAAAACGCATATGTACATAAAGGGTGTGTGTGTGTATGTGCGTGTACTCTTACCAGATGTCTGCCAGGACTACTGTGGGAAGACCAGACTGCAGGAAGAACTTTCTAGCTTGATCTCCTAAAATGAAATAAAACATAAAATGATGTGCATTGCATAAGAGCAGAATATATATACCATTCAAAATATTTGTTTTTGTTTTGAAGTCTTACATATGCTCAGCAAAGCTGCATTTATTTGATCAAAACTACATTAAAAACAGTAATATTGTGAAATATTACAATTTAAAAGAACTGTTTATTATTTCTATATATTTTAAATGTGATCCTGTAATGGAAAACTGAATTTTAAGCAGCCATTACTCCAGACTTTAGTGTTACTTGAACTGTCAGAAATCATTCTGATATGCTGATCTGGTGCTCAAGCACTTCTTATTAGTGAAACTTATTTATTGGAAACAGTTGCTTAATATTTTTGTGGAAATATTTTTTTTCAAGAATCTGTGATGAATAGAAAGTTTAATAGTGCAGTACTTATTTTTATATAGTTTTATTTTGGTAAAATTATATATGGCTCTACTGTCACTTTTAATTAATTGAATGTGTCGAATGCTCAATTAAAGTACTAGTCTGGGTTTCCCCATGCTGCCTTCCCGCAGCGCAATTTATTCACGCTGAAAGGCAGTCTGGATACCACGGCCATTTTTTCGCCTCATTTAGGGAACCAATCACAGAACGGAGGAGGGATGCGTCAAACCGAAGCAGTTTGTTTTATATCTATGGATTCAACATGGCAGCAGACGTGAAGCTACCTTTTTGATGCAGCCTTATATTGTTCTAAGTAGTTTAGAATGCAAGTTAATTTAGAAAAAAGAGCAGCTTTTGGCGTTAAACTTCGCGAGATACCAGTCATTATTGTTGTCTCGCCATTAATCGCCCTTATGGAGGACCAGTACAGGAGGCGGTCAACCTTTGAATATCTGCTGCTCAGCTTTGTCCCGAGAAAGAAAATACGTAAAGAATTGTCGATACCAGCTACTGTTCGGCGGTCCCGAGGCCTGAATGAGCGCAAAAGTGGCAAGACGTTATCCACAGAGTTGTATAATACCAACCTGCTAGGCATCGTCATCGACGAAGTCCATAACTTGTAAGTGGTATTTATTAATATCACATTGTCATTATGCCTGTAGACTACGACTGTGGTTGTCACAGTGTCACTAAGTTGTGTTGCTTTTAAATATCAATATACAGCTACTGCTTTAGTAATATAACTTTCAGCTGTGCACACGTACCCGATTAAAGTTGTTGACACTTTAGTCATTAAATTAAATTTAACATCTTCAAATTAAATTTAACAATTTCAACTTCAACATCTATGTTAAACTGTACTTAATACTTGTGTTTTTTCTTAATTGAATCGATTGGCTTTGAGCTACGTACAGGCGCATTTGGTAGACATTCGTAGCATGCAATAAACGCACAGGGCATTCGTAAACCACGTCTCAAATACGGGAAAATGAACATATGGTTCCCAGACCCAAGTCTCAACGAGATTTGGGTCTGGCGTTAGCCAGGCTATTAAAGTACACTTTTCTTTAACAAAAAAAAAAAAATGTTGTACTTGAAAACGTTTCCAGAAGTGTATACATGTCTGTGTGATCTTACCTGACAAATAGCCCAGAGTGGGAGCAAGAGAGTCAAACTGTTTGTCATGTTTTCCCCTTTCTTCTGGAGTTATAGCCCAGATAGTAAAACCACCTGTGAAAACGAGAGGGACAGAGAAAGTGAACGAGATTTTAGATAATTATGTTCTGTCTTCACAAATCTCTTCCAAGATCAGCTGTTGTTTTTCTACTTTCTGGGTCTTGAAGTTCCTGCCAGTTTTCTGCAAGATGTTGTCTGTTGCTTTGACAAGGGCTGCTTGTGTGATCCAGGCATTAGAAATGTTTATCTGACTTCAGGGAGGGAGTGAGGGAGGCTGCATATTCTGCGCAATTTAATGGGATGACTGCCCCATAAATAATTATTAAGTATTATTACTGTACACCATGATGTATTTCAAGATCCATCTAAAATACCAGTGCCCACTAACACAGTCTGCCACTTAACATGCTCAAAGTGGATCAATCTCAACACAGCTTTCACACAGAGAGTGCTGAAGACAAGCCTTTTATCACCTGCTGGTGTTTTTGGCACTGCTCTTAATAGGTGCAGACAGTACTTGAAAATGTGAAAAATACAGCTAAATATCAAATCTGACCATTGTTTGCTTCAAACTGATTTCAAAAACATTGTTATTCGTGCACGTTATACACATTTATATAAACAAAAAAGTGCATATACTAACTATGTCACAATAATTGTTAATTAAACATATTTCTATATTAATGAATGGATTGGGAGGGACAAATGTTAACACACCCACTTAGAGTATTTATTATTTCTCAGTCTCTCTTTCTCTCTGGGGAGGACAAACAGTACTTTCAGCTCAAGTTTCCTGCATTGTCAGCAGCGCTGAGATTCAGAAAAAGGCCATCATGATTAATTAAGAGCAGGTCTGTGAAATCATGGGATGTCTTTCTATATGGAAATTTAGCCCATTCACCAAACAATAAAAAAGATTTGACCATTTAGATAATCAGCCTTATCTTCAGGAAAATAGAACAAGTTTTAATGACAAAAAAGAAGCAATTAGTCCAACCTTGAACAAAGTAGGTGCATTCAGAAATGTAAATAAAAAAGATACATTTCTTAAGAAGTTAACAGTACTTTCATATGTTTGAAATCACATTCACCCGCATGACTCTATTCATATCAGTAGTCTTATAAAAGCTGCTTTATTTAATTTTTACATGAAGCGGTCACCGGATGAGACAATAAATGTGTGGATGGTGCACCTTTAAATAAACGTTTTCTGAATAGCTTCAAAAATAGTTACTGTGAAACAGATATAGGCTATTGTAGGGTGAGTTTCTAAAACAATTTGCAGCTTTCCTTCTCTACAACGTCATCCTATTGTGAAGCATAGGGGGTTACGAGGACATTGAGGATGGTTAATTAATTTTAAGTAATTCAGTCTAAAAGCTAAAAATTAGGGACATATTTACATTTGGGGGAATTGTTGGGACGCAGCTCATGAGGCAGGGACTGTCCCGAGTAAAAAAATACAATTTATGGCTGAAATAACCTGGCTATATTAGTTTACATCAAAAAAACTTTTTACTTTTTACAATGTATTTAAAGACAATCAGGTCTCCTAACATTGAAACGTGGCAACGGAGTGTGTCGTGTGGGAATCAGGGAGTCTGTGTGATGGTGTATTCAGGTGCTCCTTTGGGAAATTTAAATCTCTCCAGGCGACACAGTGAAACATGTAATCAAGCTTTATTACTTGTTCAGGCCCATCCAGCAATTAAAGTAAGTGAAAGTGTATTTGTTTTGAAGAAGTATCCGGTTTGATTTAGCATTAGCACTTATACAGAAACAACTATGCAAATCTGAGAGACCAACTGACACATATTTAATTTACAAAAGCATAGAAAAATGTCCTTGCATCCAAAAATACCAAACATATAAACAAACAATATCTGTTTCTTAACAGTGCACTACACATCCAAGTTAATTACACTGTGAAGAGGCCACTCTTACCCAAAAGCGCTAATGGGATTAAGCCACTACACACACAAATAAATGAATGAGTGTAGACAAAATAAGCACCCCCCGGCACATAGGCCCAAAGTTACACATGGAACTTAATCCTAAAAATGCCCAAAATGTCCCTCACTGTGCTGACATTATTTATTTGAGATGTTTTAGCAGCTATTTAGCATCAAATATAGCTACACCGTTACACATATGTATGACTGATCTCAGAAACCAACTATGTTCAAACATGCAGCCTCAGCTTCCCTGCTGTTACCACCACCCTGATGCAGCATTTAACAAATAGACCTGAAAATTGGATTTTCTAAAAGTGAGAAATTGTTGCTTAAATTGAATATGCTTAAAATTTGCGAAGGCTTACTTTAAAGTCACATTACAAAACACACTCAAGATATTAAACATACTTTACGCACTTAGCTTGATCTCTTTCTCTTGCTTGTCTTATTATAATATTTCATTAAACCACCAGCGAGAGCGGACGCGAACCACAGCAAACTGGTTCTTCAGATTTCATTTACAAACAAGTAGGTACTTTGGACACAAACAAGTAGTATTTGGACATTTACATTTACTGTACGCAATTTTGTTTGATGCTTTAATTCAAAAGTAGTGCAAACGATTAATCGCGATTAATCGCATCCAAATAAAAGTTTGTGTTTACATAATATATGTGGGTGCACTGTGTATAATTATTTTGTATATATATAAATACACACACATGCATGTATATTAAAAAAAAATTATTTATGTATAAAATATTTATATTTATATATAATATAAATTATATATAGAGTATATACATGAAATATTTCTTAAATATATACAAACATGCGTGTGTATTTTTATATATATATTTAAAATAAATATATACAGTGCACCCATATATCACGTAAACACAAACTTATTTGGATGCGAATTAATTCGAGATTAATCGATTGACAGCCCTAATTCGAAGTTTCTTATTGTGCCTTTGAACTAATTGCATCCATTGTGCCATTTTAAAATTGTTGATTTAAATTGTACATTTTAAAAAGCTGTGATGTAGGCAGATTTAAAACACAGAAATATGCCTGAAATGCATTAGGACCTAATGGTAATACAATTTTTTAAATGTTTTTCAGAGCAAGGGTAGCAAATATTTCAAAACCTGTCAAAATCCTTCACGAGTTTAGCAAATATTAGCATATCCCTATATAAATAGGGAAGCAGTCATTAGTAACTTTAAACTGGGTGTGTTCTATACAAACACTGTGCTGAATGTAAAAAAATATTCTGTTATCAGAAGAACATTTTGATAACGACTTCATCACAAAGACCGATATATTCCTCTTGAATACCTCTGAATATTTTTCCATTTTTTTCTCTGATATTTTGCACAGGTCTGCTTTATGTTATATGCTGTAGTGATTCAGCACACAAACCAAATGCGTCTGACTTATTCTTTATCTGTTTAAAGGGATTGTTCAGCTAAAATTGAAAATGCTGTCATCATTTACTCACCCTCATGTTATTCCAAACCCTGTATAACAGTCTTTTGCAGAACACAAAAGAAGATATTTAGTAGACTGTCTGAGTTGCTCACTTCTAATAAAACTGGATGTGGACCAGTAGTCAAGCTCCAATAAAAAGACAAATTGCATGACAACCAGATCATGAAAGTGGTCCATATGACTATATTCCTAGGCAATATGATAGATTTGTATGAGGAAATTAAAGTTATTTCAATTTCAAGCCTTGGCAGTCATGGTCACCATTCACTTTAATTGTGTTGAAATTAGCAGCTTGGGCTTTTCTGCTAAACATCTCCTTTTGTGATCCACAAAAGAAAGTCAAATGGGTTTTAAAATACACACGGGTTTAATGGATTTAAAGAATGGCATGCCCTTGACACAAAAGAGCTGTGTTCTTACCATTCATGACTGCAGGTGGGATGTGAGGGATCCTCTACTCGACCGGCTGGCTAATACTCATCTGGGAGAAAGAGAGAGAGAGAGGATTTTACATGCAGAAGAGCAACAGAGGACACACTGTGATGGAAGAGATACATGCGATGCAAGAGAAAGAGACTGTGAACAAGTGAAAATAATTTAATGTGAAGAAGGAAACAAGAAAAGAGTAATGAGAATGAAAAAGATGGCTTCTAAAAGGTTGGACAAAGGGAGATGCATCTCTTCTCAGCTGCTTTTGAATATTTCTTCCATTGTTTCTATCCCTTTTTCCTCTTACACTCACTCAATCATGTTGTGTGCCATACACACATGCAAACAACATTCCCCTGTGCACCATCACGCACTCACACACAAACAGGATATTGATTGTGCCAGAGAGTTTTCGCCTAATGCAAAGCGAATTGTTCATTTCTGTCTTCCCTCTAAAAGCTCTTTCTGGTAAACTAGCCCTGCATCTCACAACTGAATCCTATTGGAGCTTCATGGGCAGATTGAACAAACACAAAAGCCAAACACAAACTCCCAAAACAACTGAGGATCTCTAAGCCCATTTAAACAATTGGAAAAATCTAGAAGTCCAGTAAGGGTGAGAGTTATGGTGCTCATGACTACATTCACATAGCAGCAGATTGTCAGTCCTGTTCAGAGTGTTAAATATAGTACTGTTTCAACACACTATGGTTATAGAGCGACAACTGTGTTTTATAAGCCAAAGTTAGTTGGTATGGGCTGTATACTGTAGAGTAACAATCTGTGTTTTGTGGATTATTTTTTGTTAATCTATTCGCTAATGTTAGGGCTTTCAAAGTCTTCTGGATTGTAAAAAGAGGCGAAATGTGTGTTGTTTATGAGAGAGTGAGACGAATTATATAAGAGACATACAAAAAATATGGAACATTTTGAGAGCTCTGAAAGTATAACAACTGTAAGCGTGTGTAAAAATGCCAAACAATTTAGATTAAGTCATTAATCCTAACTGACACAAAACAATGTCTTGATATTAACAATAGTTAAAATAAATACACTCTTAAAATAAAAGGTTCTATATAGAACTTTAAAAGGTTCTATCAGCAGTATTTGGAACCCCTAAAAGATTCTACAGAACCCTATTTAAGGGTTCAATAATAAGAACCCTTTAGGGTTCTTTATAACCAGGAAAAGGGTTCTATATGGAACCTTTTGGGTTCATTCATTATCATTTTTTTTGTCCTTTCCGAATTAAATATTTCATATTATTGATAAACATCAAGACCCTAAAATGTATTTATGAATGCATGTGAATGATCACAAAATTCAAGATATGGGGGTCAGAGAATGTATATATTTATATAATTCTATTTTTATTTATATTATATTTTTTTTCTAAACTTTACTACAACAGTTTAATTGAATTACAACTACAAAATGTTGCAGAATAATGTAATATATGAATGAATAAAGAACCTTTTGTGCCAAAAGGGTTCTTTCTTGTCATTATAGAACCTTTTAGCATAAAGGTTCTTTGGAGTTAAGTGAAGAACCTTATGCTTCATATATAGAACCACAATGAACCCTTTTTTCTAAGAGTTTTAAAAAGTGTGGGGCCGGTAAGATGTTTGTAATGTTTTTGTAATGTTTTCTATTTTAATAGCCTATATTTTAAATGTATTCTTGTGACATCAAATCGAAATTTTCAGAAGCCTCTCTTGTCTTCAGTTTCACACGATAGCCTACAATTAAAAAATATTTTGTAACATGACATAACATTAAAAAAAAATTCATACTGACCCCAAACAGCCATAACAGTCAATGCCAAACACTGCATGAATGTACAACATTAAATCTTTTTATTTTGCCTAAGCTGAACTGTAAACCTGCTGAACATGGATAGACAAAGATTCGTCATAGTTAAACTGTGACCAGTGTGAGAAAGTTTCATGTGTACAAACACTAAAATAAGATGAGATGTATTTTAGTCAGGGTCAGGGCCTTCACAGCCTAATATTTGAGCAGAGGAAAGCCAAGCTCACTGTGAAATGGTATAGGCCACAAGATGTTGCGATATTAAAACATGGCGATATTGTTCATCAAGTCGAATAAAAGATTTGTCTCATAAAAACAATCGCAGTGTTGCATGAACCCAATTTCATGTATTATCTCGTCACGCGAGCAAAGTGTATCCTCACACCCCTAATAACAACTTCCTTTATGGAATTCCCAAATAAAAAAAAAAACAGAAACACATTTAAGCAGTTTAGCATCATTACTTTAGAGCCATTTTTTACATACAAGTCCGAATTCTATGACTTATCTTGGGATTATTAAATGGAAATCAAATGTTTTCAAATGGTTTGGCAGTGTTTCAACTGAGCTGCTGGTATGGGGGAGGCATCAGGGGTGCAGTTTGGTTATTATCCTCAGAAGTGAGAGACAAAACATTACATCTTTCAGTAACTGCACCGTAATGCTAGAGTGCATTAGTATACAAATCAGCATCTCTCTGCACATTAGCTGTCAGCAGATATTCCAGCAATATTCGAGTGTTTGAATCTGCTAATTAGACTTCCCTGCCAGTGACTCAGTAGTGCACAAACCTCCTCCTGCTCTTTTGCATTAATGCGTTTAGATCTGTCTGCTGCGTTTACAGTAAAAATCTGATTATCGTTTGGTTGAGAACATGCTATGCACCACAAAAACTCCCGCTACCTGGTTCCCTTTTTAGTAATTATCTAATTATCTGGCAGGGGTCAGAATTAGGCACAACAAAGGAACAAACTTTTACTATACATTCTAATAGAAATTAGTCAACCTAAAGGGTCATGAAACCCCAAACCAAATTTCCTGAGATTTTAACAGAGGTATGTGTGTTGAACACCATTGAAGACAATGTTAGCATCTGTTAGATTTAATAGTAGGGTTAATATTGTTAAATTGGAGTTTTTTACGATTTTTCTGTCTTGCCGGTTTAAAATCTTCATCGTGTCTACATCACCTGCTGTGACGTAGCCGTGCACTGTGAGTTTGTTGATGACTCATCGGGGTCTCACAATTATTAATGAGACTGAGTTTTCATCCTATAAGACACTGACACTTTGAGATCCTTCCTTCAGGGCACAGGCTACGTATATACCGCCAAGAGGAATATTTATAAGAGATCATTTGTTCCATTGGCAGTGACTGTTTTAAACTCAATTCTCAATTGAAGTGATTTTTATACAGTAGGTGTGCGAATTTGCACATACTGTATTAATTTAACTTATGTATGTGTCATGATTCTGCCTGTCCTATTGAGGCAGGATCATGACAGATCCTTGTTTAGTGTGCAGGCACATGGCCTTGTGTTTGGGGTGGGCTGTGTGTTTTGTTCTCTGTCCCCACCCCTTGTTACCCTCGTTTTGTCATTCATTGCTTCATCTATGTCACCTGCTGTCAATGTCTGTTTCTCCCTATTTGCCATGTCTATACCTTGTCTTAACGAAGTTGTGATCTTGTAAAATCCTGTCCCTGTATAGTGTAATGTCAAAGTGTTGTTATTAGTCTTTATTTTCCCTACCAGTGTTGTTTGCCCCCTCGTGGGTTTTGTTTTCTGTTATCAATAAACGTTGTGTGTTTGCATACTGTCTGCAATTGTGTTTGTCTGCTATCCACATAACAGTATGTATTAATTATTCATTTCGTATGTGTTTTTTTATGTGGTTTGTACGTGGTTGTGCCAGTGTCAAAGATGAATTTCTGTCCAGTAGCAGCTACATCTGAACAGACAATGAAGTTAATCAAATCAAATTCGCATTCATGTTATTATATGCCTAGATGTCAGTCGGAGATGATGGACTTGATTTTTGGTAATTAATGAACGTGCATCCCATTTACGACAGGTTGGAATTCATTAACACACACACACACACACACATTAGGCTACACTATGATGACATCTGACGTTTACGATGTATTTGTGAATCAGCCAGGAGAAGAGTTTTCGGGAAGGTCTCTTTACGCGCAAATCACTCTCATATTTACTTGTACCTATTTACGAATGTTTCATGAATGAGGGGGCTTTCACACTGGCAGTTTATTTCGGAACAGGGCACGGTTCGCATGAAAAATCGCTAATGTGAACGCTGTCATGGGACCTGGGTGCACACTGGGGTAGCTACCGAACCCGAGACTACCTGGAGGAGGTGGTCTGAGTTCGGTTGCTTCTGAACCGTACCACGGTTCGCGTGAATGTGAAAGCAACACAGATTCGGGCACGCGCACGCACTTGTTCAGGAAGTAAAGTATCCTGCACATGCGTTTTAGCTTACTGTGATGTATTCAGTTAAATAAAACACTTGTAAGGGATGATAGTGTTGATGATTTACTTTGGATACAAGCAGAGAGTGAGCCTGCAGTGTATTCGTGCATTGCGCGTGGAATCAGAGCAACACATTTGAAAATCAACTGTCTCCTCAAAAGAGTCCGTTTTCAAGCAGCAGAAGTCCACCTTATGCGACACACGCACAGTAAACCTGCATTGTTCACTCAAATGCTCATAATAGCAGCAAATTAATAAAAAACACAAACACACAATATTTACACACGTTCTGCTTTCTATCATGCGCCGCGCACGTTTGCGATGACGTAAGATGCACGCAAACGCACTGCGGGGTTCGATAGAATCAAGTTGAGTGTGAAACCACCATACCAACCCTGCGGGAGGCGCCGGGAACAAACGCGGTCGGGCACGGACCGCAGCAAACGAGCCCAGTGGAAAAGCCACCTGAGACTCAATGTGAGGAACTGCAGGCCAACGGTGACGTCACGCACATACCCAATAATTTCTGAACGTTGAATCTCAGAATTTATTCACCGTTTTCTCATGGTTTCTCAATAAAGTTCATACAAGTATAGAGTAGAAAAGCAATAATTCTAATCATTTGCTCATTGCAACGCAGTGTGACAACATGCCCCGCCTGCACAACTGGGACAAAGTTCTCTTAAATATAGGATTTAAACCTGGCTAGTCTGTCTTCTGCTGCCACACCAGCATTCAAGAACTGTCTCAACTGTTAATTAGCAGATATAAGATAAAATAATATCAGACTTGTTTAAAATTAACACAAGAAACTTACTTTTGTTATGCTAAATAAATGTTTAGTAATATCTTCAATACAGGCTATATATTTTAATAATTTTATTATAGTGTTGATATTATAGTGTTGAAATTCGTCTGCTAACCTCCATAATGTGTCGTGTTTCAAATCAATGCGAGTTGGAACTCCTAATCAAATGATAACATTAATTACTGCCAGGTGGTGGTTAATTAATTGAATTAACGAGATGAATGCGTTCCTGATATATTAGAGTCTGAAGAGTGGCTTGATAAGGGTTAGTCTTGGATGATCTGATCTCATGGCTGTGAGGGAGATTTGTGTTTGGAAGAAGCTCATTTTCACCCTTTTTCTCTTTGCTGTTGATGGACTTAAAGAACCAGGTAAGTACCATTAGGCTTTGAAGTGAACAGAAGCATTCTATGTTTATGTTGGAGTTGTTTACTAAACTTTATAAATGGTGAAAATAAGCTTTGTGAACCATTGACGCTTTCCTTTGACACCATTACTATATTCTTGTTTTTTTGCCATTCAGTGATCAAATGGATGATGGTCCTGTTTTTTTTTTTTTTTTTTTTTTTTTCTTCTTTGTTTTTCACAGGTTATTCATGGTGAATTTTCCTGTGGTGATTGAATCTGGATCTGACTCCAAATTATGCTGAAACCCCAAGAGATTGGTTGGGATTTTTCCCTCTGCTTTTGTTTCCAGGTCTGTCATTAGATGGGTGTGGTTCTTTTTGTCTTGGTTTCTTGTATGTTAACTGAAGTTCTCTACAGGCTCCGCGGGTAGAAGGAGATTTGGTGCAGAAGCTGAAGGTTGAAGGTCACGAGTCGCTTGGTTCTTTGTGTCTCACTGCCTCATCGCTTCTCTGGCTACGTGGTGTGCTCCACCTCCATCACCTCCAGTAATCCCCTTGGTAGTGTTGGGACTCGTCACTCCATGGCTACTCCATTCTGCGACGCAGCCGTGGGATGCAGTCCTGACTGTGGGCTGGGTCTCCGTCTGCCCCTCCCTGCTCAAGGCCAGCCCCCCTGGCTGTCACCACCACCTGCACCAACCTTTTGCAAGCTTCTCTTCAGCTTTTTATTGTCCACCAGCTAAGCCGCATTCCGTCCGTCCGAAGCCGCATTCCGTCCCGTCCAAGCCGCATTCCGTCCGTCCAAGCCGCATTCCGTCCGTCCGAGCCGCATTCCGTCCGTCCGAGCCCGCATTCCGTCGCCCGTCCAAGCCGCATTCCGTCCGTCCGAGCCGCACTCCGTCCGTCCGAGAGCCGCATTCCGTCCGTCCAAGCCGCATTCCGTCCGTCCAAGCCGCATTCCGTCCCGTCCAAGCCGCATTCTCGTCCGTCCAAGCCGCATTCCGTCCGTCCAAGCCGCATTCCGTCCGTCCAAGCCGCATTCCGTCCCGTCCAAGCCGCATTCCGTCCGTCCGCAGCCGCATTCCGCCCGTCCGAGCCGCATTCCGCCCGTCCGAGCCGCATTCCGTCCGTCCGGCGAGCCCGCATGTCCGTCCGTCCAAGCCGCATGTCCGTCCGTCCGAGCCGCATGTCCGTCCGTCCAAGCCGCATGTCCGTCCCGTCCGAGCCGCGATGTCCGTCCGCTCAAAAAGCTGAAGAGAACCATGCAAAAGGTTGGTGCAGATGGTGGTGACAGCCAGGGGGGCTGGCCTTGAGCAGGGAAGGGCAGACGGAGACCCAGCCCACAGTCAGGACTGCATCCCACGGCGGCGTCGCAGAATGGAGTAGCCATGGAGTGAAGAGTCCTAACACTACCAAGGGGATTACTTGAGGTGATGGAGGTGGAGCACACCACGTAGCCAGAGAAGCGATGAGGCAGTGAGACGCAAAGACCTAGGCGACCATGACTAGGCCGTGGCGTCCCAGAATGGAGTAGCCATGGAGTGAAGAGTCCCAACACTAGATGTGGTAAGTTGTTGTGTAAGGGCAGTTCAATGACCGATCTGAGGCCTTAATCTAAAGCGCTTTGTTTCTGGTTTAGTTTTGCCCATGTTTGACGTGAACGCAACGCACTGCAGACCTACAGCGTTGCAGTTATGGGACTGAAAGTTGAGTCTTGTGCCAAGTGAGTGATGCTTTATTTTCTTGTCTTGTGGTTGGTCAGTTCTTTATCTTGTTATAATGTTTCCCAGATATACATATGGCCAACCTGTACCTGGTCAAGCCTTAGTGGAAGTGTGCCATGATCCATTTCCATACAGTCTGCTTCATAATTTGACCAGACAGTGCCTGACTCAAACCGCAAAGGTGTGTGACTCCTGCCTTACTGCTGAGGGTTTTCCTTTTGCCTGTGCTTGACATAATTGTGTCTTTGTTCTCCTACCAGATGAATGCCACGGGCTGTGCCTCTCTTACTGTTGATGCGTCAGTGTTTTTCAACACCAAATTTGAAGACCAAATGCAAGACACATTTCTTGTGAATGTTACTGAGGAGGGAAAAGGTGAGCTATTGGCTGATCTGAACCACTTACTCTATCATCTTTACAAGACATCCACTTTAAGCCACAAATTTGATATTCTTCACTGTTTGTTTGGACTTTCTCTCGCAGATGTGATGGTGTCAATCTGCAATGGTGTCCTTTACAAACAAAGCTGTATATCTCTTGGAGGGGAGTAACTGGCCCAAACACGCATCTTAAGGCTGATCTGAATCTGGTGGGTACGACTTGTATTTTGTAAAAATAAAGACTTTCTCTAGCATGATACTGATTACGTTCTGATCTTCCCCAGGCGAGTGCTAATCCAGAGGTTTTTTATGGGTATAAATCGCCATACTTCACTACAGATACAAGGTTTGTTCAGCTTCTCCTACCTGTTTCTCCCGTACAACCCATCGTTTAGTGAAGCTCAATCAGCCGCTCAAATGTGGTGCTTTGTTTACAGTGACCGTGGAGTATTCATTTGTTTGAGAGGCTGGTAGCTACAGCGCTGACATAATCTATATGGTGAGTGGACATTAGTTTTGTAGTTAAGTTTGCTGGTCTGTTTGTTCCACAACTTGCACACCTATATCTTCTGTCAGGTCTTATCCAAAGGAGTGATCGTCCTCCATGGATTTCAGACGGTTCGAGCAAAGGCGGGTGATGCAGTCATCATGGAGCCAGGAAGACGTCTGTGGGCATCAATCAGGTTTTTTGTTTGGGCTTTTAATCTGAATATTTCAGTGTGTGGCGCTTCTGATTAGAATGCCGCTTCGGTTTACCCCAGCGTCTGAAGTACGAGGGCCTGAATTTTTATCGCGACTTCAGTGTCGGTATGTCTGTTAGTTTGATTCTTGCTCTAGAAATTGGTACATGACCTAAAGATAAAATGTAGTCTTGTGTTGTAATGCTCTATACTAGCTTTTGTTACTTAATGTGGTCTTTTAATATGACCGTTGTAAGGACGTGCGTGTGTGTCTGTCAATGCGTCTGTCCATCCGCTGTGTGCGTGCGTCCGTCCGTCCGTGTGTGCGTGCGTGCGTCTGTCCGTCCGTCCAACACAAAGACCTAGGCACGCAGAATGGAGTAGCCATGCAGTGAAGAGTCCCAACACTAGTCTCCCAAGTTTTTGAGGTGGAGAAAATACGGTAAGTTGTGCAAGGGAAGTTCAGTGACAGATCTGAGGCCTTTATCTAAAGCGCTTTGTTTCTGGTTTTTAGTTTTGCCCAAGTTTGACATGACCATAAACGCACCGCAGATCGACAGTTTTGCAGTTATGGGACTGAAAGTTGAGTCTTGTCCAAGTGAGTGATGCTTTATTTTTTCTTGTCTTGTGGGTTTTTTTATTTATTTTTTTATCCTTTTGTCTGTGCTTAACTTAATTGTCTTTGTTCTCCTACCAGATGAATGCCACGGGCTGTGCCTCTCTTACTGTTGATGCGTCAGTGTTTTTCAACACCAAATTTGAAGACCAAATGCAAGAAACATTTCTTGTGAATGTTACTGAGGAGGGAACACGTGAGCTATTGGCTGATCTGAACCATCATTTTTATCATCTTTACAAGACATGCACTTTAAGCCACAAAGTTGATATTCTTCACTGTTTGTTTGGACTTTCTCTCGCAGATGTAATGGTGTCAATCTGCAATGGTGTCCTTTACAAACAAAGCTGTATATCTTTTGGAGGGGAGCAACTGGCCCAACAAACTGCTGTAGAATCTAACCACAAACAAGAATGGATGGGCTAAGTTCTTCCTAAACACAGCTAATCTTAAGGCTGATCTGAATCTAGGGTAAGACTTGTATTTTGTAAAAATTAAGACTTTCTCTAGCATGAAACTGATTAAGTTTGATCTTCCCCAGGCGAGTGCTAATCCAGAGGTTTTTATGGTTCTAAATCGCCATACTTCACTACAGCGGATTCTCCCTCGCTGCTTGTGGTGGGCTCATGCTGTTGATCCTCAGAGGTGGTCTTAGCTGGGAACTGGGTTGTTGGCGTTGTTGTCCACAGTTACGATGGTGAGTGGTAATCCACAAGACGCCAGCACCCACTCCACGAATTCTGAATTTCTACTCGTATGAAATGAGGTCTTTATACACCTCTTAGGTCAATTAATATGACTTATCTCCAAATTGCTGCAGTAAAATGGTTTGAAATGAGGTGTTTATACTGTATGGGACATCCCCTATAAGAAATAACCTTTGTTATTTTCTACTTATTAGAAATTAGGTATTTATGTGCCTCTGAAGTTGAATAATGTGACGTTTCTCCAAAATACTGCAGTAAAATGGTTTGATATGAGGTGTGTATACTGTATGGGACGCCCCTACCAAGAACTGACGATTAGTTTTTTTTCTACTTATTAGAAATGAGGCATTTATGTGCCTCTAAAGTCGAATAATGTGACGTTTCTCCAAAATGCTGCAGTAAAATGAAGAAATGTAAGAAAGAAAAGTACTGTCCACATCCACGCACGGTAATAGAGATTTTGTTTACATTTTTTGCTGCTCCAGTCAGAAAGACTGAGAGAAAATGAAAACGAGTTAAATTTATTTTTAAAAACCTAAAAGATTCGGGGCGTTTGACAACATTTGGGGCTTAAGCCCAATTAGCCACCCCCTCGCTCTGCCCCTCGAAGGGCTTGCGCAGCAGTTATGTTAATTCTCCATTTTCAGTGTATGTTTCCTTAAAAAAAAAAAAAACACAGTTTACCTCGTGAGGTGAAAAGTGACATGCAATAGGTAGCTAGACAGAAAAGTTGATGCTAACGATAGGATTTCCTAACCTGAAATAAGATTGGAGGAAGCAAGATAGGATTCCTGAAGATATAGTATTTTCTTAGGTAATACCAATTGGGGAAAATCCTATCTTCGACTCTACCTGTACCTAATACGGCCCCTGATGGCTCTATCTGAGGGTGATTAACGTTAATTTATTCATTGTGCTTCAATTGCCAAATCAGATGAATAAGTTAGGCTACTTCATCTACATCTATATTCAATTCGGTTTCATCTGATAGTTTATTTAAAGTGAATGTGTATAAACCTCAGGAAACTTACAGCTGCTGGACTTGTATAATATGTCTATCTTCATGCCATTGCATTACTTTTATATTGTTCAGTTATTACCATTTCTGATTCATTGTATTTATATTCATTATTGTTGTTATATTGTTCATTTATAGAACCACACCCATACTGATGTATGAATCGAAAGACAAGAGTAAAAAACTCTATTGTGGACATGGACCATGTGATTTATTGTTCTGCCTGAACAATCTGTAGCGGTTGTCATCCAGTTTAAGATCCACACCTCAACAACTTTCATACAAAATTTGGTCCTTTGAGCCGGAGCAGACCGCTACTACAGCATTACCATGTCTAGAACAGAAAGACAGGCTACGTCAGTGCCACCAGTGGTTCGACCACGTCGACAGGTCATCCCACCAAGATACTTAGATGACTTCTATGTTGATTATACAGTGCCACATCAGTTACTTCATTCTGATGAACAGCCTACAAATGGTGCCACTGGATCTGAACCAGGTAAAAGGCCTGCATTTAAAGAGTTCACATGTATTGAAAGCGGACCAGAACTAACGAAAAGTACGAGCACTGGATCAAGTGAGAGGAGTTCATATCTGGAGACATATCAAGATTTGCCGCCGTCACCGCCGCGGCCAATGCCCCGTACTCGGACTTCTCCAAGGCGAATAATTTATGCAGATCAAGAGTTCTCTCCTCAAGTCCATATACAGCAGCCACTGAGGGCAGGCCAGTTCTGCCTAGAGATCAAGACGATTCTCCTCAGCCCATGAGGGCACTGCCTGTAGATTCACGAGGTGACAATCTGCATTCTCATTCTGTCAGTCACAAAGAGATTGATTATCTCACTGACAACCTAGGAGACCTGAGACTACCAGCCTCGGCAGCTCGGCTAACTTAAAGTCATCCTTTCTCTTCTTATGAACCAACTCAATCCCAACACAAGCTAGCCCATCAAGAAGATGCTACATATCCTCAACCTGGTATTAGGCACATAGATGGACCACGTGGTTACTACAACACAGACCACAGAGGCCATAACTATATGTCCACTGACCAAAGAGATCGCAACCAATATCCCGCAGCTGTTCAGTTTATGCCTCAGGACTACAGGCAAGAGATGGCAGCTATGTATGGGACTTATAAAGATCATAGTCTGAACTGCAAATCAGCTATTTCCCTTCCACTGAAAACCTTATGATGGGATTCCAGCTTCAAGTCCAGTCTATCAAGATGAGAGACTTACTCTAAGGGATAAATTAGCTCCCCATGCACATGAGAGACATGCATATGAGAGACACTCAGACAACTATGGTCAATCAGCTCCTAATCCTGCAGACAAATCAAGCTTCTTGATCCCACGACAGTACGCAGATTACGCTCAGCCTGAGACATATCAGCCATACCACCCAGTGTGCCCTCCTTCTCTTCCATATCCTCATGTAGAGCCCACCTACAGAGGTCCTATCCTCACCATTCCTCATTTTTGCAGTGAAGATCCCAGAGAGTTTGCGTGACTCAAAATTGCACTGGAGAATTTGCTACCTGCCGAGGCTACAGAACGTTTCAAGTACCAAATACTCAATCATCTGAAACGGGAGAATGCCTTGCTCATTGCAGACTCGTACATCAACAGCAAGTACCCATACAGCAACACCATGAGGTCTCTAACTGCACTTTATGGTCAACCACATCAACTCTCACTACAAAGAATTGCAGAATTGATGGATGGCTCAAAAATCAGGAGTGGTGACACTAAATCTTTTAGAATGTTTGCCCTCAAAGTGCATGCATTAGATGAAATGCTGGACCAACTTGGAGCTAAAGGATGCACAGGGCTCAAATGTGGGTCACATGTTTCACGTCTCCTTGCCAAATTGCCTCATGATCTTAAAGCAGACTTCAGAAGGTTTGTTAACCCCATTCAGAACCCAGTTCCAACGCTGATAGAACTCGCAATTGGCTAGAATATGAACTCAGGATACAAGAGGATGAGTCACAGTACGTTAGTAATGTAAGCAGAGCCTAGTCTCAGCCACAAAGAGAACAGCAAAAGGATTGCAACCCGTTTCAACGATTTGCTACTGTCTTGCATGGTGGTGAACAGAGTAAACCAGCAAGTGTTACAGCAGTCAAGAAGGAGAAACCGACAAAGTACTGCCCCTTCTGCAACACAGTTGCAACACATTGCTTCAATCAGTGTGCTAATTTCAAACTGCTGAATCAAGATCAAGTGGAGTCTTGGCTGAAGTCAAATCAGAAGTGCTTTAGGTGATCACCAGGGGCCGTATTCACAAAGAATTTTATCTTACCACTAGAAGTACTCCTAAATTGCACTAAAATATTTTAGCTAGGAGTTTTCTCTTAAAAGCTATTAACAATGCCTTTCAGACTTACTCTTAGTAAGGAAAAATGACAACTCCTAAACTAAGAGTGAGTCTTCGTTGCTATGGATGACGTCAATTTTCATGCACAAGCTTCCTCACAATGATCACAGTGATTGGTTGTTAGATGACAGGGCCATCATGGGGAACATAACGCAGCAACAAATCATGGAATTACGCAGAGGTGGGAGACTCGAGTCATATGACTTGACTCGGAGTCAGACTTGAGTCACAATTTTCTGGAATTGAGACTTACTTGACTAGATGTCTGAAAAGACTCGAACTTGACTTTAGACTTGACTCAGACTTGTGCCTATTTACTTGAAATGACTTGTGGAAAAAATACTCTAAAATTGTGTTTTTGAATGCGTCAAAAGGAAGCGGCAGACGCGGGCGGTAATGCTTTCTGTGTGAGCCGGTTGAGGGAGAATAAAGCGGTGAGCAATGTAGCCAATCACAGACATGTGTGTTGTTTTCTCTGAACGCAATGGCCAATCAGAAGCATTTACCGATAGACTTCCCTCACAGCTCAAAACAAACTTTTTGTTCAGTGCTGAATAATTCTGTATGTTGGCAAATTCTCTAATTATAACAAACAAAGTGTATATATTATGAAAGCTTCTTTGATAATAACAGGTGTGTGAGATCGCGATGAACAGTCAGCTTTTTAGGAATTACGTCAGTCACAACAACCCACGTTTTAAAAATTAGCTGGGTTCAAATCATTTAAATGATGATACTCGGTAGCAGAGTGGCAATCCGGAGATTCAGGAATTTCCCGAGTGGGCCGGTAGTGTTTTGAGGTCGCGAAGACCGGTTTGATAATTATACTTTGCAAGTTCATCCAGCGGCCTTTACACAACGTCTCTGCAACGGTGATACGAATGAAGCGCGCGTCCGAATGAAGATGGTGACGCAAGCTGCAAAAGCCCATGCAACTGATAGCAGCGGAAAATAGCGCTCCTCTTCATTTAAAAAAACAACAGATTTTCAGCGCTAGATCTCTTATTTAATAGCGAAATAAAATTAATTATTTGATATTTAACTGGAGATGTTTTATTTATTTTGTATTAGCTGTACAACTTTCAGCCCAACTTTCATAGCATAAATAATTTGCAAGCTGCTAAAATAAAGCATACAAAACATCAGCTAAAATGATCTATAGGCTATATGATTATAATCTGAGCATGTGCATGTTTTTCAGTGATTTATTTATATCAGGTTATTACAGCATTTAAAGAGCACAGACCTACGCAAAGGAGGTGCATGTGAAATGCCCTGTAAGAAATACTTTCCTTTTCAGGAAAAGTATCGATTCTTAATTGATTTCGGTATCGAAACAATAATTTTGGTATCGTGACAACACTAATGATTAGATTTGTTTTCTTAAATTCCATATAATATTTTGTGTTATGGGATCAAATCACCTGGATATTTAGAATGAGAACATACAAACTTTGGCACACAGTAGCCTACTAATTTAGAATGCAATATCTTTTTTTTTTTTTTTTTTTTGCAAGATGGAAAAAGTTGAATTAATTCTTGTTTACTTCTGTTCATTTAATTTATTTTTATTTTAGAGCATTTAAAGTGCTTCTTAATGATATTTTATTTATAACACACAAGTTGATTTATTTATTTTTGTAACCCATCAGCCCTCTGTGTCTAAAAGTAAAGTCCCAGAGTTAAAAAATATGTAAAACTAGCCTGTGTGTGACTTGGTATGACTTGATGACCAAGTAGCGACTTGACTTGACAGAGAGTTTGACTTGACTTGACCCTTACAACAGAATGACTTGACTTGACTTTGACTTGCAATGTTCAGGACTTGGACTTTACTTGAGACTTGCATTTAGTGACTTACTCCCACCTCTGGAATTACGACATCTAAATATGTCTGTGTCTTACACAAAATAATAATAAGAAAAAGTGCCCAGTGAAGTGTAATTCTAAAAAGGCAGAGAGAGAAAGTCATAAATGAAATTATTCAAGGTAGCCTAAGGGCCTGCAGTGTTCACTTCTGGCGTCTTTCGCGCTAAGTTCGTTATTTTTAAATGTAGGCGCGCGATTTGTGCACTCCTTTGTTTCCAAACGCGTCCGTATGGAGTGGTGCGCTTGACAAGAACCAAGCCGGAGCACAACCGCCGGGAGAATGTGGCGCGCCGTTGCGTTTTTAGGCGCTATATGTAAATGGTGCCTAATGCAAATGAAATGAAAACCTACAATCCTTTGTGAATAGGTCTTAGTGAGTTAGGAGTCCTCTCGACTTCTTTTAAGCTATCCCAGACTTAGGTGCTATTTTAGGGCTAAAATGCTTTGTGAATAACTCTTAGTAAAAAAAAATTAGGAGTCCTAAAGTTAGGAGTGACACGCCCATTATTTTTAGAAATTGCTCCTAAATTCGCCAGTTAGGAGCTACTTTTAGCCTTAAAATTCTTTATGAATACGGCCCAGATCTCACAATGTAATCTTAAAGCCAAATGCAAAAAAATGTGAAAAGAGACATTTAGAAATACTGCATGACTTCAATCCCAAAGGTAAACATGAAACACAAGCTTCAGCAGAAAACAGTTGTCTTGTGAACTCAGAAGTAGAGACTTTGTATATGGACAGACCAACTGCAGGCAGCAAAGTTCTTTTGAAGGTCAGCCGAGTGATCTTGAGAAATGGAGAGAAGGAACTTGACACATATGCTATATTGGATGATGGATCAGAGAGGACAATGTTACTGTATGAAGCAGCACAGCAACTTGATCTTCAAGGACTTCCTGAAGATATAGCCTGTACTGGCTATACTGTGAGACTGGCTATACTCTGTACTGTGAGACAAGACATACGGGTTGTTCATAGGGCGGCGGTTTCATTCTCAGTAGCTTCTGCATTTCAGCCAAACAAATCCTTCACTATTGAAAGAGCTTTTACAGCCAAAGAACTGAGCCTTCGCAAAACCCACTTACCCTGTTAAGTTGCTGCAGAAGAAATACAGATATCTACAAGGTCTGCCCATTCCCTCATTGCAGCAGGCTCAACCACTCTCAACCTGTGGTCCTGCCGCTGTGAAAACCAGACTCGGGTGGACTCTGCAGGGCCCCTCAAAATTCCTTGCCAGTCAGCTCTCACCACAACAGTGTCTAACCTCCACTCTGTCAGCAGAAGCCGAACTGTTCAACAATGTACAGAAATTGTGGCAAATGGACACTTCCGTATAGGAGTGAGAAACTGATCACAAGATCAAGGCAAGACACAGAAGCGGTGCAAATCCTTGAGGAGAAAAGGATCAGGGTGGCAGTCGGAGACATTCAAAGGTATGCAACACCTCTCCTCTGGAAAAGAAATCTTCCACCTTTGCAATCAGCCAAAGAAGCAGTAACAGCCCATTTAAGAAGCACAGAAAAACACATTTTGCAGAACACAGATCTTGCTTCAGTGTATGTTAAAGAAGTGCAGAAACTTGAAAAGGCAGGCTACTGTATATCTCAAAGCTAACACCAGAGGAGACGGATAAGAGCCGATGGAATCAAGGTCCACAGTTCTCAAGTCAGTTAGTGGTTGGCCCAAACAGCCTCATGATGTTGTAAGTGATGACATCCAAGAACACCTCAGTTACACTTTCTGTGGAGCGCTATCCTCCAGTCGAACTGATATCAGACCAGATATCGCTCAATACAATTCACTTCAAGATCTGATTAAGGCTACTGCTTTTTCCCTTCATGGGGCGGCAGGCAAAAGTGAACTCTTTGCTGACGACTATACACAAGCTGAACAGGAACTTCTGAGACGTGCTCAAGTTGAAAGCTTCCCAGAATAAATAGCCCAACTCCAGTTAGGCAAACCTGTATCTCACTCTAGTCGTCTTCTAACTCTAGCCCCAGAGTATGATCACAAAGCCAAATTAGTCCGAGTATGTGGACGCCTCCGCAGATGTAAGCACTTGGACTCAGACACTCTACACTTTATTGTCTTAGATCCTGCTCACCCTCTTGTAAAGCTTCTGATTCAACATCATGACAACCTTCTGTTGCATCCAGGACCTGAGTGCGTGTTTGTGGAACTGAGATGAAAATATTGGATCATAAGAGGCAGTAAAAAAGACACCAGCGCAGCTGCTTTGAATGTAAGAAATGGCGAGGGAAGCCAGAAATTCCTATGATGTCTGATCTCCCTCCGTCTAACCTTCGGTTGTTTCGTCCAGCTTTCTATTCAACGAGCATTGACTGTTTTTGGCCCCTTCCAGGTTAAGTTTGGACGCAGATGTGAAAAATGTTGGGGAATACTGTACAAGTGCCTTACTACCAAAACTGTTCATACTGAACTTCTATCCAGCATTGACACAGACTCCTTTCACATGTCGTTAAGAAGGTTCATAACTCGCAGAGGGAAACCGCATGAAGTGCTTTCTGATGACGGCACAAATTTCAAAGGAGGTATTACAGAACTTCAGAATGCCTTCAATGCACTTCACCCAATCTTGAAAGAGAATCTGGCTTCTCAACAGATTAACTTCCGTCTAAACCCACCAAATGCACCGCATTTTGGTGGATCTTGGGAGAGAGATGTTAGAGCTATCTAGACTGCACTGCGTACCTCTCTCGGTTCTCAATCTGTGCCAGAGGAAGTACTGAACACGGTACTTGTGGAAATAGAGGGAATATTAAACTCCAAACCATTGGGATATGTTGATAAGCGGAGAAAAGAACAGCGGATCTTCACTGGAGAATAATTCATGGTGCAATAGCCACAGACAAACATGTGGCACACCTGAACCCATCACGTAGGGGTGGGATGCAGGTTTTGTGGAGAAGAAAATTTAGAACATTTATTTTTAAAATGTAAAAGACTGGAAGGTCTTTCTCAAGATCTTAATAGATTGTTTCAAGATTTTGGTGAAGATTTCTCAGAGGAAGTTTTTATAGGGGGTGTGAAATATAATTTTTCAAAAAGAAGGAAGATGTGTTTGTTAAATTATTTAACAGGAACTGTGAAATTGGCAATATGGAAAACCAGGAAAAATCAAGGATTGCAGCTTAATAGTATTAATGTTGAAGTGATGTTTATGAAAATTAGTGGCTGGTAGACTAAAAATAGAATTTGCATACTATAGTCTTGTAAATAATGAGAAGGGTTTCAGTGATCGGATGGTGTGGAATGCTTTGTGTGTTTATGATTGAATGTGTTTTTTTCATATATACAAATAATGTTAATTGTTGAATAAGTGTTTTAAATAAAGTTTTGTAAACCTCACTCTCTCTCTCTCTCTAATTTATAATGCTAAAGACAAGAGGTATCATCAGTTTTGCATTAACGAATACTGAGGCTTATGTGCTTAGAGCGATAAATCTTGCTCATGTATATGATTCATGAACAGCACAGTCTCAATCATTTCTGCAGACTACAGGTTAACAGTATCATTACAGTGTACAATGAGGGGATCAAATATTTACATTTAAATTTAGCAGATGCTTTCATCCAAAGTTACCTACATATCAGAGCAATAGAAGCAATCAAGCCAACAATAGGGTAACAATATGCAAGGTCTGTGAGTTAGTCTAGCACAGGTAGTTTTCAGGTAAGTCTAACAGGTCCAGAAATTGAATAATTAAAAGTAAACTATACGCTATTCAATTTATAATATAATTAACCTTTGTTAAAACTACAACATTTATTTATTTTCTTGATTTGTTGTTTGATTAACGTTAATGTCTCATAATATATGCAGACAGCAGCAGGTAGGCCTGTATTAGGCTGCTGTCACTTTAATTCACGGATCCAATAATGATGTTTTCTTGGATGCTCGCCAGAGACAGGCATTTTGACATAATTTTGTGCTTATGTGCCCATCCAAGCACAAATAGACGAGAAAGAGAACGGAATTTGGTGTTTTATGTGCTGCCTCTGTGTGCGTGCACAGAAAATGGCGCACGAGTTCTCTTTTGCGTTTTTGTGCGCTCAAATTATTTCAAATTGCTTGAATATTTAAACTGACAGCACCTAAAACACGTGCAAATGCTAAACTTTCACTCTATGATAGTTAAACTATGCAATTAATTCGAGAATCAAGTGCGTTTCGAACCATGGTGCCTGGCCCATACGGGATCAGCGTATCAACTTACTCTCAGTTTGACCTTGCGGATGCACACAACGCAATATCGATGCTAAAACGATATATCCTGCAGCCCTATTGCTATGATTGCTAGAATTGTATCACTCATTATGAAAAATTCATAATTCATAAATTCTTCATGGCATAATGTTTCAAGGCATACCAAACTTAAAGTACTTTTAAAATTAGCAATAATAAATAATATAATAAAATATTTCATTTTGGTGGCATAGAGATTGCTTCAGACTGTGGAAATACTTTAAACCCTACTAGGTTAAAATAAGCTTCTTTGCATAGTGTATAGTGTTCAACTTAAGGTAATATGCACTGACACTGCTAGAGATTGCCATTTTAGGCAGAAGAGAGGAGAGATGGAGATAATGAGAGTGAAGATGAGACCCAGGGTTCTCGTCCTCTACTAATACTGTCTGCAAATAAAGAGTCCATTACGGATCAATAAATGGAGGGTTAATAGACTGATGTGTAGATTAAAGAGCGTAAAGTTGAGGCAGACAGCATCTGAGGTTGGGACTGGGTTCTCACACATTCACACTGAAACTAAAAAACCCTTTAGGCTGCTTTGATTGCTTTTACCATAAAGGAATGCACTTAATCTTTTACATTATATTTTAACTTTTGTCCAAACACCTCACTATCTGCTTTATAGTGGATTTCAAGTGGATCTCAATTCTTGAAAACCAACACACACACACCTATACAGACCACGTTTGCATCCCTCCGTACTCTAAAAAACATTTTTTTTCCAATTTAATCCCAATTATTTCATTCAGGCTCTAAATATAACATATGTTCTTCCAATGAACAACACATGACAATTCAAATGAATATAACTATTCCTATTTTTCATTCAAGTTAAATATCTTTATGAAACCAGAGAAAATCGTCAGAAGAACGTTTTAATTAAATTTAAAATGCCAACCACTGGGTAAAATTTGCTGTAATTCTGTTATGTATGAGAGAGTATAGAGAGTATATTCCAATATGTACATGATGTTTAAATATAAAGTTACCATTCAACTTTTCTGTCAAATAAAAAAACATCCACAAATCATGAGACAAAGAATCAAAGCCCATTTTATTCTCACAGAATCATATATGCACATAGCAATCACTTGACATTTGCATGTCATTATTAGTTTAACAGAGGTCAAATTCTTTTCTGAATCAGTTTTAAACCACTACATAATTTGCATAAAGCCACACAGACAACTAAATGTTGTCTATTTAGTCACATTGTTCACCATATGTGTTTATGGGAACCAGGAAGGGAGTCTAAAATTTCTATAATTGAATTCAAAAATTCTGCTGCTTCATGGGGAGGATTTGTAAAACAATTTGTGCTCTAGTCTAGAGAGACTCAGGATGTGGATACGAGTTTCAGAGATATAATGGACCCAGGATGAATTGCTTATTAAAAACTGCTCTCTAAATTCCATTCTCAAATTCACTTTTCTCATGTAGATGAGAAAAACTGACTATGAATATTAAATTGTGTCTCTCTCTCTCACTGTCAAATGCAGCAGAGATGATGCAAGAGAGAAGAGAGGACTTCGTACATCGAGTGATCTTATAGGAGGATGGCTTGCAGATCCATTTATTAGAGTAATTCTAATACACCTTTCTTCTAGCTTTTTCTGACCACGTACACACTGCAGCTAAATTCAATGTCACTCTTCTTCTGAATGCTTAATCCCATTCTATAAGTGACAACCACACTCTATATCCACATTAACTCCTACAATCAAATACGACAAGTAATTACATGTTTCACACCTTTCTTGACAGCAGTTTTTCTAAAAATGGGCCAGGCTCTGGTCACTACTTTGTTCAAAACTGGTCAAAAACAACAAAATATTGCAATCATTGTAATTTTGGGAGTGACTCTTGAATTGCATACACACAAGGATAATTTGAATTGAATCGCCACATTGATGCAATTGTCTCTGACTGGAGTAAAAGTCACTGTGAGTCTCATATTTTTGAGCAGTAAATTTAAGATGGGCAGTTGCAATATTTACACCCACACAAATATGTCTCCCTGGGAACTGAGAGAAAACATTACATGTGATTCAGGCTGCACAGATACACAAACGGATCACTACAAAGACAGACATAGTAAAGTAATAAAAAATAATATTATTCCTATAGCTCAAAAAGTAGAGTTGTGCCATGGCACCATCAAGATCATGGCTTAGGAAATAGGAACTGATGAAATGCGAATGATACCTTGGATGTTAGAAATAAATGTACATAACTGAAATCGATTATTATTATAAAACTATGTATAATTAATCATTAATAATATATCTTTTACTATAATATAAAAAGACACAAAAATCGCTGATATAAAAATAGCTGTAAATATATGTGTATATATATATATATATATATATATATATATATTAGAGCTGTCAAAAGATTAATTGCGATTAATCACATCCAAAATAAAAGTTTTTGTTTACATAATATATGTGGGTGCATTGTGTATAATTATTTTATATATATAAATACACACACATGCTTGTATATATTTAAGACATATTTTCATTTATATACTGTTTATAGATTTATATGTACTTTATATTATATATAAATATATATATATTTTTATATATAAATAATATTTTTTTCTTAAATATACATGCATGTGTGTGTGATTTATATATATACAAAAATAGTTATATACAGTGCACCCACATATATTATGTAAACACAAACTTTTATTTTGGATGCGATTAATCGCGATTAATCTTTTGACAGCCCTATATATATATATATATATATATATATATATATATATATATATATATATATATATATATATATATATATATATATATATATATATATATATATATAAACAAGTGTCATTTGTGTAATATATAAATATTTACAAGTTTAATATATAAATATTTTGTATTTTATATGCACCAGTATATATCCTTTTTCCTTACATTACATTAGCTTGGCCAATTCAGAAAACAAAGCTAGTTGTTGGGCCTGTTTTTCACCCACAGTATTGATTGTTGGAAGTGTAATAATGTCTTGAAACGTGCTAAATAAGACACAGTATAAAATGTGTTCAAATGAACATTTCTTTGTTCTCTACAGGAGTTTTGAAGTTAGTATTGAGTCTCACTGATGGGGCTGTGCATGGGGTACAAGAAAGCATTTAATTGTCATTTGTTATCTAGAATGCTTCCTCATTTGTGTCAATACAGACAATAACCCCATTATGCATGTAGTGTGAATGTGTGTTTGTGTAAGCCAAGAGTTGGTGTTACATCTGCAAACAGAGTCTAAGCCTTCAAGCCATGGAACATGATATACAAGCTCTCCTTTAAACACACAAATACAGTAACATGCTATCCGACCCAAAATCCTTCCATTAAAACCACACATATAAGAACACTCATAAAAAACAACAGGTGTAAGTTCTAGTAAAATCTGCCTGTCCCATCCCATCAATCTTTTACTTTGTCTCACAGTCACATACAAATGCCCTTTGAACTATTCAGTGATGGGCACCTGCAGCACTAGCGAATCAGCATGCAACATGTCACCCTCCTCACACAGCACATGTCTGTTCTGAGTGTGCTACCCAGCATGCTTTGTGCAGGGAAGGGGAATAAGGGCTCCTCTGTCCACACAGGAAACAAGCATATGAAACATGCCAGCAGAGACCACACTAGCCATTCAGAGTTGTACTGAATGATACTGCAGAGTGAACGTGAACACTAAAACAACACCTACAAATTAAAAGAGAGCAGGAACACTTTATTTTTATATCGGAGTGATTAGCAGATTCATATTCATTCAAATAACCATGCTGGCAAAATAATCCACATCCAGCATATCCACAGCTAAAAAGTGAGTCAGATAAAAGATTCTAATTGAATGCAATATTGAGAGTTAGAAACAAATGGTGTTGTTGATTACCACAGAAAATCATTTAGACTTACAGTAGATCATGCCTGCAGAAGCTAAAGTTAAGAAAAAGTTGTTGACTTAAAGGGTCACTCCACTTTCTGGAAAGGTGAATGTATATTTAAAATGGGTAATTTATGTAAAAGAAATGTGAAATTATTTTTGAATTTGGAGCTTTCTAGACTAAGAAAAGCCAGAAAATGTATTTTTGACTTATGTGGATGAAAGACAACAACTCCCAGAATGCACTTGCCTACCGGTAACAGCGCAGTAGGTAAACAACAGTCTAAGCTAGTGAGTCTGCCCAAAAATGTATTTCGAGAATTGCCCAAAATGTCCGGGATTCGGCTTTTGAGTTCTACAGTCGCCATTCATTATGTTTACTGTGTCGAGACGGGGACGAGTGAGGGCCGTGGGAGAACGGCGCGAGGGCCGGTGGCGGTGATCCCGATGAGCGACAGCTGTGAAACCTAAGTTAGCGGTCTAGTATCTCTCACGAAGGAGCATGAATTTTCTTAGCAATGTTAAAATGCACATCAACCGATCACTTGTTTAGCGTTCATATAAACACTACATTCAGATTCACCAATCAGAATAAATTTAGTTAGATTGAAACAAAAGCTGTGCATGTAAACGTTTTATCCAAAGTTGAACATTTTTCAACTACCAGCGACCAGTAAAAAGGCTGGGTGCTCGGTGCCTCAGCGTGAAAAAAAACGCTCAGAGCCTCTGTACGCTCATGGCATTTAAAAAAGCGGCGCTACCATTGAAAACAATTGAAAACATACTCCAGGCGCGTGGAAAAATGTTTTGGTGGACACACGGTTTTACTACTCAGCTTTCTCCACAGAACAAGAGCCTGCTAGCTTAGCTTCCAAAAAAGATGGCTGACACAATGTGTAATCCCAATCCTCCATAAGGCATACGTCTGCGTATTACTATTCAGTGACTTCGTCAATATTTTCAAAAAGTTTCTGGCGGTGAAATCAAACGCACTGGCACTGATCTGTGATAGGTCTGTTAGCACATTAGGTCCAACCCCCTATGGGCGGGTTTGAAAGGGTGAGATCTAGTCCTTGTTGTCTTTACAGAAATCCCCCCCCCCCCCATTTTTGCGTTATTGTTGGAGGAAGGGAAAAAGGTAAATAGCAGATTTCTCTCGTCTCAGGGGAAAATGAGAGAGTGTCGACACGACCATTCAATAGTATAACTGGGTTTCTAACAATGGAAAGCTTAATGCAAATGGGTGGAGTGTCCCTTTAAGTGGTCTTTTCTGCTGGAAGCTGCAGTAAATTGTACAGTTAGGTGTGTTTTTGGAGTTTTGCAAAAATGTAAGTAGAGGCACATTTTTCTTGTACACATAAAAAACGCTAATCCTCATAGTTTTGATCTTAAATTCTCAATTTTTTGCATAGAAAATAGCTGCCGAATAGCGTTACCAAGATGGATGCCAGGTGAAATGAAAGGACTTGAAAGGACTTTGGCAAAACACGAGAAATGCAAGTACTCTACTAGTGCACTTCTGTACACAACTTTTTTATTAATCGTAATACAGTGAGAACTGAAGCACCAGATCTTAAAACTCTCTCCTTTTTTCACCAACACAAGCAAGTATGTATAGTTCACATAGTTTGTCTGTATAAACAGTAGCACAGAAGGCAGGGGCCACGTTCTCTTGAAAGTGCACGATCAAGGAGACACTTGTCTACTCTACTGCACTTCATTTCACTCAGGTCCACCATCCAAACTTGGGAACGTCTTTTAAGTTCAGAAGGGCACGTCTATCTTCTTATTCCATGCAGAATCTATTTTCAGATCTCAACAGAGAAGTTTAGCTTAAAGAAACTTTTCTCTGCCTTTTAACATTTGAAGGTAAACAGGAACAGCAGAAGTTTTTTAGCTCCGTAACTCCATTGATATTCACGATAAGATATTGTTTTGTCCTGAATGACGCACAGGAGAGAATATAACTCTCACAGATTTAATTATATATAACAGTGTTTTGAGGACACAATGTCACACACACACCATTTCATTTTCAACCTACCTTTCTTATCCCTTTCTCTCCTCTTTACCTCACCGGTAAACTCTCTATCTCTCTCACACACACACACACACACACACACACACATAACTATTAGTATTTAGGGCAGCCAACATCCTCTAGTAGGAAGCAATCCTCTCTGTGTGTGTGACATATAAGGCATATTTCTGGGGCACTCCACCCTGTTCCCACTGGGAAATATACGCACACACACACCAGTACTCACACAGAACATGGTGCAAAATTTTTCGAGATATGAAACTCAAACAGAAAGCATGTCAAGTCAACCATACACTTTCTATTCTGCACTTTCTATTTTTTTACTTCTCTCCATATTTCTCATTAATGCAATTATCTAATCAACCAATCACATCTCACAATCTCCTGAACTCCAAACTGAATGTCAGAATGGGAAAGAAAGGTGATTAGAGCGATTTTGAGCATGGCATGGTTGTTGGTGCCAGATGGGCCGGTCTGAGTATTTCACAATCTGCTCATTTACTGGGATTTTCACGCACAACCATTTCTAGGGTTTACAAAGAATGGTGTGTGAAATGGGAAAAACATCCAGTATGCGGCAGTCCTGTGGGCGACAATGCCTTGATGCTAGAGGTCAGAGGAGAATGGGCCGACTGATTCAAGCTGATAGAAGGGCAACTTTGACTGAAATAACCACTCGTTACAACCAAGGTATGCAGCAAAGCATAGTGAAGCCACAACATGCACAACCTTGAGGTGGATGGCCTACAACAGCAGAAGACCCCACTGGGTACCACTCGTCTCCGCTACAAATAACATAAAGAGGCTACAATTTGCAAGAGCTCCTCAAAATTGGACAGTTGAAGACTGGAAAAATGTTGCCTGCTCTGATGAGTCTCGAATTTCTGTTCTGTAAACAGAATGAGAACATGGATCCATCATGCCTTGTTACCACTGTGCAGGCTGGTGGTGGTGGTGTAATGGTGTGGGGGATGATTTCTTGGCACACTTTAGGCCCCTTAGTGCCAATTGGGCATTGTTTAAATGCCACGGCCTACCTGACCATTGTTTCTGACCATGTCCATCCCTTTATGGCCACCATGTACCCATCCTCTGATGGCTACTTCCAGCAGGATAATGCACCATGTAATAAAGCTCAAAATTTCTTGAACATGACAATGAGTTCATGATAATCCTTTAGGTGAGTGTATAATAATGTAATTTATACCTGTGAATGCAAAATTTTCAGCATCATTACTCCAGTCTTCAGTGTCTCATAATCCTTCAGAAATTATTCTAATATTCTGAGTTGCTGCTAAATAAGCATTTCTTATTGTTATTGTTGAAAACAGTTGTTTGTGGAATCAATTATTTGTATTTATTTTTATCAGGCTTAGTTTGATGAATAGAAAGTTCAAAAGAACAGAATCCTTGCTGAATAGAAGTATAACAAAAATCTTGCTAACCCCAAATGGTAGTGTATAGCAACATACCATCTTGTATACATGAATATTACTTCCAGGAAATTATGTTATCTGCATAGATTCTTTAGATAAAGACCTTGCCTCTATATGCATGTAATGACAGAACAATTATGACTTGCAAAGGATTTAACTATTTTAACAATTCAATGGCAATCTCAACTGGCGATCATTAATGTTGCCGTTTTGACATATTTCAGAGAGGTGAGTTTATCGCTGTACCGCTAAGAAAAAAAGAGATGATAGTCAGCATATTTCTCCTAACCAGACTCATCCATTCATCACACAGGTTATTTACTACTGCAACTGGCCCATGCCCCACATACTGAGAAGATGCAAGAGCCGAAACAGATGTAGCCTCTGCGCTTTGATTAACAGTGTTAGCCTTGGAGGAAGAGAGTTATGAGAATATATGGCAGTGGGCACACACTACATAACCTACTTCTACAAGTCTGTGAATCTAAAAAACTTCAAAGGAAATAGCTTGGGTCATGCTTCACATTAGAGTGTCATTTTATGAGTAAGTTCTGAGTAATATGAACAACATGATGAAACCAGTGTTGGTTGGTACATGCTTGTTTTTTGGGTCATAGGCTGTAATACATTTGTGTATGCCCTCTTTATCCAAAATGAGTTATCATGAACCAACAAAGACAAATATTTCTAGCATGTATTAATCTTAATGTTCATTTCAAAATGTATTAATACCTTAAAATCAGAAGTATATCTGTTAATATTTTATGGACCTAAGAAAATGAAGATATATTGCTCATTGTTAGTTAATGCATTAACTAATGTTAAACATTGTTATTATCAGGACATTAAAACCTGTCGTGTTTTTTTTTGTTTTTTTTTCAAAACATAAGTTAACCAGCTAAAAATATTTTAGTGAAATACATTTTAAAACACGTAATTAAATCATGGAGTTATAATTCGAATAGTTTAAATTGAAGATTCTGAAGCCTGTAATTTATTACAATGCCTGACTTGACATCACTTATATAAAGTGAGAGTTGGGGTATTTGGGTGTCTTTAATTTCAGGGTTGGCTGGGATATGTATAAGAATAATTAACATTGAAGTCCACATACATGCAGAAACACACATAAAACATATATACCGTAATAAATAATAAAGGGAGAAAAACAACATCTTATTAAGGGGCAAACCATGTTGATTTTTCACTAATTCTTAATTTTAGAACCAAGCTAATCCTGAATATCTGGATGAGACAAAACTCGTTAAAAAGAATGCATGCATAAATAAATTAAATGTTAAACTGTTTTTTTTTATGTTAAAGCAAATTTAAAATGACTGTGAAAATGGCAACTTTATCAAACAAGTAATTTAGTAGTAATTTAGTAATAATTGATAAATCATCAAAAAAAAATTTGTTACGCACTTTTACAATTACTATATGATACTATAAAATATTCAATTTTATACCATTCCAAACCAACCTCATAACATGTGCCAAGCACAAGCAGTGAAAATGTAATCCTGAATGAAAATGACGTGGTATGTCATCCATGTAACAAGAACTCTAAAAATCAAATTGAGTTAAATTTGTCAATTGAGTAAACGAATGAAAAAATTAAATAGAGTTAAATTTGTCAATTGAGTAAACGAATGAAAAAATTAAATAGAGTTAAATTTGTCAATTGAGTAAACGAATGCATTTCCTATATGCACTGAGGCTGGATGAGGGTCAATGTAGATGTACACAGGTATCCTGGAGGCAGGTGCACTAGTGGGACAGGTGTGTAGCATCTCTGACGACACTTTCAGCGGCCCGCTGGGAAACACTTAACGTTACAGTGATCCAGTTCTTATGTTTCAGATTATTATGCAGCTTAAAACGGATTGAGTTGCTGTACAAGTTCACAACCTGCACAACAAGTTTGTCCGTTATGTGATTGAAATCAATGCAGCGATTCCGCTCTTTCTCCAACACGTTACGGGCTTTTGTTCTGAAACTGAGCTTTTTCCTCAAACATAAAATGATTAAGCTTTATAAAATTGCTTATTAATCATAAAATCTATAGAAAAGCTATTTTTAAACTAACAATAGACGACGACCTTATTGCAAGCATCACAATAGAGTAACCTGGAACCTCAAAATATAAATGCTTACCTACCGTGCATATTGCGAAAGAGGACGATACAGTGTTATTTTGATTTCATAAAAACAACACCAGGGTAACCGGAAATCTCCTTGGATAACGGGCGATGTGTGGTTTTGGTATCCAGGTGAAGAATCGGCTGTACCTGCTCACTGCAGATCGCTGACTGACTGCGGCGTCGGTTCACTATCCACAAGTGATAGGGCTGACGTCACTCACAACAGCAGGATGGGCGGAGCTTCGCGCGCTCGCTCTATCTTGCACAGATGTGCGCGAGGATTAGCGCGAGCGGCTCTGGATGAACTCGGACAAAACAAATACCATGTCTCTAAAATAATTGGGACAAGTTCACGATGTGGATTACGCATATTCTAGGAGAGAGCCTGAATTGAAATACCACGCCTGGATATTAGAAGTCAGCAATATGAAAATCTCTCCACACCTTTGTTGGATGTAGGCAGTTAAAATTGGACAGTTGCAAGATGTTCATTGAGGTGATGTTTCAAAGACTGAATTTTACATTAAAAAGCCTCGCTGAAAAAAAACATACTAACCCATGCAGCCTATATTAGTCTGCTCATCTCCCAGACCTGGTCTTAGTTATGAATAATATATCCAAAAATATATAGAATAAACAAGTATAAAAATTATGTCCTCGTACATAGACTCTAATATAAATAACTGGGTCATATTAACAGACAGCTGTACTTATATAATCTACTTAAAGTCTCAGTTTCTCAAAAACATTTGTGAATCCCATGTATGAAAGAATGACCAGTTTGATGTTTTTAAAACAGCCCCTATCTTTTGTTAAACATAAAAGCTTGGGGTCAGGAGAGAATTTTAAATGTTAAAAAAATTTTAAAAAAAATTGTTAAAATGTTAAACCTAAATCTGAATCCTGTGATGGCAAAGCTGAATTTTCAGCCGCCACACGCTCCTTGAGAATTAATTATTTGGTGCTCAAGAAACCCTTCTTTTTTCTGTATTATTTGATGAATAGAAAGGTAAAAAAAAAGAATTTATTTGAAATAGAATACTTTTGTAACTTTATAAAGGTCTTTACTTCCAATTTAATGGATCAGTTTAATGGATCCATGCTGAATAAGTGTTTTTTTACCAATCTTACTGACCCCAAACATTTTAACGTATAATTTTTTGTAACTTATTTTCAGACTATGAGCAAATGCAAAATTGGACTACATGAAGCAACTCTGCACAATGTCATTAATTTAAGTATGGAATCAGGATATAATCTTTTAGGATTTTTTATTTACTGTTCAGATATCAATTTCCATTTATTTGAGTGTTCTCTGCTGTCCTCTATTGGTCAGAGGCAACAGGATCGCTGCATACAAAACTGCATTAGCACAAACTGACAACTGGCACAAAATATAAATAGCAAAGAAATTGTTTGCATTAAAACAGACAGATGAAAAGTTCCAATGTTTTTTTTTTTCTCCTGAAATCATATAAATGTATTCCAGAAACGATTTTGAGGGACACCCCAGAACCAGTCATCTCAGCATCTGAAGTTGTCACCTCAGCCTTATTTCCCATCACAAAGATCATCTCTGTCCAGGCTGGAGGTGGTCTCATACACTGCTTATTTGCTGAGCTTTTCCTCTACCTCCTGGAAGATCTGCTTCTCTAGGCTGGATGTGTCATACTCCTTCAGCATGTCGTACTCTCTCCACGGTTCTGCCCACTTCTGAGCATGCTCCATCTTCTCTGGGGTCAAGCATAGGTCAAAGCGGATTCCCTGAATGTTAAACTTGGACGCTCCCAGCGTTTAGACCAAGGCTTTGGCTTCATTTTTACTTTCAACTAAAAGAGAAAGAGAGAAGCAGGTGTTAAATTGGACACATGCAGTGTTTAAACCACCAAATTTAGAAGGTTTTACATAACAGAATGTTACAGGTAAAAGAATATCTTTAACTGGAATATCTTACCTGGTTGACTGGGACATCTCCTGTAAGTTCATAATGGACAGGTTGCATGTTGAAGTCGAAGGTGTGTACTCTGACAGAGCGTCTCTCAAGTACATGAGATTGTCATCTAGTCTCTTCTCCAGCTTCAACACTTCAATTTTACGCATACGTGGACTGTACAACTCATAGCATATCTCCACACCTACAGAAAATAAAAACCTATTACTAATACATTCATGACAAAATGGCAATGGAAGTCAAAAGGAATTTGGTTCCACGTTTAGTGGATACCATGATTAAAATGAAACCAGTAAAAATCTGAATAGTAGGGCTGCAACCAACACTTCTTTTGATAATCGATTAATCTGTTGATTTTATCTTCGATTATTGTATTAATTCAATCAGATTAAAAAGCTATATTTTCTTCTTTTTTACATCCAGCCCCTGTTGTCCTCTAAACAGTGTGCAAGCAAACTGAAAAATGTATCCATTACATGCAGCATTACATTACAAACTTGAAGCATAATAAAGCAAAACAAAAGCACAGACTAATCACATTCTGGATATCGTAATTAGATTACATGCATACACCTTTACTGTTCTCACAAAAATACTACTCGTGCTAAATGTAGAATTTAAAAAGTATTTAATGTCCAAAAAATGCATATTTAACATAGCAAAGTCAGAATTATTGCACTCCTACACTACTGCAGTCTGTTTGAGCTGCATGTGTGCATCGGCGTTCGTTCTGTTTATGCAAAATGTGAATACTTGTGTGCCTTAATTCAAACATTTACAGTTAAGAATATATCCGCAAAGTTACACCCGTAAAAAAGGTTATGTGCTGGGAAAACATGTATGTAAACATGCAACTCTTTAAACAGCACATGCATCTTTCAAGCCGTGTTAAACTATAGCTTGTGTGATTGAAGCGCTTACTATAAAGCATTCTCAGCATGTAGCATCTCAATCTGTGTCCTCTGATATTTTTCACATACGTTTTGTCCACAGAAATGTATTTTATTTAATTATGTAAACAACAGTGACAGGTGTATATTTATTTTTCAGACTAATTAATCAAACATTATCTATTATACATATTAGTTCTTGCAGCCCAACAGACAAGATAATGAAGCAAAACGAAAACAGGTTCGTCAAATGGTGTTTGGATGGTAAAATGAATTGATCCAGTTTTTTTACCCTGGCCCTCGACCACATTCCTGAAGTATGAAAGTAGCACCCAATCCTTTTCCAGAGCGCCTGAATGCAGATTCCAACGAAGCGATTCAGGTTCCCGCTTGCGTGAGGATCAGACATAGTCACTGCTAAAATGCTGCCTATATGAGAATAAGGAGGGTAAGGAGAATATTTAAAGGATGTTTTTCATCTGTAGATTTAATCAAGCACGCATAAACGTAACCTTTCTTACCAACATAAAACTCTGGAATGTTGAGAACTTTCCGTCTCTGTATCATGTCTTTCCGTTCTACAGAAAACTTCACAGGGTTAGTGCGCTGACGAGGAGGGATGAACTCTGGACTCAAAAACCTATAAAGACATTTAACATGTAAAGCAATTGAATCATGAAACATGTTGCCAACAATCAGGGGGTGCATTTCCCATTGAACAACAACTCACTGCTTAACCTGCCATAGTACGGTGCATCATTGGAGAAATTATCTAACAACTTATAATATGAAACCAGCAACATGTTTCGGCTCATCCACATATTTTAATCTGCGTTATTCAGCGTGTTCTTTAATCCATAGCAGTGCAGCATCAAAGGCAGAGGACAGTGTATTGTTATGCACCAGGTGAAAAATATTATCCAATAAAGCATGGCAGGTTATCCATGTTATCCACAAGGGCTGTGCAAAACAATCGATTTTTAGATTAATAATTTTTTAAAAGTGGTCAATTTCAAAATAGATTCTTAAAGGCCATGAATCGTTTTTTTCCATATTTATCTATCACTCAAAAGCCAGTTTTAAGTTTTCATACATTGTTCATAGGCTTGCAGCCTCCATGTTACAGTTAAAAGGGTTAGTTCACACAAAAATAAAAATGATGTCATTAATGACTCACCCAATGTTCATCTTCAGAACACAGTTTAAGATATTCGATTTTTTGTTATTTTTGGACCAAAATGTATTTCCGATGCTTCAAAACATTCTAAGTAACCCAGTGATGGACTACTTTGATGATGTTTGTATTTGCTTTCTGGAAAAGGACAGTATACGGTACATACATTTTCAATGGAGGGACAGAAAAACACTTGCACTAAATCTAAAATATCTTAAACCGTGTTCCGAAGATGAACGGAGGTCTTACGGGCTTGGAACGACATGAGGGTGAGTGATTAATTACATAATTTCTATTTTTGTGTGAACTAACCCTTTAAGGTATTGAAATTGACCAGCCCAAAAAGTTACAAAAGACATCATTAAAATAGTCCAAGTGTATACAGTGGCTCAATCTTAAGTTTATCGAGCGACGAGAAAGTACTTTGTACGCAAAAAAACAACAAACAAAATAACAACTTTATTCAACTATCCATTTTCTTCCATGTGGGAACTATTGGCCGACACTGGTCATGGGTGATGCGCGTGACATACTGTACAACCGAGAAGCTTTGCACAGTTTTACTATGTGAAATCTCTAGGCCCACAGGGATGGAAATGAATAGTTGAATAAAGTCATTATTTTTGTTTGTTTGTTTTTTAGCGCAAAAAGTATTCTCGTCACTTGATAAACTTAAGATTGAGCCATTGTAGACACTCAGACTATTTTAACCATGTCTTTCATAACTTTCTGGGTAAACTTTTTGAGTTAACTAACCCTTTAATCTTTTATCTAGCCAATTACAGTACTATAAAGTGTGTCTTTATTCTTAATTAATCTAGCTGGTTAATTAAAATGGTTAGAAATGAATTTAATATATTCAGGAAATGGCTTGATAGGTGTAGAACCTAATGTATTGCTCATGCCTACAAGTATATGTTTATAAATCATTGGCTCAATAGAACAACTAAAATTGAACTCCCATAAAACAAAACATAATCACATGCACTTATTCAACAACAATAAACATACCGTCGCAAAGACGCTTCTTTCTGTGTTTTGTCTATGATAACAGGTTTGGACGGAGGGGTGAATTTTGGAGGTCCATCAGATGCTGCAGCAAGCCTCATCACAGACGTCGACAAAAGTCCTAGAAATAAAAGATGTATCGTGTATATGTACTAATAATTTTAGGTGTCAATAATAGCTGACGTTAGCTATTTCATTAATTAAATAGTTCTGTAAACTCCTAAACTACTGCGAGATTTATTTACTTGAGCAGGTGACTGTTTTAATGATCGTGTCAGTAGTACTCTCTACTGTTATTACTCATCTAACATTGACTTGGTAATTGGGTAATATAAAATATAGTAACATACGTTCGTTATGAGTTAAATGTCTGAAAATTTGCAGCAAGCCCATCACTTCACTCGCCCTCCTTGTGTACGCCGCCATGTTCGACCTCTGACAGTCAGAGGAGTGTGTACAATACGCATTCTGATTGGCTCTCTACTATCAACAACGATTACTCTGACTGGCTGATGATATGAAAACTGAAAAAATATTATACAGTATTACTAAATTCTGAACCGCATACTAGCATACTACTGTTTCTATTTTAGCTTTTTTACTTTTGACTATTTCTGCAATAGAAAGATAATATAAAAGTAGTACGCAGAGTATGCGGTTCCTAATTCAGTAAATTCGTTATTTTATGTTACAGCTATGGCGATTTAAACATTAGTGAAATAAATATAACTAATTTACACACACGAATAACACTGTGTGCATCAAATAGTATAATTGAATAAATTACGACTGTCCCACAACGAACAATTTTCGCCCTAATAAAGAATTATCAAATGTTAGGGTAGTGTACTTACAAACAATGTCAGTGAAGTGTGTGTGCTCAATTTCCCACCCTCATTAATGACAAGTTATTATCCGTATTTTATAAATATATTTTCATAGGTTTTAGTGCTCATTTATTAATATGAACATTTAATGTTTCCATTCAGATGACATACTGTCCGTGCTATTTCTATGGGTATAAACCATTTTTACAGTCTATGGTGTAAACAAAACATATAACCTGATCAAACCCTATGATCAAACTGGATTAAACCCATATGGAAATGCGCATGCGCATAGAGGTTGATCGTTGTGGCGGAAGGTTCGTGTTTAACCCATGGTTTAACCACACGTGGGTCTGTGTGCTGCTGTGCTTCTGCAGTGGTCAACATCAGATTCAATCACCACGAGTCAATAACATTGACGAGTCTTACAGCGGACTTCTTAAGCAACCGAAAAGTAAGATACTTGTTCACCATTTTGAAGCAGAAAAGGGAAAAAAAATAACTAAACACATTGTTTTGCTAAGTTACAATTACAATAACGTTACTTATTTTATCTGGCTGTGAGTTATAACATGCACCGAAAAGTTTGTAAATAATAACCAGGATGTTCAGTATGTCACAACAACTCGGTCTCGCTGTTGAGTCAGTACTTCAACATTAATATGTTCTTATTGTAAACAATGCATAGTGAGAGTGTTTTGATATTGCCGTATTAGTTTATTCGTGTAATTTAAATTAAGTTGCCTTTTTAAATCTAACCCATTAACTTTTCTTTCAACTTAATAGGTGACTCCTCTACTGTAGATTTCAATTACATGCCTTGTGAATGATGCAGCCCCCAAATGATCTCATTCCATATAAAAGATCATTACTACATTACTATCAGTCTAAAACGTTTTTCATCAGTAATGTGCAATAAATGCTCTCTTATTTGTTTATTATCCGTAATATGTTCATAACTGTAAATGCAAATTCTAACTTAACCTGCATCATTACACTTTCATATTTTTATTCTTTAATTTTGTTATTATGTGTCTTGCTGTTGTCTTTATATGTTTGCACTTTAAGCTTCATTACCAAGAAAAAAATAATAATTTTGTGTAAGCACTCTTGGCAATAAAGCTTTTTCTTATCTTTTGATTTCTGACTGAGCAGAGATTTTTTTTATATTGAATTGCTGATAAAAGTTTGAAGCACATTCTCATGGATGCTCTCTCTCTCTCTAATTCTCTCTCTTTCTGTCAGGATCATGGCAGTCGTGCGCTTCTACCGGAGAGAGGAGACCAGGGAGGGCCGAGTCCTAAGAAGGATTGCACAACTGCATCCTGATGTTACTATAACAACAGAGCTTTGCTACAATGTAGAGCTGGACGGTGAGAGAATACAGTAAATGGTGATAAGTTTATGGCTCTTTGTCATGTAAATTTGCAATTGTTAATACCAATACAATACAGATTGTTGTTCTTTAGTTATGAAACAAATACAATTTCAGCTGTAAAGCAGCTCTAAAAAGACAAGTGTCATTATTCAGTTTAATTTAGTTCAATGACTGTGTCAATGTTGCAAAGTTCATTAGTTGTAACACTTTACAATAAGGTTCTATTTTCATTTAACTATATTAGTTAACATCAACTAACAATGAAAAATACTTTTAAATAGCATGTAGTAATCATAGTTTATGTTATTTAATAATAAATGATTCAATAAAAAAATCTGTTCATGATATTTAATGGACATGAGCTAACCTGAGCTAACAAACAAGTTAATAAAGATTAATAAATACTGTAACAAATGTCTTGCAAACTATTAGTTGATGATAGTTAATGCATTAATTAATGTTAACTAATTGGACTTTATTGTATAGTGTTACCTAATTTTTATGAAGCAAACTAAATCCGGCTATGAACAGCTCTACAGAAGGCAATAGTGTCTTTATTCAGCAAGTCTGTTCAATGTTGATACATTTCAGTTCAATAGCGTGCCAACGTTGAAATTCATAAATTATGAAACAAATTCGATTGAAATTATCCAGCACAATTTAATTTAAGTTTTGTTAGATAGTATTTAAACCCCGACTGAATCACAACTGTCTCTCTACATATTTGTCTTCTCTTCATCTGCATCTTTTTCTCTCTCAGGCTCTGACTCTTTAAACGTGGAGCAGAAAGGTATTTTGCGCTGGTTGTTTAGTCCCCCCTATTCTGTCTGTCTGTCAGAGGAACCCACTCTAAAACCAGCGGATGGGGCACAACTGGTGGAGATTGGACCCAGGTAACCTCTGCCACAGTTTTATCTTGATGGTATGGCATTGTAAGCTTTGATGCAACTCATATCACATCTTTCAATTATATCTTAACCGTTGTAGGTTGAACTATTCCACTGCTTGGTCCACCAATGCCGTGTCCATCTGCCGAAGTGTGGGGCTGAACCAGGTGACGAGAGTGGAGCTCTCCCGCAGGCATCTCATCAAGGTCAGGACAATAGCTTTAAATAGCTTTCCGTTTCAGTGAGTTCTTTTCACCCGTTTTGATTAAAAGCTCTCTTTTCTCATCCCCATCTAGCCCCAGGAAGGACATACTGGAGTAATGAATGGCGGAGAGATGGAAAGACTGATTTGCTGCTTGTATGACAGTATGACCGAATGTGTTTACCCCAGCCAATCACATCATTCGCCGTTGATATTCAGCCACAAAAAGTGTTTGAGGTGGACATTCTGGGAAAAGGTCGTGCTGCCTTGGAGAAGGCCAATGATGAACTTGGTAAGAGACGTGTTTGGAGTCTGTACCACATTTCCATTAATATAAAAGTGGCTTGATAATGATAATATCAGAAAGGGGGGGGGGGTTGACGTACCGTATATTCTTTGAAATAGCTTAGAGTACCATGGTATTACCTAATGGGAGGCCGATTAATCAGCCTATACTTGGCCTTCATTATGACATGAGTATCAACTAATCTTCATCATCTAATTGTTCAGTCAATAGAAGAGGTTAACAGAAGAGAAAAATATGGGAAATTGAAATTCCCATATCCGTTAACTACTAGTATATGTAGTTACTACTACTACTAGCCATCTACTTACCATTCCATCATTATAGTACGAACGCAAGGATATAAAACTAACTAGTATCATTACATGAAAATGAAAATAATGCATAGTATTTGAATAGGGATTCAATGAAATGCCTAAAAAGTGTGTGTTGTCAGTACTCAGTGATGAGATCAGCAACTCTATCTTCTGCACATAATCATCCAGTATTTTAAGGTCACATGACACTTAACATGATTAGAGGAAGAGTAGATGTCACAAGATAAGGGGAGCCTAATTGATTAGATCACGAGGTGTGTGACGGGAAAGAATGTATGCCTGTTACAACAAAGCTCACTGTGTTTGTATCAGAGATTAGTGAAGGTCTACTGAGTTCGAATTAAAACGATCAGGTCAAATAGATTTTTTTTTTAACGGTCACACTGTTATTTTAGTCTTTATTTATCTGTATTAAAAATATTTCACACTTCCCATAAAAATATGAAGCAGTACAACTGTTTGTGTATGTATAAATTAAGAATTTGTTGAGCAAGTCAGTATATTAGAATGATTTCAGAAGGATCATGTGACACTGAAGACTGGAGTAATGGTGCTGAAAATTCAGCTTTGCAATCACTGGAATAAATTACATTTCGAAATATATTAATATAGAAAACAGTTATTTAAATAAATTGTAATAATATTTCACAATATTACTGTTTTTAATGTATTTTTGATCTGATAAATGCAGCCACAAGAGACTTGTTTCATAAAACTTAAAAAATCTTACCAACCCTAAACTTTTGAACAATAGTATAACTTAAGTTTACCAACTATCTGTCTGTTCAAGTCCAATTTTACTGATATTAACCAAAAAATGTTTTAAATCTTATAATAGTCACTCAGTGATAAATGTTACCCACCATGTTTTTAAGTGGTATTAACTTACAGGGTCTTAAAAACGCTTAAAAGCATTGAATTTATGAATTTGGAAATAATACCTTAAAAGTCTTTAAAAAGTCTTGAATTTTGATGTCTGGGTCTTAAACATTGTGCTGTATGTCAGTGTTAATTTCATTGACGAAAATAATGATGAAAACCTTTCTTCAACAACATTTTTTCACTGACGAAAACGAGACGCTAGTTTTGAATGACAAAAACTATGACGAAAATGTATTGACATTTTCGTCAACGAATAAAAACTTGATGAAAATGTTAGATAGTGTTGATCTGGGAAGCGATCCAGTCAGAACTCATGTCCTGCCTGTGTGTAGCTAATGTTAAAACACAACTTAAAATTGTTTGGCAAACTTTCTTGTGGCCAACTGAAATGTTTTTATTTTATCTGCTTGACTTATCATCTTTTACCCATTCCACATTTGAAAAATAAATGAACACAAGTTGAAGGATTTTGTTTTTCTTTGCTGGTAGGGATGTGAAATAGGTATTAATTTTTTATATAAATGGTCTTAAAAAGGTCTTAAAAAGACTTGAATTTAACTTGAAGAAACCTGTAGGAACCCTGACTTAATCAATCAATCAATGTAGTATCAATAGTAAGCGTTCACTGAACAAAAGTTAATATGAGTTTTATTCACTTACATTGATGTTAATTATGACTTGAGATTATGGTCCTATTGGACGTTCTGTAAAGCTTGTCAGGGTTAGCAACAGTAACCAAGGGATACTTAGCAAAGGTTAATTTTAGCAGGTGTTCTTTTGGTTTTGTATTGGTTTCCGATCATGTTTTTCTTCATTTCATATTTATCTGGTTGCTTTGTCTCCTTGCGTGTATGAACAGGGTTGGCGTTTGACTCTTGGGATCTGGACTACTACACTGCACTCTTCCAGAGAGTGAAAAGAAATCCCACCAGTGTAGAGTGCTTTGATCTGGCTCAGTCCAACAGGTGTGTGTGGTCTCCAGACAATAAACCCCAAAGGAAAATGTGTCTTTCAACTGCATTAGCATGATCAATGACGCCTTCATTCCCTGTTTGTCCTGGCAGTGAGCACAGCCGCCATTGGTTCTTCCGGAGGGCGGATGATCATTGATGGAGAAGAGCAGAAGGAGACGCTCTTCAGCCTCATTATGGGCACTCAGCACCATAGCAACCAGAACAATGTCATTAAATTCTGTGACAACAGCAGGTTAGATGCTTCACTGTGAATGTCAACCCGTTTGAATGGCAGGAAGTCTCAATATGTGGTTCTTGTGTGTTTGTAGTGGTATTAAAGGCATGGAGCTGGAGTGCATGTATCCCACAAACCCTGCTCAGGCCAGTCCATATGAAGCCAGACATGCTACCAGACATGTCATCTTCACAGCAGAGACTCACAACTTCCCCACTGGTCTGATCCTATATACATTTTATCTGCTCACTTTTTTACATATGTTGAGGCCAACCTAAATTCATTTTAATGGGAATTAAAATAGCTATTACTCAAAACATTATCAATAAGCAGTAATGCTATATTTTCTTATTAGTATTATTTATATGCCATTACAGTATTTTTGAATGTCTTAAATTAGCTTTTATTTTTGTATGTTCTGTTTTCATTTGGTGTAGGGCTGTGCAAAAGTTAATTGTGATTAATCGCATCCAAAATAAAAGGCTGTACTGAGCCTGACATAATATATTTGTGTGTGCTGTATATAATTATTTTGTATATATAAATACCGATGCATGCATGTATATATCTAAGAATTATTTGCGCTTAAATTCTGTATATATATATATATATATATATATATATAAATACATAATCTATATTTTAAAATATAAATATTTTATATATGAATAACACATTTTCTTAAATATATACATGCATGTGTGTGTATTTATATATACAAAGTAATTATATACAGCACACACAAATATATTATTTAAACACAGACTTTTATTTTGGATGCGATTAATCGCAATTAATTTTTGCACAGCCCTAATATATATATATATATATATATATATATATATATATATATATATATATATATATATATATGTATATATATAGTAATCCGGATTTGATAATCTTGAAAACTGTATCTGGATCAGGGTGAGTCGCAATTTCGGATCATTTTGATCCAGATTAAATGTTTTGAACAACTGGCCCAAAATGTTTCAAACAAATAATATTGCATTGTGACTTAAGAATCATGATAATATTGTATTGTGTGAGTCCTCTGGTGATTCTCACCCCTCCAGGGCAATATTTTTTTGTGGGTTTAGTTAACAATAACAATACTCTGGCTCATAATTGAGTCATAAAATGCTCTTTATTACACCCAGGTGTTGCTCCATTCAGCGGGGCTACCACAGGTACTGGTGGGCGAATCAGAGATGTGCAGAGTGCTGGAAAGGGTGGTCATGTGATCGCAGGCACTGCTGGGTACTGCTTTGGTAACCTGCACATCCCAGGTAAGCTATTAATCCATTTGTTCTGTTTCAAGAATGAACCTTTACCACTTATTTGAATAGTAGTGCCCTTAAAACTCAGTTCACAGTCCATTCAATGCCATATTTGTTTTGTGAGCACACTTCCACATACCGGGATCTTCTCTCTTCTCAGGTTTTGTGCTCCCATGGGAGGAGGAGGGGTGGGAGTACCCATCAAGCTTTGCTCCTCCACTCCAGGTGGCCATAGAGGCCAGTGATGGAGCCTCTGATTATGGCAATAAGTTTGGGGAGCCAGTTCTAGCAGGTGAAATCTAGCAGCTGTTGGTTTGTGGTTATTGGCTTGGATTTACAGCTCTTAATTTGTTATTTTCTTTCCTATCAAGGCTTTGCTCGTTCCTTTGGAATGCGTTTGGCTAACGCGAACGTCGGGAGTGGATCAAACCAATCATGTTCAGTGGTGGGCTAGGCTCTATTGAAGACCAGCACGTGGAGAAAGAACAAGCTGCACCAGGTACATGAGAAAAAGATACCATAATATTTTTAAATCCTCCTACATTGGCATCTTTCTTTTTTCCCTCAATTTCAACATATTTTATTAGCTTGGGTGTTAAACATAAAATATTGCCAAAGCATCAATGCACACAACAAAAGCAGTGTCAAAAAGAGAAAGAAATATAACCATTATAATATAAACAATTGCTGTTGGTTTTGAGGGGTAGCACATTTATGTTTTCCTCAATAAAAACTGAAAGGTGTGGTTGATTTATGATTTCACTTTTCTAACTTTAGTTAGTGTGTAATGTTGCTTTTCAAGCATATACCACATCTACAAAGTTACTATGCTTAAAATTCAAAGCAAAGGGAGATATTTGCTTTTTAAGGACTACAACAAACGGCTGATAGGAACTACACAAGCTTCCTCCCGAGTTAGTGACATCACCCAACCCTTGAATTTACATAAAAACACAATGTAACACCTCCTGAACATGATTTATAGATTATCAAGACAGAATATGCTAGTCAATGACTAGAAGATAAGCTACATAAATTCATCAACTATCCATTCAGACATGTCCTGTTGCATTCTACATGTTGTCACTTCTGGAGTCTCTCCATCATTGACTCCATTGGCATCATCTGACTCCAGTTTGAACATAAAAAGCTGAAGTTTTTGAAATTTTCAGTGCATGTCTGAGTGAGGTAAAATGACACAAGCTGTTGAAGCTCCACCCTCTGTGCTACGCAGCTCATTTGCATTTAAAGGAACAGACATAAAACGTGCATTTTTGCTCACCCTCAAAAAGTGACAAATTTTACATGCGATATACAAATATCTGTGCGGTGTTTTGAGATAAAACTTCACATACACACTCTGTATGACATATTTTACATCTTGTGAAAAGGGCATTATACCACCCCTTTAAGTGGTAAAAAGACAATAATAATGGTATGAAAGATAAAAATTGTTAATAATGTTAATAATAAGATAAACATTAAGACATTTATATACAAAAAGTTTAGGGTCCACAAGTGTTTTTAATGTTTTTTTTTTTTTTTTTTTAAGAAAAACAGTAATATTGTGAAGTATTATTACAAGTTAAAATAGCTGTTTTCTATTAAATATATTGTAAAATGTATTCCTGTGATGGCAAAGCTGAATTTTCGGCAGCCATACTCCAGTCTGCAGTGTCACACGATCCTTCAGAAATCGATCTAATATGCTGATTTAGTGCTCAAGAAACATTCGCATAAAAGGTTAGTTCACTCCAAAACGAAAATTCTGTCAGTGATTACTCACCCTCATGTTGTTCCAACCCCATAAGACTTCCATTCATCTTCGGAACACAAATTACGATTTTTGTCATTAAATCTGAGAGCTGGATCTTGTTAAAATAGTCTAAATGACTACAGTGGCTCAATCTTAAGTTTTTCAAGCGACAAAATACTTTTTAAATAACAACTTTATTCAACTATCCATTTCCTATGGAAGCCTATGTAGGAGTGATCCAGCTTTCAGATTTAATCAAAAATATCTTATTTTGTTTTAAAAGTCTTACGGGGTTGGAATAAAATGAGGGTGAGTAATTACTGACAGAATTTTAGTTTTGGGTGAACTAACCCTTTAATAGTGCTGTTTAATATTTTTGTGTAAAAACGTGTGCATTTTGCAGAATTGTTTGATGAATTCAAAATAACAGTGTTTCTTTGAACTAGGAATCTTTTTGGACATGTTAAAAGTCTTTACTGCCACTTTTTGGTCAATTTAATGCATTCATGCTGAATAGAAGTATTAATTTCTTTCAAAAAGTATTACTGACCCCAACCTTTTGAACACAAAAGACTTTCTTTATTCATTCCTCTCTTGTTTCTCTCTTGTCCTCGGCAGATATGGAGGTGGTGAAAATAGGAGGTCCTGTGTACAGGATTGGTGTTGGCGGAGGTGCTGCCTCTTCTGTACAGGTACACCAACATTTAATTAAATAAATTTACTAGCGGCTCTAAAATGCAGGTGCTTTCTTTGTGTTTACAGGGCATGCTTGTGCATTGAATCATTATTCATATTCCGTCCAATGATGCAACTTAATGTGTGTGTATTATTGTAGGTTCAAGGTGATAACTCCAGTGCCAGGGATCTTGGAGCAGTTCAGAGAGGAGACGCTGAAATGGAGCAAAAGATGAACCGGGCTCTCAGGGCATGCCTAGAGCGAATGGAAGGAAACCCCATCTGCAGCATTCATGACCAGGGTGCTGGAGGAAATGGTAGGGCTCAAAAAATAAGATGTGCTTAGCACAATGTGCTCTCTTCGTAGACTTCTAAAAACACCATGTCATTTGTGTAGGTAACGTGTTAAAGGAGCTGAGTGAGCCTGCTGGTGCCATTATCTATACTAGCAAGTTTAAGGTGAGATTTTTTTTAAAAAAAAACATCTGTATCTTGATTTTAATGTTAAAGTGTTTCATATCAGTCACATACATATTTTGCCCTGATGCTCAGAGAGGTGACCCCACCCTCAGTGTTTTGGAGCTGTGGGGGCGGAGTATCAGGAGAGTAATGCTCTGCTGCTCCGCCCCTCTGACCGGAGCTTCCTCGAGAGTGTGTGTCAGAGGGAGAAGTGTCCTGTTGACTTTGTTGGCAAGATAACTGGTGATGGCAAGGTGAGTCACACTGTAGTTTTGGACACTTCTTGATACTTTCTGTACTTTCTGATTATGTGCATACATCGCTCTATAGATCATGCTGGTGGATGACCTGTGTAAACAGACCGATGGGCTTGACAGTGGGCGGAGCCCTGTGGATCTGGAACTGGATTGGGTCCTGGGAAAGATGCCACAGAAGGTAGACAGAGCAGCTTGTATGCTTTTTACCTCCCCCTTAATTAAAGGCACACTATGCAAGATTTGTTCCTTAATATAACAGCTTCAAAGTCGTTTCGGATGGTAAACAAAGTCATAGTACGTCTAATGATAATAATAATCATGTCTAATGAAATCATAACGACCAATGTTATGAAATAATGCGACGTACATTTAACTTTATTGATGTCATCTGACATTTTGTAATGTTTACATCAAAAAACACAAATGAAATTATACATTAGTCCTACACTATAGGCTATTTACTTGTGATTTAGCAGAAAGCATGTAAAAACATTATTAGCTGACAAACGCAATAGGCAACTTTATTATATAATAAGGTAGTTTAACACTTGACACATTTAGTTATTATTAACCTATTACCATCACCGGTAGTTCAGTAGACTGCAGTAACAGGGGAGTTACGGTTATTTATGACAGTGCAAGTACACCACAATGGTTTCACAATTTCACAAAAACATCAGAGCTGCATAGTGTGGCTTTAATAGCTATGCTGAGAAATTGAAATTGTGGTAGAGTGCACCCTCTCTTGGCTGATTTTTTTAAATGCAGTGTCCAGACTTTGAAATCTGGATTCATTTACCATTTTTATTTCTGGATTTATAATTGTTAGTCTTTATTTATCACCAGGAGCGTTTCTAGCATTTGAAAACTGTACATAGGCTATCACTTGTCTTTACCCATTCACAAGCTGCATGCACAGTTAAGATCTGTTTCATTGCTGACAAATGATGCAAGATTTCCAAGTTTTGTTTCCTAAAATGTATAGTAGGTAAATATCCAACTCACCTGGCATTTTATAAAGTGATACTATTCAACTATTCAGAAACCACTGGAAACAATTCACTGAATGCGTGAACTGTCCAATTGAATCAAACTGAATTGCAATCAAATACAGAACTTGTTGCAAAGCTGTTTGACAGATTACATCAAATGTGATTCATTCCGTAATCTGGCATCAACTGAATCCTAACAGGACATTGAAAACACACATCATGATTGCTGAAATATAGTCAGGGAAAATGATTCTCAGGTCATTATAAATTAATCTCCATTGAAAGACAAGGATTTTTGAGTAATTAAACTGGGGTACAGCAGTATTTCAGTATTGCGGGTCGTGCCCTGGTAAAAAGGGTCTAGGGACACCCTTGTTTTACACATTAAGCATGTTTTATCGTATGTAAAAGTCACTCACTGCTCAGTCTGTACTACATGTGTCAATGAGAGTTTAAACTGTCTCTTTTCAGGAGTTTGTATTGGAGCGCATGGCTGTGACTCTGCAGCCTCTCTCTCTTCCTGCGGGTCTCTCTGTTCTTCCTGCTCTACAGAGAGTTTTGCGGCTTCCTGCTGTGGCTAGCAAGCGCTACCTCACCAACAAGGTATAATACTCCCTCTTTAGCACATGCATAATAATTAGGGCCCTATAAAATCCGTTTTAATTTTTCCCAAATTCCGTTTTTTCCATTTTAATTTTTGCAAATTCCGTTTTTTCCGTTTTAATTTTTGGGAATTCATTTTTTTTACCCTTTACTGTTATTTTAGTTGTAAAAAGAGTGTGCTTTTTATTCCGTGATCGCAGAAATTATAGGGCCCTACATAATATATTACTTTTTCCAGGTTGTCTATTGCAGTGGTACTTATTTATATACTTCCAGGTATATCCAGACATTTTAATTTATTGTTATCTTTCCACAAAATATATTCAGTAATTGAAAATTGAGTTAACTGTCTGATGTAATTTACAGGCATTTGAAAAGGAAAAAAAATGTCCACCATAGCATTTTTTTAATTGACAAACATGAATTAAAATGAAATAAAACCCCTCTGTTCCAGGTTGATCGATCTGTGACTGGTCTGATTGCTCAGCAACAGTGTGTAGGTCCTCTTCACACTCCGCTGGCTGACGTAGCTGTTGTTGCCCTGTCTCCGTTCAGCCTCCAGGGTGCAGCCACAGCGATAGGCGAACAGCCAATCAAAGGGCTGGTGTCACCGGCAGCTGGGGCTCGAATGGCTGTGGGAGAAGCTCTCACTAACCTGGTGTTTGCAAGAGTGACTGCTCTCAAGGTGAATAAACTCATGTGCATTTTTAAACATGTTAAGTGACAGCATGTCATTTAAAATGCACACACATATTGTCCTCCAAAAATATCTGTGCTTACCTTCACAGGATGTAAAGTGCAGTGGTAACTGGATGTGGGCTGCTAAGCTGCCAGGAGAGGGAGCGAGTCTTTGGGAGGCCTGCCAGGCCATGTGTGAGGTCATGGGTCAGCTGGGAGTGGCCGTGGATGGGGAAAAGATTCACTTAGCATGGCTGCACGTGTCAGTGGAGAAACGGTTAAGGCCCCAGGTATCTGTCTTGTGCATGTCGCCATTTAAAATGCAATTTCAACAGGTATGACACGTATGTATTTTTACATACATGAAGCAAAAGTTTGGGTTAAGTACGATTTTTTTTTTTTTTAAGAAATTAATACTTTTATTCAGTCACAAAATAATTATATTCCAAATAAATAAATGTTAACATTGATCAAAGATGATCGTGTGACACAGAAAACTACTGAAAATATATCTATTATCTATATAATAAATGAAATTTAATATATGTTTTCTATAATGACTCAAATAACCAAATATACCAGTAAGAACTAAGATATATTGAATTAAAATATTTTTCTTGGATGCATCTGAAAGCACATGCCATCATCTCTCATCACATTGACGTCACACATCCACAGCGCCACCCAATGCATTCACTGTTAACTGCGTGATTTAGGTGAGGGATTCAGTGAGAAAAGCATATTTCATTGTTGTGTACATTTACAAATACATTAACATAATTTACACCTACTGTAGTTTTTACTAGCTGAGTTCACTAATATATTATATTATGAATAGTATTCTAAATACTTGACCAGACATTTACCTGTGCATAGTGCTTACCTTTGTATAATGCTAGGAAAGATATTGCCTCTGTTTTTTATATGCGCACAACAAACTACTCTCCTTGTGTTTTAGGCTCTTTGGTTATCTCAGTGTATGCTGTGTGTCCTGATATCACAGCTACTGTGACCCCTGACCTGCAAAACCCTGATGACAAAGGTTAGGACTTTGTGAATCTTTACAGACAAAAATGGAGCACAATTGTGTACATTTTTCAGAAACAGTACTTTCTCTTCTTTTCTCAGGTGTGCTTCTGTATGTGCCTGTGAGCTCAGGTAAATGCAGGCTGGGCGGCTCTGCTTTAGCTCAGTGTTATGGGCAACTCGGAGACTGCAGTCCTGATCTGGATCAGCCAGACAAACTCTCTGCTTGCTTCAATACCACACAGACATTGATTCAGGGTCAGTATGTGCTTTATAAGCTGATATTTTACTTTCATCTTATATATTGATACATTAACAGCACCATTCTTCTATATATGCAGCTAAGCTGTTAAGAAAGACATCCATTAACTTATCTAACTTATCAAACTCAGCTGTTGATGTAAACTTTATATTGCAGATCGACTGCTGACTGCTGGACATGATGTCAGTGATGGAGGGCTTATTTCCTGTCTGCTGGAGATGGCCTTTGCCGGGAATCATGGGATGGAGGTGGACTTGCCTTTAGAAGGCGTTGACGGTTGGTAATAAAAATATGATTTATGTTTTGGAAAAAGCTCACACTTTTTTGTTAAAGATACTTGTGCCATCCATCATAAGCTGTTTTACTTCCACATTTTTATTGCAGTCTGCATGGAAATACCAAATTGTGAATAAAACTTCCAAAATGCTCAAGAAAATGTATACACTCGCCTCGTTTTCTAGGAAAAGTGTTATTTTAGTATTATTTATTAACTGTTATAGTATTTATCTAACATTTTCAATAAGCTTTTAGTTTACATTTATATAATTATTTATATAATGTGTCTGGGTAGCAGTGTGTATAAATGTATCGATACATGCACAGGTTCAAGGGCTCGATGTTTAGCAAGCACACATGCTCATATGTGTACATGAAAAATGGACATGCTCCTGAAAACTAAATTGCTCTGTTATTTTCAGTCTCTCCCATTCACTTTCAATGGTCAGCCCATTGTGACAATTTTTGCCCATGCCTACTCTCAGGATGAATGAGGCCCCATGATTAATCAGATGCAAACAGAAATTTAAAACCAGTCCTAATTGAAAGAGAACAAGTTGACAAAAAGATTGAATCCAAGATTGGGTGAAAATATGGTATAATGAGTGATTTATAAGCTATTTTGTATAGGCCGGTCATTTTTAACCGGGAACACCACAAGTGTGACTATGTGCCATATTTTTTACAAAATAAAAGTTTCAAAACAAAATTCCTGGTGAAACATTAGAGTAGACTAGTGTGATGAACAGTAGCCATTTTTTTCAAAAAAAAATTTTCATATTTCCAAATTTACTCAAAAAATTATTAATTTTTTACTCAAAAAATGAGATGCCTACTCTCAGACAAACGAGGCCCACGAATTAATCGGATGCAAACAGAAATATAAAACCAGTCCTAATTGAAAAGAGAACAAGTTGACAAAAAAATTTAATCCAAGATTGGGTGAAAATATGGTATAATGAGTGTTTTTAATGAGTGATTTATAAGCTCTTTTTTATAGACTGGTCATTTTTGACCGGGAACACCACAAGTGTAACAAGGTAACAAAACTCCCACAAAAAAATAAGAAAATTTTCAAAAAACAAATGAGATTTTAGAATATACTGTTTGGGAACAAAGTCTCTAAGTTTCAGTCCAAAAGCGATAACATTAACTAGTATTTTCAGGAAAAAGAAAATCTTCTACGGGTCAAATTGACCCGAACACCACATGAGGGTTTAAAAAGAAAAATAAATTATATCAACATTTTTTATTTTAAAATTAGTTTGTTTTAGTAATTTTATTTAGCTAGTTTCTTTTTAAAAATATTTCTGTATGAGCTTTAATTTCTTTAAGTTTTAGTCATTTTAATACGTCAGGTCAATTTTTGGTCAAGTTTTTTCCATGTAATATTTACATTTTATTCTATTTCAGCTATTTAATAGTTGTAGTTTATTTAAAAATAACAATTCTCCAAAAGTGATGGGTTTGTTCTCTTGAGCGCACAAGATTAGATTTGCCACTTGGATGAAAACGTGGCTATATACATATAACTCTTCCCATTCCTCTCTTTCAGTGATGGAGGCTCTTTTTTCAGAGGAGCTTGGTTTGGTTTTAGGAGGTGTGCGAGAGCAATGCATCGAGATGTCTGTCAGAGATACACAGATGCTGGTCTCTTGTGTCACAGAATTGGTACGACTTCTGGGTTTGGACCTGATGCCAAGGTGAGCTGAGCTCTATTTATCCAAAAGCATATGCATGGATTAATAGAGTCCAATGGGATATTACTTCACTGATTAAGTGAAAAGTGATTCATAACTGCTGATTACTTTTTTCATTCTGTCTTGTAGGATATATAGTGATCAATAACTGCTGATTGCTTTTCCATACTGTCTTGTAGGTCAGAGTGAGTCTGCGTGGACAGGAAGTTCTAGAATGAGCGTCTACCCACACTTAGGGCGATATGGAAAGCACTAGTTTTCAGCTGGAGCGACTGCAGGCTAATCCAGTGTGTGTCCAAGCAGAAGAAGAAGGGGCTTGCCTCTCGCACACAGCCATACCTCAAACTCACCTTTGACCCCTCCCAAACACCCATCAGTAGAGAGCTTGGTGAGACCATTGGACTCATTTCACAATCATGTATCTTTCCTTTATTCATACTCTGACACTGTGATATTAAGATAGTTGGATTGTGCTTTAGCTGCAGGGAAACCTTGCGTAGCTGTTGTGAGAGAGAGAAGGCAGTAAGTGAGAGACAAGAGATGTCCGCTTCTCTGTTCATGGCTGGATTTGAGGTAAAGGTGCACATACACACCAAAAATGTATGTTGTTAAATAACGTTAATAGAATACATTTTATGAATAACTTTTTTGAATAACTTTAACATTGGTAATAATAAATGTTTCTTGAGCACCAAATCGGCATATGAGAATGATTTCTGAAGGATCAGCATGACACTCAAAAATGATAGTAATCATGCAAAAAATTCGGCTTTGCCATCACAGGAATAAATTGCATTTTAGTTATTCTTGTATTAATATCTGCTGTTTTTACTGTTATTTTTAGCATTTTTGGTGAAAGAATATTTATAAAAATAAAAAATAACACGTATTATGATTTTCAGTTGCTTTGAAACGTAAGCATCATTTGTGTAAGTATGTAAATACATTAATGTAGCCCTGTACATGTTATTATAGCATATGTCTAAATACCACACTCTGTACAATTAAATGAAGCTTTTGGCATTATGTTTGTTCACTAATACCAGCAAATGCTGCTTGTTTTCTTTTCCAATGTTAACTGTTAACAAGACTGAGTTTGATATTTATTTGGACTTTTTTTTCATTTGTAGGTGTGGGATGTCACAATGCAGGACCTGTGCTCAGGCTCCACGACCCTTGACCCCTTCCGAGCCGTGGTGTTTGTGGGTGGTTTCAGCTATGCAGATGTGTTGGGTTCAGCTAAAGGTGAAAATCACACTATTGCATGTTGCAGCACTCTTAGTTATCACTGCTGAACTGTATGATAGATTCTGCTAATAAGCATCCCCACTATTGACTGTTTCAATGGCCTTAAATTAACTATACTCTGTAGGTCATTTCATATTGGCCTTGCCACTTGTATTCCTGAAATTGAGTGTTTGTTGGCACTTGTTCTCCAGCTGAGGATCAGATGCTTTAACTTTTCTTATTATTCAGGGTGGGCTGCAACTGTGACTTTAACCCCAAGGCTCGTGAGGAGTTTCTAGCGCTTCCGCAACCGCAAAGACACGCTGAAGTCTCAGGAGTGTGTAACGGGTGTCAGCTTCTGGCTTTGCTGGGCTGGTGGGTGCAAGAGAGGATGGAGGTGAAGAGAAATTTTAGTCTCATCCACTGCCTCAAGAATTTCCTCAATTTCTTTTCTCTAACTACTTTCACTGTACATTTATTTTTTATATATATAAATTATATATAAATAATATTAGGTATTTATTATTTATTTTATTTATTTATTTTATATTTTTATAATATATATATTTATAATTTTTGTTTCATTTTATTTTATTATTCATTTCAATTGCAGGTTCTGATGTTACTCTGACCCATAACAAGTCTGGCCGGTTCTGAATCTTAGGTTTGTGAGTGTGGGCATCCTGCCCTCTCGGCCATCATGCTCAAGGGAATGGAGGGCTCTGCTCTGGGTGTTTGGGGTCGCTCACGGAGAAGGTTAGAAATCTGTCCATTTTAACACTGTACTTGACAGGTGCATTTACTTCTCCTGTTAGTAGAGTCCAAGAGTCTGAGACCATTTTACATTTTTTGGGAGTCATATAAGCAGTTTCTGCTTATAATTTAGTCAAAGCTCTCTGTTGATGTATTAAAGGATTAGTTCAACTCCAAATTAAAAAGGTCTTTGAAGTGCATTTACCGGCTCTGCATGATCGCAGCTGAGGAAGAAGGTCTTAACTAGCGAAACGATAGGTCTTTTTCCACAAAAAGGTGTGTGTATATATATTAGGGCTGTCAGTTAAACGCGTTATTAACGGCATTAACGCAAACCCATTTTAAAGCGTCAGTTTTTTAAGTGCGATCACGAGTCTTTTGGCTTAGCAAACTTTGTAGTTTTTTTCACATGCCTTTGCAACAGGATGCGGCATGCGTGGCGCTGCGCTATGAAACCCATTCATTTCAATGGCTTGCTCCACACTTGGACGTTTTGTTGCTTCAAAGCGCAAGTGGAGACCGGGCAACAACAGCACGCCGCACACACTTGTTTCGGCTTGCGAGCCGGCCAAATAGTTGGTTAACGTTACGTTTTGAGTGGATGACTAGCGCAGAGACGCTGAAATGGATGCCAATAAGATTCTGAATAGAAAGTTTACTTTAAAATGTTGCCACATGGTTCCATTGACAAGACCAAAGTGATCGGTGTGTTTTGTCGTTATGAACTAAGCAATCATCATAGTAGCACGTCCAGTCTGAAATACCACTTGATGATGGCCACGCACACACACACACACACACAGCTGATGCGAATTCTCCACCCCTTCGTCAATATCAGGACTTCGTCAGTATTTCTTTCACCCTTTTTTTGATGGACAGTGTTACATTGTGAGAGATTATATGAGATTTATTTGAACACAGTATATGCCAATGTTGTTTTCAATTAATTTGTTTAAATATGCACAAAGCAAGCCGATCCATTTTTCCATGTTGATAAGAGCATTAAAATGAGAAAAAATAATTCGACAAAAATAAATCAAGAGACCTTTAGAATAGATAAAAATGTGCAAATAATCACAAGTTAACTATGACATTAATGGCGAATAAATATTTTAATCGTTTGACAGCACCAATATACTGTATACATATATATATATATATATATATACACACACACACATTTTTAACTATAATTGTTTTGATTGAGCTGATCTGCGACGCGCCAGAAACTACGTCATCACGTTTAAAGGTCACGCTCGATGAGATTTAAACACCCAGGATACGCACACGTAAGAACCATTTTAAACAATAATATGACTCAAAGTCATAAATATGTCATTTAACATACAGTACAATTTGAACTATCTTCCTTTGCATGGTCGCTTTGTAAATAGTTACATCAAGAATGACCTTTCATAGTCGTGACATCGAGCGTGACCTTTCAACGTGATCCACAAAAAAAAAATATGCCTATATATTCCAATGAGGAAAGAAAGACATGGATATCTTGGATTGCATTAGGGTGAGTAAATTATTAGGAAATTTTCACTGTTTCACAAAATGTTTCACAGGTTAACTAATCCTTAAACAAACGCTAACACTCTGCAGTGTGTGTTGTTCCTTTTGTGTGACGTTTAAAATCGCCTCTCTTTTGCTCCACAGGTCTGATGCAGTTTCGGTTCTCCGAGGCTCAGCAGAAGCTGACCAGCGCCTCTTTAGCTCCTCTGCGCTATGTGGATGACTCAGGCACCCCTACTGAAATCTATCCCATGAACCCTAATGGTTCCGCACAAGGTGTGGCAGGCATCTGCTCTGCAGATGGACGCCACCTGGCCATGATGCCCCATCCGGAGCGGGCCGTGCTGGGCTGGCAGTGGGCTTGGGCTCCTCGCCACCTCCGCAGATCACTGGAACCCTCACCCTGGCTTAGCATGTTCCGTAATGCAGCAGTCTGGTGTCAAAACTCATAGAGATATGCTACTGTACATTTGTGATAGACGATAAACAAATAGGCAGACTTTAGCCAACTTATTAATCCTCTTGAGAGAATCTTGCATGATCTTGGACTGACCTTTGGAAATCTTACATTCATACATATTTATAATTCAGATCTGGTTTATTGTATGTATGTACTTTGGTAGAATTAACATGCAGATTCCTGCTGAAAACTGGTGCTAAATACATAACGAGCTATTTGAATCGCATTAAGATATTAAAAAGATTTTTATTTTAAAAATCCAAAATATACATTCCAGAAATTATTAACATTCCACTGAAAAAAAGCTATATTGAGGAAACCTCAAATGCTTTCAAAGAATTAAAACAATCTTGATTAAATATTTCTGTGGTGTGTCTCGGTTTCCTTTGTGTGAAAATTAAGCGATTAAACACAAAATATATAAATAAGTATTTATTAGAAACTTTAATATTTACAAAAGCACTTTACATTTATTATGTACAATCTGTCTTTAATAAAACACTTTAAATTGCCTGGTTTGATAACATCAAAACTCCATGATCACTAAGTCCAAAGTGCAGCAGGTCATAACACGGTTAACCTTTGCCAACAAGGTTGATTAGCGTAATTTCAACACGCTAGTAAGCACATTATCATTGTCCTCTACAAGGTGTCGGTCAGCACACCCTGCGTGACTGAGCGTGTTCCTGTCCTCTGCGGCCCCATCTGTTGGTTGATGTTAACAATAGAGATGAGCAGAAGGAAGACCACTACAAAATCATCCAGGGTGCCCAGCACACTGCTCAACGACCCAGGAAGAGTCTCCAGAGGGGAGGCCAAGGACATGGCAGCACCAAATCCACACACAGCCACCCTCAAGAGAAACAGCCACACCAGGCCGCCCATGTTCCCCAGCCATCTCACCAGCAAGAGCAGAAAGAGAGGTGTATCACACAGGTAGTCCTTAACCTAGAAATAAAAAGATGACAATCATATTGCGACATATGACCTAGCACGTGTGATGTCAGTGTGTGACGTGAATCTAAACAATAAAAACATATCCGTGAGTGTCATCCAACAGTAGGCAACAATGCCTTATTTGGCCTGTGGTTTCACAACCTTTGAGGCATCAGGAACCTGAAATAGGTGTGGTGATTTGATATAGTCTTTAGCAAATAAAATGATAAACTCTGCTGAGAAGTAATAATGGTCACTGCATTGATTTACCGGGAGAGGTATGAGCTTGCCAACAAAAAAGAAAGGTTATGTAATTATGTTTGGTCAGCTGTCATCTGTCTTTTACAGCATGCGCAGTACACACAATGCAGATGCTGACTCTAGGCTGTGCTAAGCTACTACAATCGCATTTATGTGAATGTCTTTGTAGAGTGAAACTGAACATGCTCTGACTAAGAATTTACCTGTCTTGGTGCTCCAGAGTAGCGCTTGTTATAGTCTTTGATATGTCTCAGCACTTCTCTCTCTTTACAGTCAGCTCTGTTCTCGCTGAAGAGACCGCACATCTTATTCACCTGAGTATAAAGAATGGAGATAACCCTTTTATTTTAGTGGTTGTTTATATAATAAAAGGTGTCTATCTATCTCATCTATTTTAGACTTCATCTCTTACCGTCTGTCTGCAGCAAAGGACAGTTGATGGCATCTAACCAGGAGCAATGTTTCCAGTAAGATATCAGACATGGTGCTAGAGATGAAAAGAAACAGAAGATAGATAAGCATTGGCCTTTCCTTTACTATGTGCCTATTCACTCAGCAAAATTATTCAGGCGCTTTATATTCCAACTCAGTTACATTGGCCCAAACTGAGTTGGGACAACTCAATTAAATTGTCTTTTTGGCAAACAGAAAAGTTTAGAAAAGAATTTTTGGATAGATGCCTTAGATTTTGTTTTCCATAGCAATACATTGACTTTGATGATTCCGAAATGTAATTTGGATTCCATTATTTACATCATGTTAGCATAGCATAGCATAGCATTTCCAAGTAGATTGACTATTTTTATATATTTAGTAAAATGTATGAGTAGTAAGAAGAATAATAAGAACAATAGGTATTGATTTAAAAAGGTAGACTTGTGTATCACCGCATTTGTATGCACTGTAAAAATGAATATACTTTATCTAATCAATAGAATTGTGGCAACAGATTACAAGCAATATTATTAATTGAATTTAACAAATAAGAGTTGAGTAATAATTAATCAAATTATTCCTTAAAAGTTAATCATTTAAAATGAGTAAAGTTTACACCAAAAAAAGTAACAGAAATATCTCACTAACAGACAGACGTCAAAGATTAATTAAGAACTCTTTATTTTATATTGCCAACATTGAAGACACCTGATGTTAACAAGCAGAATCACTGAAGGAGAAAACAATCCTAAAACAAACACTGATCACCATAATGGTGACTTAAATGTATGTTTTTTGGTTGTTGTGTAAGTTTGACTCATTTTAAATGGTTAACTTTTAAGGAATTAATTTGATTAATTCTTACTCAATTCTAATTTGTTAAATTTAATTAATAATATTGCTTGTAATCTGTTGCCACTTTTTTTTGATTAGATAAAGCATATTCATTTTTACAGTGTGACTCATTTTTATTGCTTGTATCTTTATTAAGCTTATTTAAAGTGGTGCGAGAATTACAATGTGATGATACAACGTTTTGAATTTTGAATTAACCTTGTAGTTTCATATGAATGTAAATCTAAAATAGTCCCTCTCTGAGTGTATTCATCACGTGATCTGGGTCAGGTGAGAGGCACTGGTTTCATAACTATGGTAACAGTGTAATATTACACGACATACACAATACTTGAGTCACATGACCGGGTAGTACCATCTGCTCTCGTGCAGTAGACCAGAGGCCAGTTGCATAGACTGCTAAAACTAGTCTTACAAGTTAGCCATCCAATTTTCTTCTTTTAGACTGTTCGTCATCGTTTTTGGAGTCGATTTACATAAAACCGTTGATTGGTCTGATTTAGCAAGACTGACTTGACTAAGTGCTAACATCATGGATCGGCCTATGTTTATGCAACTGGCCCCAGTTACTAGCATATAGTCCACCTTAAGTGAACCAGAATGTGATGATCTACATTAACATCTGAGATCCAAAAAAAATGTTTTTGTTTTGTTTTTGTGTTTTTGCAGGCGGTTGACACGCACCACAGAAAAGATGTCCACAGTTTGTCTCTACAGGATAACTGGCGCTCTGTAAACACACAGGGCAGTGAACATCCCTGTTGCTAGCTGGTAACCACATTTTAGGCAAATCCTGCAAACATTAAATGAAGAGATTATATACTTAAAAAAACAGTAATGCATACATGTCATTTATTTCTAGGATTGTTTAATTTTGTAGGATTGTATTGAAATACACTGAAATGCACATTTCTAATTGGAAATGATGCATTTAATTAGAAAAATATTTAAAAGAGGAATACTGTAGTAATATGTATTCACCTCTCTGTTGTTCACGTGAGGATTGTGTGGCTGACCTTTACATCTTATCTTTGAGTGTAGAGAGGACCTTCAAAAGTGAGAGATGCAGTTATTAAAATGCATGTTTATGTTCACTCTTTCCTTCAAGACAAATCCCAGTGCAGAGCTAGTGTTTAAAATCATCATTAAATGTGCATCATGAGTTGAATGATAATTCATTACCGCTGGGTGGACTGTCTTCATTAGAATAAAAACATCTCAAGATAAAACCTGCTTTTTGTTACAAAATGTATTGCACGATTAGATATATGCTGACTATGTATAGATGATCAAGTACAAAATCTTAATTTAGCTGTCTGACACACCTGTGTTTTTACTTGATGACGCAATATCAGGCGGTCTTACAATACATCAGGATTTGAAATACGCCGCTACTGAACTAAAATTAGCTTTTGATCAAAAGAACTTTATTTGAAGGTATTATATTATAATAGATATAGCAAAATCTGTAAAACATCTCAATGTGAGTTCAAAATATAACTGAAAACAATGACATGTTGAAATCTGATATCATAGTGTTTAATGTGTGTGTGCGGAGCCTTTTATTGCCCCAACACAATTGACCTGCAGTCTACATATATACAACACTTCATCATAATACACGTCTTCAAATATCATTTATTTCTGTGTCTAAATTATACATTTCTCTCTCTTTTTAAAGAGATGCTGCATGATTAAACTATTTAAATATAAGTTTTTATCAAACAAAGTGATATTTATTTGGGTAACACTTTTTACAGTGTCCTTTTTACATGTTACAATATTATGCATAACTACATGTTACTAACCCAATAGTAGCCTACATGTATTTTACTCAATACTTAACTGTATTACACTGTTACAAGGACACTTTAAAATAAAGTGGACATTGACTTTAAAATTAAAGTGTAACCATAATTTGCTTTGTTCATTTATGCAAGAAAGATGGATAGATATCACCATTTCGGTACAGAAATGTGCATATTAAAACACAAATGGTTAGATTCTTCTCACCTGTTGTGGAAGCTGCGGCTGGTGGGCATGTTTCTTGTTCGTAATTCAGTTGCTTTCTCTCGTGGAAGGCAGAGACTGGAATGCTTTCAACTGCTTCACTGTACACAGTACATTTGACAGAACGGTTTAATTATTAGCCAGAGCTTTCAGTCCCACTTCAGTCCCTTTTTTGGAGATTAGGTAACTACACTGATTCCTGGTTGATTTTCGAAATTCAGTAAAGTTGCTTGCAACCTTACTGATCTCTGTAATATGCTCATCATCAATGTGGAAGTGTACTGATTGGCAATATTTGTGTTGATCAAAGCCATGGCCATTCCTCTGTCTTATATTTTTGTCATGTGACCACTATCACAGGTTCAAAGACAGGTTGTAAATCTCCTCCTACTTTAAGAAGGTTAGTCGTCTAGTTAACCTGTCAATGTTTTACCGTAAGTTTACACAATATAATACACTGTCCCATGGATGACCAAAGAAAGGCATTTCACTGGGATTGGATGCCAGTAACTGGGGCAATCCAGTAGGTTAAAATAAAGCTAACCCTACTTTAATACTATACCCCAGGCTCTATACCCTCCAATCTATGTACCTGTACAGTGTAGCTGGAGCATATTATGTGTGTGTGTTTTTATTAAATAAATATCTCAAAATTCTTTATTGACTAGTTACTTGCATTGGCTTCATATCAGTGCATTTGCCCTGGACCTTCTTACTAAAAATGTCTCAAGCTAATATTTATCTTTCCTTTTTTGCCTAAACTGCAAGGTCACAGTGGCTGAAAATAGCAGGGGCAGGTTAAAGGCCCCTGGCCCAAATGAGAATCTGAAGGCTGTCATGGTTTAAAGTCCAGTGTCATGTCAGTCAAGGATTGCTTCCACCAGGCTGTCTGTCCAATATCCTGGTGAGCAGTTCCAACAGAACATGTCTTTTTGGCTTATTTCTTGAGCTCAAATATACTGTAATGTTATTACATTTAGGGCTGTCAAATGATTAATCACAATTAATCACATCCAAAATAAAAGTTTCTGTTTACATAATATATGTGGGTGCATATATTCACCCACATATATTATAATAAATACACATATATAAATACATATATATATAAATACACACACATGCATGTATATTTTAAAAATATATTTATATATAAATATTTATATTTATATGTACTTTAAATTATATATAAATCTATACACTGTAAAAAAATATTGTTGGTTTAACTTTTGGTTTAAAATATTGTAAAATTATGTAACCTGGTTGCCTTAAAATTTTAAGTTGATTGAACTGGAAAAGTGAGTGAATACAATGAAGGAGATTGATTTAATCATCAGAAACTCAAAATAATAAGTTATCTGAACTAAATAAATTATTTAAGTTGATTTGACAAAAAAGAAATGTTGTGATAACAAATCTTTAAAAAAAGTCAGTGTATACAGTATATACATGAAAATATTTCTTAAACATATACAAGCCTGTGTACATACGTAATACATAGTGCACCCACATATATGTAAACAAAAACTTTTATTTTGGATGTGATTAATCACGAGGAAAAGGAAAGCGTCATAAAAAAAACGTAATAGAATGCAATGTATGTATTTGCAATAAAGGCTCTAATGTGTCTCTTATTTTATATATAAACTTAGAATGCTCACCCCATATAAGGTCAAAGCATGTGACTTCACATCACAATCTTATCTTATGTTTTTATTGCAAAAAGATAATAAAAGCTTAGAGAGATATTAATGTTTAATGTTTAGCAACAGAAAACACAAATCTGTGTAAATCAGTAAAGTTTAGCATTCTTCCTTATTTCAACTCAATTTGACTATTTTAATTATACAATAATTTTGTTTCATTTGTTTAACAGTGCCCATATTTTTTAGAGTATGGAAACCAAACTATTCCATCATGTTCACTGCCCTGCCAATCTTCTCAGATCTCTATTTAGATTGGCTGCACGGTGTCCTGAACTCAACACGCCATTGGTGCTTTATTTCTTGCTGTTGCGCTCTTGATCCCATCAATCCCCAATCCTTATCAACGCATCACGCGCTGTATCAGCGGCGTGCATTCACGAAGCCTTTACGTATCCATTTGTGCGTAGACGCAATTGACGTGAACGTAGGGCTGGTGAGCGCTAGGCAAATACACTCGCAGGTGGGAAAGGGAAGCGCATTGTTGACAGGTGGACGGAAATATTTGCCCGATAGCACAGACGAGAGATGGATTTAAATAAAACGCTGTGTGAGAGCCTTATTGTTTGGGTAAGATCATGTCTTTTAGTTTAGCTTAATGATCACCAAAGCCAGGAATCGTTTATGTGTCTGCGGTCAGAGCCATGACGTTAAGTTTCCTGTCGCAGGTAGTCGTTTCTTTCTGGCTCCATGGTCCAAAACGACCGGAAATAAGATATTTCCATGTACTTCATGTAAACCAAATGGGGTCTGTGGTGCATCATTACAACATTTACAAATGCGCCCATTTCTCCACGCGGCACCCGTCCAGCACGCGACAATAGCCTATATAAAATAGACAAACTAGACTCAGAATGCGGTTAAACATGTAAACAACACAGCACAGTCACACCACAGCAAACTCCTTCCTCATCCTATTTAAGTGTTTAATCTGTCTAGCTAGAGTATTTGTGGAATGTCTCTTATGCAATGAGATATTTCTAGTCTCATTTTAATATGATGTCGCTTTGACTGTTGACTGCGGCTTGTGATCGTGTACGGCGCGTGCTTGCGATTCTGTATATTTGGCTCTGATCCATGACCATGGCTATGTTTATCTTGCGTCTGCACCAGGGCTCATATGAATAGTTCCCAAAAAGACTTGTAAGGTTCGAAGGACCACTATTTTTCCTATATTATAATCTCGAATGAATGTCTTGCCTGTGCTTATAATGGTTACCTGACTGTATGGCACATTATGCAATATTTGTTTGCTAGTTTCTCATAATAACATTTATATAGTGATCTATTGTTTTAGTTAGAACTGCACATTTTGTGTTTAATTGTTTTTCTTTTTTTTGGACTTTTTGATACAACCAAATAGTTTGTATATATGCCTACTGTAGTTGTACCACCTGACATGGAAAGTGTGCCAACCTACCCTTACTTGAAATTAGCGTGATGCATTAATATGTTTATTATCTTTTATTGTCAATTTATAATAAAACGGCCATGTTTGCAGTTGTGCCACCCTGACATTTGAGAATATATAATATACTGGACAACATTTTTAGAATAATCTCAACAGCTTTAAAACTACTGATTTATCAAATTTGTTTATATGAAAAGTTTCAAACAAAATATTGCCATAGTATTTCGTTTTTATTTTTTTATTATTAAGACACCACTTAAAAACAATTCTTAGTCTGTTCATTTGTTCAAACAGATGCACCACCTGAAATGTTTAATATAACAAAACATAAATTAAAAAGTATTATTTAAATGTACTAAAAACGAATTCAAACTAAATAGGTTTTATTGAATAAAGTGATATACATCTCATGAATTTATCAAAGGCAATAATGCACTTGGACACAAATATGCATGTTTTGTCATTGACCCAAATATAAACATTAACAACATGATGGAGCATTTTGTTAATGTTTACACCATTGTATTATTTTAATGGGAATTTTGTGGCATTTATTAACCTTTAATGTTAGTTATTAAAAATATGATTGTTCACTGTTTGTTCATGTTAGTTCACAGTGCATAGTAAATGTGAACAGATACAATTTTGATTTTGATAATGTTGAATTTAACATTAACTAATGTTAATAAATGCTGTAGAAGTATTGTTTATTGTTAGTTCATGTTAACTAATGTAGTTAACTAATGTTAAGAAACAAACCCTTACTGTAAATTGTTACCATCAAAATAAATGAATGGGGCTGCACAATTATTTGATATAAAACTGAAATATTATGCATATTATTAATGTGTCTTTAAATTATTGAAATATTAACATAAATTCCCAGGGGGTTCATCAAGTAAATAGCGGGTTCAGCTGACAAAAAAGTTTGGAAACCCCTGTAGTAACACATAATCACTGTAGCATTTATCATTGTTTATTCTAGTACTCTATACCCATGTTTCTTCATTCTTTCCTCAGCTGCAGACCTTCAAAACTGCAGCTCCCTGTAAGACCGTGGATGATCTGACCTCAGGGTCAGCCATGTCTCAGGCTCTGCATCAGATGTGAGTGTGTTTACATTTACTTGACATTTATTCATTGACGGATGCTTTTGTCCAAAGCAAATGCCTTCACTTTGTGTATTTGATTGATGTGAGTGCTCCTTGGTAATTGAGCCCATGACTTTGACGTTGCTAGCACTATGTACTACCAGTTGAGCTGCAGTGTTTCCTTGACTCGTTCATTTAATTCATACTGGACTGTGTGTCACACTTTTCAGCTGCCTCCCACTTTCCATACCCCTTCTTGCTCTACTAAATCAAATTAATTATTTCCAGGTCAGCATTACTGATTTATATCTCAGCTTCTCAGTGTTTGAATATTTTATGACTTGTATTGGGTAGTTGGTAGTCCTCAGTGTCATATTACCTGGGCTGGGGTATATATGTTTTGTTGAATAAACATTGATTCAAATTAGACTATAGTGGCATTTAGCATAATATTGTTCTTAGAGATTGCATTTAAGCAAGATAGGATGGGAACAAAACATATTTGATTTGAATTTACCGACTTGATCTGAATGAAAGCATCTGAAAGTGTCTGAATTAGAAAATAATGAACTGCACTGATCAATATGTTTCAATTCCAGAGATCCTTCATGGTTCAGTGAGAGCTGGCTGTCTCGCATTAAAGAGGATGTTGGAGATAATGTAAGACTCAAGGTACATTCATTTTCCTTCCAGACCTTGGTGCTTAAATCTAATTTTGAGAAAATGTCATGTATAATGTGTTGAAGCTAAGTCTTTGTTTCACTCTTCACTCTTTTTACAGCTGAACAACCTCAAAAAGGTCCTGCAGATGATTGTTGATTATTACAATGAGGTAAATTATTCAGAGGTTTGGTTCATTAAAATGCTTGTTTCTGCTGTAACATCATGGCATTAGTCAGACTTTGAAATGACAACAAGGAATTAACCTCTAATCTTGTTAACCAACAATTTACACATGCCGACAGTCACATGAATGTGTGTAATTATTGGCTGGTTTAATTATAGCACATTCTGTAAGAGCTACAGATATTTTAATGCTTCATTTAAGTTGTTTTTTTTTATTATTTTTTTAGCAAAGGCACAATGACCATATAATCAGATTCATTCTAATAAAGAATCCATGCTTGTATGTGTAATTCTCTATGTGTTATGATCTCTTTGTGTTCAGGTTTTAGGTCAGCAGATCACAGATTTCCCTCTGCCTGACCTGGTGCGTGTGATAGAGCAGTCTGATCAAGTGGAGCTGGGACGCCTCCTACAGCTCATCCTAGGGTGTGCAGTCAAATGTGACAGGAAACAAGGTAGTAAAATGGATAGTTCACTGAAAACCTTCAGGGCTGTTTAACTCCACTTTTTGACATGAATCAAAAACTACCCCTCAGAGTAATCCTCATCACCATTTTGAAGTGTGTTCGTCAAGTGAATGAGGGAAGTTCATTAGTACAGACCCTGAACCCTCAGTTTTGACTGAGAGAGCGAGTCTACTGACGTCACTATAGCAACTCGCAGTGCTCACACTTAAATTACCCACAAGTGATCCGAGGGCTTATGTGTTCCATTTAAACCCATTGCAAGGGTTCCACCAGTAGTGGGCACTCATGCAACAGAACTAATGACTTACTTCCAAGTGAACTAGATGGAGGGAAGTTAGTGAGGGAATGGCCTTAAAAAGTTGGACTTAAAGGAGTAGTTCACTTTTAAAAAAACTTTTGCTGATGATAATTTACTCACCTCCATGTCATCCAAAATATCCATGTCTTTCTTTCTTCAGTTGAAAAGAAATTAAGGTTTTTGATGAAAACATTTCAGGATGTTTCTCCATATAATGGACTTTACTTGTAACCAAACGGTTCAAGGTCCAAAAGACCGTTTCAGTGCAAACTGCAAACTGTTCAAAGGGCTTTAAACGATTCCAGATGATGAATAAGGGTCTAAATGAACTAATCTTTTCCTGAGTCATTTGGTTCATTCAACGAACGAAATGAACGAATTGACTCAGGAAAAGATTTGTTCATTTTGATAAACGAGTTCGAACTGGAGAGTCACGATCATGCATCACAGAACAGAGCAAGGCGAGCATTTGTGCTTATATAAACTTAAACTTTGTTATTTTATTTTTTTTAAATGAGTGATCGTTAACCTTGATAAGACCCTTATTCATCATCTGGAATCGTTTAAAGCCCTTTGAACAGTTTGCAGTTTGCACTGAAACTGTCTTTTGGACCTTGAACCGTTTGGTTACCAGTAAAGTGCATTATATGGAGAAAAATCCTGGAATGTTTTCATCAAAAACCTTAATTTCTTTTCGACTGAAGATAGAATAACATGGATATCTTGGATGACATGGAGGTGAGTAAATTATCAGCAAAAATAACTGAACTACTCCTTTAAACGCAGCCATGGTCAACCTGAAACTGAACTTATGATAAACATTTCTTCCCTATTGTGATGTATATATCTGAGTGAAATGGTTCTCAAACAATAAGAAATTTAGGGTGGGATTTGATTTGGTCCTTCTGTAATTGATTGTTGTTGTTACGAATGACGAAAACAAGAGAAGAGATGTAGTTGCAAGAGGGAAGGAAGTTATTTTGATTAAAGATTGGGAGGGCATATGAATAAAAAAAAATCTAAATAGTGTAACTTGCGCACAAATTATTCATTTGTAATAAATACTGCAATATTCCTTAAAGGGATGCTCCACTTTTTTTGGAAAAAGGCTAATTTTACAACTCCCTCAGAGTTGAGTTTTATCATTTTTCGAATCCAATTAGCTGATTTTCTGATATTTAGAAGAATTTCAGTAAACAGACAGTTTTTGGTCTCATTGACTTCCATAGTATATATTTTTTTCCTACTATGGAAGTCAATGAGACCAGAAACTGTCTGGTTCCTGATATTCTTCTAAATATCAGAAAATCGTCTAAATGCATTCGAAAACGATAAAACTAAACTCTTTAACTTTGGGGGAGTTGTAAAACGAGCCTATTTCCAAAAAAAGTAGAGTATCCCTTTAAAAACAAGAACTGTTTGATTTCATGGTGAATTTAAAATGTTGTCATTATTTACTCTCCCTCATGCTGTTTCAAATTTGTACTTGTATCTCTATATGCTGCTATTTTTCTTGTGATCTATCTGTATTTCTTAATTGTTGTTTGTCCAGAGTATATCCAGATAATTATGACCTTGGAGGAATCTGTACAGCATGTGGTGATGACTGCCATTCAAGAGGTGAGAGGCCATTCGTTTTATTCAGATATTTAATGTGGCCATAAATTCACCTTAATAAAGAATGAAAGGAATTCTGATGGATTTTTATTATTATTACAGCTAATGAGCAAGGAGAATATGTCTCAGTTAGGAACAGAACCTCTTGGAGATGTTGAACACCAGGTAACAAATACAAACAATACAACAACATCATACCATCCGAGAACTGTGTTAATATTGTTATTAAATATAGTATCTTGTTATATTGTTCAATGATGCTTTTTTTTGGTAGTTAAAGAAAGCCTTGGAGGATCTGACTGAGGTCATAGCAGAGAAAGAAGAGTTGGCACAGCGATGCCAGGAGCTCGACATGCAGGTGAGAGACCAGTTTCACTAAAGCTATTGTCAAAGCATTTGCATCTATGAAGAAACAATAATATAAGGGATGTTAAGTCAAGTCACATTTATTTACATAGTGCTTTATACAATACATATTGCATAACAGAATACTGCAATGTGCTTGCAGACTGTATGTTTTAGCTCAGTGAACAGCATTGCTGCTGTTCTGTTTGTTCTCCTTCATGGATGAACTGATTTAGCATTTGAGTGCAAGTATTTTTGGTTTGTCTGCGCAGAGGCTGATGTGTTTTTAGATTTTACAAAGAGGTCAAAAAATTCATTAAATGTTTAGGTGTGCATTTCCTTTTTGGGATTTGTGGTAAATATATATACATTTAAAGGAACATATTGTTGCAGGATTTGTACTGCCATGTTAACCTTCCTGCGCCCATAAATGGGTTAGAAATTCATGTGTTGCTGATTCTTGACAGATTGAGTTAAAAGTATCCATGACCAATGAGAGGTAAGTCTAAACAAATGCATGGCAACCTAGCCTAACTAAACTAACCAATCTAACCACTTGCAAACGTGTGTGTGTGTGTGCGCGCGTGAGTGTCTGTCAGTCTATCTGTTTGTCTGTCTGTCTGTCAAAAAGAGCTCATGGGTTCAGTACTACAATTATTGGGGTTTGCTGTGGTTTTTATATTTGTGGAACTCTAAAACAACATGAATAAAAGCCATTTAACATGCTTAACAATAACAGGGGATTTGTTTTATTTGCTGAATTAATTATTTTGAAACTGCATCAATTTGGAGTTTATGTAAAAGGAAAAAATTAATAATAAAAATCATTACTTCATGGTGTATATATGAAGAGTTCAGATGCAAAAGCCTCTAAATGCCATTTGAAATTTTCTTCTAAAATGACCATTTTTATTAAGCTTGTATATTTAGGTTCAGTAATTTCACTTAAATGACAATTAATAGGTAATCTTCATTGCCATTTAAGTGAAATTACTGATCTTAAATATACAAGCTTGATAAAAATGATCATTTTAGAAGAAAATTTCAAATGGCACTTTTGCATCTGAACTCTTCATATATATATATATATATATATATATATATATATATATATATATATATATATATACATACACACTGCTATTTGAACGTCTTTTATTGAATTGATAAAAAGTAGTAAATACATGTATAATGTAAAATGAATAATGTTTTCTACTAAAAAATTACTGTTTGTACTATATAATATGTGATGAGCATAAGACATGTCTTTCTTTCAAAAACATCAAAAGATCTTACCAACCCAAAACTTTCTGAACAGTAGTGTACATCATAATGTACAACTCTAAATATGCCATGTATGTTGGTCATTCATGCCTTGACATACTGTAATAAACATCAGATTTACAAGAAAGCCCTAGTATTTGACCTTTTTGCCCTTTAATCAGGTGACAATGCTGCAGGAGGAAAGGAACAGTCTCCTGGCTGAAAATGACCTATTGACTGATCGAGCCAATCAGCTTGATACTTTTGATGACCCCAGCACTCCATCGGGGAGGAAGCACAGCCAGCTACAAATACAGTTTGAGCAGCTTCAAGAGGAGACCTTCAGGTACAGCCTCATCTAACTACACCTCACACTCTCGCAAATCCAAACTAACTGGCCAAATACTGTCTGAAAAACGGACTTGATATTAACCTGCTGTTGTTCTGAATAGTCGTTGTTGCATAAGTAGACAATCATTGAAATAATGAACCAAGCGTGGGTGGAATGACTCCATTTGAAATAGCTTGCGGTGTGAATAATAAATGTGTGTAATATCCAGACTGGAGGCAGCTAAAGATGATTACCGCATCCACTGTGAAGAACTGGAGAAACAACTAGTGGAGCTTCAGCATCGTAATGATGAACTAACCAGCTTGGCTGAGGAGTCAAGATCGCTTAAAGATGAATTAGACATATTAAGGTATGTGCTGAGTCATACGTGTTTCCATATGTAGTCTTTGCCAGTATTCTGTTTGGAAGTCTTTATGATTAATTTGTGTTTGTTTAGGAGCTGCTCGGACCGGGCAGTGAAGCTAGAGGCCTCCGTTGAGACGTATAGGAAGAAGTTAGAAGATCTAAGTGACCTCAGACGGCAAGTGAAAGTTCTGGAGGAGAAGAATATGACCTACATGCACAACACGGTCAGCCTCTGAAGAGGAGCTGCGCAAGGCCAATGCTGCTAGAGCTCAGTTAGAGACTTACAAGAGACAGGTACCCTTTAAATCGGTTACCAGTTTTATTTTAGTGTTTTGTTTTTTTACTCAGCCATTAAATAGTCAGGATATACACTGTTCAGTAGGTTATTTTATTTATTTTATTTTTTTATAAATTAAAAATCCGCAAGGATGCATTAAACTGACCAGCAGCACAACAGTTTTTAAAATTGATGATAGTAAGAAATGTTACTTGAGCAGCAAATCAGCATATTAGAATGATTTCTGAAGGATCATGTGACCCTGAAGACTGGAGTAATGATGCTGAAAATTCAGCTTTGCCATCACAGGAATAAATTACATTTCAATTAAATTCGATTTTGAAATTTAATTATTCGAAAACAATTATTTTAATTTGCAGTGGTGGAGGAAGTACTGAATTTCAGTACTTAAGTAAAAGTACAAATAACCAGATAAATATTTACTTTAGTAAAAGGCGAAGTAACACAATGACAACCATACTTAAGTAAAAAGTAAAAAGTACCTGATTTTAAATGTACTTTAAGTATTAAAAGTAAAAGTACTTGCATAACAATTTATTCTCTTAATGTCTATTTTCTAATGATTAATAAAACATTCATTCTAACTCATTCAACCTAATACTCATATAATGATGGAAAAAATTAGTTGTCACCATTTCTGAAACAAGCTTGCAATTAATTAGGCAATATACACATCATGCTTATCCTTACTATATGTTAATAACTATGTTTGGCAGTTAAACGTGATTAATTTATGGTGTAATTCTGAACCTCTTGGCTTGCCATAATCCTAACCAACCGTATATTACACACGGTGCGTTTCCTATGCACGTAAATACAAATTTTCGTGTATAAATTGCACGATAAATGCACTGCGTGCGAGGCGCATTTAGTGTGACCGAGTTGATATATCTATGGCAACCAAACGTCACTGGTGAGACAAACGTGCAACGGACGGACGGTCAGATTACGTTTTGGCAGGGGAAAAACTGGTCAGAAAATGTAACAAAAATGTAACAGAAGTTGTAGAAATGTAGTGGAGTAGAAAGTATAATAATTGCTGCAAAATGTAACGAAGTAAAAGTAAAAAGTATGCACTATTTATTCTACTTAAGTAAAGTAAAGATACGTGAAAAATGTACTTAAGTAAAGTAACAAAGTATTTGTACTTCGCTACATTCCACCACTGTTAATTTGTAATAATATTTCACAATATAACTGTTTGTTCTTTTTTTTTAAATAAGACTTAGTGAGCATAAGAGACTTTCAAAAACATTAATTATCAAACTTTTGAACGGTATTGTAGAAATGGTGACCACAAACATGTTACCCATAGAGGTCACGCATAACTTCAGACTTGAAAGTAATATATCAACATTATTACATTGTTTCTGTAACTTTAGGGTCAGGAGCTCCACAAGAAACTGTCTGATGAGTCCCGTAGGGCTGATAACCTGGCCTTTGAGATGAAGAAATTTCAGGAGAAATATGATGCTGTAATGAAGGAGAAAGAGGTAGACAGACACATTCACATGCAAATACAATTAGCACTGTACATTAGATGATTTAATGCTAACGTGTGTCATTTCTGTGCCACTAGCGGCACCAGACATAAAAAACTCTGTGATATCTGTGTTTCATCAGAGGATCAGCATTGAGCGGGACACTCTCAGAGAGACCAATGAAGAACTGCGATGCACACAGGCCCAACAGGACCAGCTATTACTAGCAGGTACAGTATGACTGCAGATACCACACCTGGAAGTGTTGCAATGTCCCTCTAGAAAATGATTCCATTTGAATGAAGTTGGTCACTCACAGACATGAATTGGTACAGACAGGCTCTGCCGAGTGCGATTTGGACATCTTGGAAGAACAATTCTTCCACTCCTTCAAGGAGGGATTTGTTTGGCATAGTCAATTTAATTTCAACCAAATCAGCTAGTTCAGAGGGCAGTACAACCTGTTACATTTATATTCTCACCACAGAACACTCATTTCAGTGATCTGTCTGGGTCACTTCACAGCTCATTAACACAAACTGAAAATTTAGTTTTGCAGATGGTATGAAATTTGAACTTGTTCTTATTTCACACTTCACAGCAAAGTATCAAACAGGAAGTCCAAGCCATGATAACCTAGCAGCTGAGATGTTGCCCATTGAGTACAGGTATGATGCATGTATGAGGTAATACGTTTTAAAATGATTTTTTTTTGTCCTGGCAAAGCTGAATTTTCAGCATCATAACTCCAGTCTTCAGTGTCACATGATCCTTCCGAAATCATTCTAATATTTGGTGTTTTTAAGAAACATTTCTTCTTATTATCAATGTTGAAAACAGTTGTGCTGCTGTTTTTGTGGAAGCCATTGTGCATTGTTTTTTTAAGGATTTTTTGATGGCTAGAAAGGTCAAAAGAACATAATTCAATTCACATTTATTTGAATAGAGATTTTCACAAAACATATTGTTTCAAAGCAGCGATTTTGGTTTATTTTAACTTAATTTTGTGCAAGAATCAAGAATTTTAAATGGCTGTTATTACTACTGTTTATAACATCACACTGGAAACAAGGCCATTAGGAAGACTAGTATGGCACTTGTCTTTGTGATTCACATACATCTTTTATGAAAACAAATTTGGGACACCTAAAAAATTGTTATATGTTAATGTGTGCACTGCATCTGCTTCTCCAGGGAGAAGTTCATCCGTCTGCAGCATGAGAACAAGATGTTGCGGCTGCAGAAGGAGGAGTCTGAGAACGGGCGCATAACTGAACTGGAGGAGCAGCTGGAGGAGGCTCGGCGTGGACGAAGCCAACTGGACACTGAGAAAAGGTACAGATTGACATAATGCATCAAATAGAAACTATACTGTACATTCAGAATGAATTTTGTACCATTGTACCATTTTTAACTTCACACGTTGTGTTAAAAACGAGTGCCACTGTGCCTTAGTTTTAAATAGCAAGCTTAATTGATTTTATAGATTTGATTTAATGCGTATATTTTCATTTAGTCAGTTTCAGTCAATCTGTAAAAGCCTTGTGTTGTGTATTAAGGTTAAACAGTGAAAGAATCAGCGAGCTGCAGCAGCAGGTAGAGGATCTGCAAAAGGCCTTGCAGACACAGGGAGCCAAACCTGACGATGTAAGTGTGTGTTTAGGTCTTTTAATGGTACTGTTTTGGAACTTTTTTGGTCAGTGCTACACAAACATGCACTTTGCTAAATGAAAATGGGCTGTGTTTTTATCAAAAGCATAGAGAGCTAAGTTGATCGTGAAGACAATTGGTTTTTCAAGACTTTTGGAAACCTGGGGCCTCATGTATAAAACTTTACGTAGATTTCATCCTTAAAGTGTGCGTACGCACATAAGGCAGAATTTGCGTACGCACAAAAGTTTTCAGATTTATAAAACCGTTCGTACGCCAGAACCTGTGCAGAATTCACTTTATAAATCCCAGTCAGCGGAAGATTGTGCGCACGTGCGTCTCCTCCGAAATAACCATATATGGAGATTACAATGCCTAGTTTAAATATGCATATCCTCATCTGCATATGATTATTCATCCACGTGATACCAAGTTTAACGGTACAAGACGTAGGAAAATATGAAATGCGGATGTGCCGTCACATTATTACAAACATAATTTTTTTTAATAGCCTATAATTGCCTTGTTTTTGAATGAATAAATCAAATAGTGTTAAATACATTTCAGAAAAAGTTTTTCTCAATCTTTTCCACTGGCCAAATAGTATCTTTAATTGATTTATATTTTAATGGAAACAGATAGACGTGGTTGTGCATTATTTGCACGAAACAATTTTCTCAGACAATCTGCTATTATCATGAGCAATTATCTCTAGTTAAAACATTAAAACACAGCATGCCAGAAGAAAAGTGTTCAAAAGCATTGCATCCACAACAAATAGGTCTATTTCTATTTATTGAATATATTTTTTAGAAACTTCTCAGTAATGATTTCATGTAGTTTAAGTGTTTAACTCCATTAATGAGAATGGCATATTTAATCTGAATGTTTATATCAGAAGTAAAACACTTTAAATCATTCTTTTATTTATTTAAACTGTTATTGAGAACATGCACTCTATTTATGATTTGGACTCATAATGAAGATTTACGGTTTTGCTCCATCTGCCGTTAGATTATGCTATATGTGCGTCAGTTTCACTAAACGGCCCACGCGCGTGCTGGCGCGGTCATTTAAGAAGGGATGGATGTTTGCTTCAAGTGATGGTAGGTTTGTGAAATTATATTTTAATAATATTTCTGTAGATGTATAATTTTCTTTAGATTCTCTGTCTAATAGTGAGCAAAAAGACATTTGACTCCAGCTCACCATCGGTGTCGCTAAAACACACTCTTCTAAAAGAGTGCGTACGCACGGTCAAGAGCATCCTTACGGTGCGCACTTATTTACGCCAAGTTTATTTTTTATAAATCCCGATATGCGCGTGGAAAAATGCGTACGCATATTTCTATGCCCATTTTGTGCGTACGCAACGTTTATACATCAGGCCCCTGGTCTTTCATTTGTTTTATGTACAGAATCTTTTACATTTACAGTGGTAGTGACTTATCAGTCACATTGCTTGCTTCTTTTTTATGCAGTCTCATCTGAAGAGGAAGCTGGATGCTCATATGTAAGTTTAGGCATTTGCTCAGATTTTTTATTTGATTTGAGCTTCTTTTGCACCTTTAAAAGCTAATGGTCCTAATGTTTTTTGTTTTCTGTTTTTTTTACCAGGGTGCAACTGAATGAGGCGCAAGATGAAATCATGAAGAAGAAAGAGCTCTTGGAGGACCTTCAGCCAGACGCTACTCAAACCAGTTAGCTTCCAAAATTTCATCTGCCCATACATTTTACATCTAAGTGCCCCTCACTTCATAGACAAGAATGAGTCACACTCACTAACTTAAACTGTAAACTTTGATGTCCAGTATGACATTATGATCCTCTTTGAGTCAGACAGAAAATCTTTAATATGTCTCTTAGTTATAGAGATAAATGTCTATTTCAGGTGTGAAAATGGACGAGCTGGTAGCTGCGCTGAAGAAGAAAGATGAGGACATGAGGGCGATGGAGGATCGATACAAGATGTACCTGGAGAAAGCGCGTGATGTAGTTACATTAACTTCAGCTTTTGCTACTGAATGACTTGTGCTCTTGCATGTTACAATATTGAAGTCATTTTGAAGTCCTCAATATTTTTATGTTATTGAATTATGTACAATTAGGAGGAACCAATCAAAATGTATTTGACATTGTCATTTTTTTGCATATGAATTAACTACTATTTTAATCAGAAAATATAGTATGTTTTCTTACATATTTTTAAGCTTTTTTTTTTTTTTTTTTTTTTTTTTTTTAAAAGATGGTTAAATACATCATTTTGAGCGTTTTCATTTTTTTTTTAAGGTGATTCGAGCTCTGGATCCCAAGCTAAACCCAGCCTCAGCTGAGATCCAGTTACTGAAAGCACAGCTCTCTGAGAAAGACAAGAGGATAAATGCTCTGGAGGTAAAGCTGCCATCTCTTTCTTACAAAATGCTTTGTCATTCGTGTCCAGCAATTTGCAATTCGCAATGTCATTCTTTCCAGTTTGTTGTTTCTTTACTCATGTCTGTTCTTGTGTAATATTTACCCAGCGGGAGTGTGAACAGGCCAAACTGAGGGAATATGAGGAGAAGTTAGTTGTGACAGCTTGGTATAATAAGGTATGTTTATAATGTACAGTGTCAATTATCAGTGCTGTAAGCTATTTATTTTAATGAAATATGCTGTAAGACATTTATATGTTTCTGTAAATTAAATGCTGTAAGGTATTGCAATACATTTTTTTAATTTTTTATTTAACCTGTTAAAAATACTTAATGCTAATTTAAGTACTATTTTGATACTTAATAATTAATGCTACATTGATTTTTTTTTTTCTGTCATCCTTTGGCTGTGCTACAGTATATGATCACGCCATCATTCATTCAAGTGCTATTAAACCATTCAAGCACCATAAGATGCAAAAGAGAAAGTGACAAAAAGTGTCAGTAGCCTAATAAACCTACTGCTGTATGGGATTAATGTCAATCAAAATCACTCACTGTGCTTTAATAAGATTTAATCTATATTTAATTCATTATTCTGCAGTGAAGACTGTGATTGTGTTTTATAACTTTATTACTTTTATGAATGAATCCTACCTGTTAGACCTGACCTACCTGACCATTTTAAATCATTGTTTACAAGGTCACAAAAAATCAGCAAAGCAAAAACAACAAAAATAATAACTTTCTTGTGCATTTTAGTGGGGAAGGTAAAACCCTGAACTGTCCTGCCTGGAAAAAAAAAAACCTTAGTGTTGAACCCTGATATATTAAAGGGTTTTACAATGGGTTTGTGTGAAGATTGTTCACTTAAATAAAATTTTATTATATATTTTTAAGCCTATTTAATGTTAAAGTTGATAGCTTACAATTAAATAGTGGCAATAGGCCTAATTAATTTCTAAGGTTCTACTTTATTTCGATAGTCACTTTAGATATTCTACTAACTATAAGTAACTTTTCAACTACATGTCAACTAAGTGTCATTAGAGTATTAGTAGGCTGTAGTAGACTGTCAGTAGACTGTTAGGTTAGGGTTCTGGTTAGGAGAACAAGTTGACTTGTAGTTTGCTAAGTTACTTACAGTCAGTTGAATATCTGTTGGGGGACCAACAAAATAAAGTGTTAGCAGATATTAAGCTGATAGTTTACTAATACTCTAATGATAGTTAGTTGACATGTAGCGGCAAAGTTACTTATAGTTAGTAGAATGTCTAAAGTGGACTATCAAAATAAAGTGTTACCATTTCTAATATTGAGAAAATAATCCATGTAATAGAGACAGTGAAATTGGCCTTCATTCATAGTGCTTAGTAAATTAAACAAATATTTAAAATATAAATATAACAAAAAAAATAGTCTTTTTGTTGTTACTACATTATTAAATGTGAAAGTATTACAACATAAAAATATATTAGAAACTTTAATGTTAGGTGCGATTAATCGTGTTTAATTACAGAAAAAAATTTGTGATTAATTAGTTAATATTTTATTTTTATTGATTGACAGCACTAATATAATTATTTATAGGAAAATCACAGAACAAAATCCCTATTACCTGATATTTAAAACTGAAATATGTCTTAAAATATTTATCTCTGTGACCACTGTAGATTCTGTAAACTTCAGTAAAAAATAAAAAACATTTAGCAAAACAGAAGAAGCACTTTCTGTCTGTTAAGCCGGGTGTACACTGTACAAATTTGACCTCAGCTGAAATTCTCTCAGTGCCCGAAGGGGACTTAGGGGCAGTCAAGCAGTGTGGCTTCTCCTACAACGACCATCGAATAAAAAAAAACACTTGCATAAGCAGTCTTAATTTAATTTTCAAGACAAGCCATGATCAAAATTAACGCTAGAGATTGTTTTTGTTTTCCTGCACCATATCAATCCCACATGTGAATGCAGCTCACCGCCACAGAATAATAATGTGAAACTCTGGACGAGTCTTCTTGCATCCATCTGTTTTTAAAGAGTCTTGACTGTCGTACAGATTGACATTACTGACACCTGAGATTTTACAGTGTTACGTGGCTTTAAACTGTGCTAATTTTTTAAGTCTGACAAGTAACAATTATAAAGGATTATTATATATCGGACAGTGTGGACTTGACTTCTGACATTTTGCTCATTCACACAAAACCGTTATTGCTTTAAAAACCACAGCATTTTATTGTTTTGTTGAAAAATCAGCAATGATTTGCCTTGTGTTCAGTGTTTTGTTTTTTGTTGTTGTTGTTTTGTCTTGTTGTGCAAAACATACAGAGTCTGAACTTCCAGAAGATGGCAATCGAGTCACGTCTTAGTGGGCGATCCAACTCTCTGTTGCCGCCCGGCCAGTCCTTCCTGGCTCAGCAACGTCAGGTGACCAACGCACGGCACAACATGCCCATCAACGTGCCTGCCACTTCTTCCAAGTAACCTTGTCCTCAGTACTTCCCCAACTTCCAGCTCTTCTCCTTCTTTCTCTCTCACGTGCACACTCAAGTGACCTTAAGTACACTTCTGAACAAGGGGACAAGCATGCCATGATGAACAATAGCATGTCCCCTCTCTCTCTACAGTTACACATGTATGTATAATAATGTACATAAGGGTTGAACTCTGAAGAAGGTTACTCAATCAGCACACAATGATATACAGTAGCAGTCTTTTTCACTTTCAGTTCTAAACAAACACCTGTAACAGTCTGCAGCAGGGTCACTTCTGAACCCACATTGATACTAAAGGTCACTGGTCAATCTTTTATCAAGCTCGCTCAGATTGTGCGGGAAGAAATGCATTCGATGCATCAACAGGTCCTGTAATTGTAGCATGCATGCTTTTGCTAGGAATGACTTCCAGTGATACACTATGCAGCCGTGGAATATGTTTGTAATCGCGCAAGTACAACATATAAAACATTGGAAGTTTATGCAGACTTCACAATTTGCCCTAACTAATCAAAATGCTTAGATCAGGAGGAAGATGTATTTGGTGCTGGACACCATATTCTTTAGTTTGTTTCTTCCTATTACAATGACTTTCTCAGACAACAAAACGACATTAAAAAAGACATGCATATAATCACTCTAATTGATTAAACCTTAAATCCAGGTGCTTTATTCAGCCAGTTCTAGTATTTTATAATCAGTTGACTGTGATAGGACTCTTGCATGCTATTTTAACAAGCAGAAGGGCCTTTTTATCCACTTAACGTTTCCTGTCTGTGTGAAGACCTCAATTATCAGGATTTGAACACCAGCACAGAATTATAACAGGCCATAGAAAACTGCTGTGACGGCTTTGAATGTGTATCAGAGAATACATTTGTGAAACATAGCTGCATTGTGAAATGGCTTTTGCTGTATTGTGAATATCTGCCCCTTGCTTAGGTTGATTTGACTGAGCTATCTGCTAATAGACCAGCTGTTGCGTTTTGAATAATATGCTGTCAATTCTGTTTTAAAGGGTAAGGTCAATCATTGCGGTTCTGATTTGTCTTTTCGGGTGTTTTATTCAGCCAGGCTTTTTGGCCTGTGATGGTTAAATGCGTATGTATTTTTAAATGCTAATATTTATGTATGATGTGTTCCAAGGAAGAAATCTTAAATTTGTGAACTCAATTTTATGAGCACTGTTATTGTTTGGTGAGAGATTTTGAGTAAAAAGATTGGAGTCATGGTATTAGAGTAATAGTGGGAGTTAAAGAGCACTGGCCACAGCCTTCATTTACATGTGATGAATAAACTGAAGTCTGTTTTGCAATACCTCCTTGCCTTTTTAATGATCCAAGTTTTGAAGTCTTTACTCGCATCTCACTCCAATATAAAATATAATATTAGTGGGTGCTTGCCAAAGGCTGTTGTTATTGCTCATATACTTACCATTATTATTATTCCACTTTTTTTGGAGCACTACTGCCGCAGTTTTTGTCACAGACCCATGAATGAGGTGTAAAAACGTGCAGCCTATTGAGAAGAGGTGTGCTGTGATGTTTTTAATCGATCGGGGTACGGTGAAAAAGTGGCCAAAAAACCCACACAGGCTTTACATTGCCAAAAAGCAAACAGCCAATCATGAATCACCTCAACACTTCCTTGCCCTGCCCTAGCAACTATTGTTGAGCACCTTAGCAACAAAAAAACAAAGAGGGATATCTTCCATCCAGAATGTCACAGAGGCATGGGAGTTGGTTTATATCATTCACTGACAAGCAGCCTTTGGAGTTTCATCATTGGCAGCTCCCTAGCAACTCTATAGCAACCAAACAGAGTTCCCTAGCAACTGTTTTGCAAGACCCATATCACTGCATCATAACATGGTATAGAAATGGGGGTTGGCTCTTTTGATTAAATCATGGTAAATCATGCTAGATCATATGGTAAATCATAGAAACATGGTAAATCATACTACAATGTGGTAAATTGTGGTATATCATAAATCGTTATCATGCTCACATGATGCTAGCAACATGTTAATCATGCTAAAATCTTCCTAAAGCATGCTATCATGATGTTAGCAACATGCTAATCATGCTAGCTAATTGTGTTATCATCATGTTAACAACATGCTAATTGTGTTAGCATCATGCTTAATGTGTTAGCATCTTGCTAAATACGTGCTAACCGAGTGGTGAGCTTTGCCACTGAAAGCACCCACTCACAATTTCTTCAGGAAAGGTACATTCTAGTTATTTTTGCAATCCCACTATGCGACACTTGTAGTGCTAAAAGTACAGACAATTCATCAAAGTTTGCGGATCTAATTTAACTTGAATAGAAATTATGAACATTAAATATATTTGATTTTATATTATATAATATACTGTGTTACACAAACACACACTGAAGTGCTTGTTTTTAATTATCTGAAGGAAATAGTTCCTCAGTCTTAAGATGGCACAGCATATAAACATATTGTTACATGAGATTATGGATTTTGTATTATCACAACAAAACCTTGCTTTTTGCTGACTAAGACTTATCTATGCATTATCTGTTTATAAACTTGAACTTCATTCCCTCACTTCACAATCTGAAATATGTGCCAACAGGTAAATGTGTAACTTCACCTTTTCTCTCTTTTTTTTTCACCTGGAACTATGGACAGTGTTCATCCAGCCCTTTACTCTAGTAGTTTTTGTAGACTAGGCATTACTAAGCATGTTTATGCATGTTTCATATAAGGGAGCTTAAGCTGTTTTCTCTCACACCCTTTAAACATGAATGGCTGAACTGTTGCATTTAAGCGAGTTAGTAAAAAGAGCCGTAACCTCCAGATTTGTTTTCTCAAAGATGCAAAATGTTAAGTGAAACATGTATAATATAATTGTTTATAATATTGTTTATTTATTCGTATAGTAGTGAATATGATTTGTTTAGCGTGGAGTTGCATGGATCTTGTAGGGGTGCGGGGTGCGTGCTACTCCTATCACTCCTTCGAGGTTGAGTTTCTCACCCTCTGTGGCTGAAAATCGAAATTTTCGGAACAAACTGACAAAGAATAAGAAGAGTTCCAGTCTAGCAAGCTGCTCCCCCAAACAGACCCTCTTTCCTGTGAGAGATAGAGTGGGGAGATATTAAGCATTCATTCAAATAAGGTCATAATACACAGACTGTCGGTTTAACTTTCATTTGCATTTAATACTGTTTAAAAGTTTGGGGTCTGTAAGATTTGTAAAAAAAATGAAAATAAATGTTTCTTATGGCTACATTTATTTGCTCAAAATACAGTAAAACAGCAATATTGTGAAATATTATTAGAATATAAAATACCTGATTTTATTTGAATATATTTTAAAATAATTTATTCCTGTGATTATTCCTTTTTTCATAAAAAAACACATGTCTGTAAAGAAAAAAATTATTGCTAAACACGTAGGCCTATTTAAAATGGAATTAAATAAGTAATTTGGGTGTCTTGTTCATTATATTATATTATTATAATATATTACATTTTCATATAAAAGCAACAGAACTTAAATTACATCCAGTTTATTAACAGCAAATGTCAGCAAATAAAAATGATTGCTCTTATTTCCTTTAATAAAATCTTCCCCAAACTTTTAAACAGTATTGTGAATGATTCCTAGTGAAGTCCTTTTCTGTGTGTTTCTTCTCTCACTTTACCTGCAGAAAAGGGCATGAACGCATCCCGCCTCACAAACTTGCCCTCTTTGTCTAGAAAGTGCCCAGGATTGAACTTGAAGGGTGTCTCCCATTCATTCTCATCAAAGAGAACAGAGTGCAGTATGGGTAAAATTGCTGTACCCTGTTTGAAACAATGAATCAGAAAGAGTCGGACTTGTGTTTTGAGAAATGATAAAATTGACATGTCCAAAGCAAAACATTGTTAAAGCCACATTAAACTGTGTGATAATGATATAATAGTATTTTCAAAGAGAAGATATGCATGACTTTAATGTTATAGCTGAATAAAATATCACTCACCTTTGGGATGAAGCATTCTCCAAGGGTTGTGTCTTTATTAGCCACTCGTAAACCATTCATTGGTATAACATCTCCAAATCTCATAATTTCATGGATGACAGCTTCAGTGAAGGGCATGTTGGCCTTATCGGCTATACTAGGCTCCCGGGAGCGTCCAATCACTCTGTCTATCTCCTCCTGGACCTTTTCTACAAATGACATCATACTGTATATTCAAATGTCAGTTCCATACTGAATAGATTATTTAAAGCTACACTGTGTAACTCTTTAGTTTATTCTTAGCTAAAAACACTTAGTTCTTTCAAAAATATATGTGCTCATTAATGTATATTTACTTCGTTGAAGTAATGAAGTATTCTCGTGAGTGTATAATATACCATTGAAAATACATACGGGTAAGTGGTTCTAATGTCGGTCGCCATGTTGCCCCTCCATCTTAAAAGTACATTAGCCAAAGAGGGACAAACCCGTTAATTCAAGCTTCGCCTTTTCGCGTTTACGTTTGAGTTAACACTCATGGACGAGGTCGAACTGAAAGCCATTTTAATCTTGGACTACATTGGCCACCGTAGGAGTTGAAACGAAATCGGAATTGAGAACAGAAACTAATATTCACTGGATGGTCATATACCTTTTCACCGCTAGATGAGGGTTAAAATCACACAGTGTAGCTTTAAAGAATGGATTTTTCTTTTACCTTGAACTTCTGGGTAAGTGACGAGGTATATGATACCCCAACTTAATGTGGTGGATGTAGTTTCAGTCCCGGCCAAAAACAGGTCTAGAACGCATGGAACGAGGTTCTGTTCATCAAAACCGTCTGCTGTTTCATGTGGCTTCTGGTCAGTGATGAAAGAAGTAAAATAAGTTGCTGTATTCATTCAAAAACATTTAAGTTAAACAGGGTATAGTTTGTAGTCATCCTGTCATTTTAATAGTTGTATTACCTCCATCATCTCTATAAGGAAGCTGTCGATGTAGTCCCGAGGTTCTGAGGGGTCTAGGTTCGGCCTTATGTTTGATAACAACCTCTCTTACGAAGTCTAATAATAGTTTGTAGTTATTGAACATGTCATTGTGCTTCCCTGGAAGGTGCTTCATAATGCCTGGAAATGCTTCATAGAGCTGAAAGAAAGAAATGTTTTATCATGGGTCTGTACTAGTGCTGCATGATAATTAGAAAATCGATGGATGGATAGATCTATCAAAGGTTTTTAGGGTCTTCTTGGTCACTTTATCCTAAAATTTGTCCTTTTTCTAATGTTTAGTCAAAGTTGTAAAATAGCTTAATTAAATATAAAAAAGTATATTCAATAGTAAAAAAAAACGGTTCTGAATTCTAAGGAAAAATTCAGGATTCGCAAAACCTCTATTCCCTCTCAATTTTTGGCTTTCCCCCGCAAAGAAAACTTTGAAAAATAAAACCTTAGACATTTTGCAAACCCCCCCCCCCCCCCATTTCTCTCATGTACGGTCAAAAGCGTCAGTTAGATGACGTCTTGGGATGATAACGGGCTGTCCATACATAAAAGGACAATCATCAGAAAGAAATATGATTAATTTACCTGCCCCCAAATGGTGCCCTCTAATTGAATGCTTTTAGAAATATATTTTAGCATTGTCTTGAACTGGTGGTCAGTATAATCAAATCTCTGACCGAACACCATTTGGCAGATGATATTGGAAACAGCATTGTTGAACAGGATTGTAGGGTCAAAGGCAGCTCCTGGGAATTACAGAAATTGAATGAGTTCTCATTATTTACCTTGAACAGATGTTGATATGCAAACTTGTACTCGCCATAGTATACCTTCCTTTATTCATACCATCCTTTAGTCCTTTGTTTACATGCATATTAGGTTTCTGTACCTTTCTGTCTGTCCATCTCGTTCAGCAAGAAGCGGCTCTCTTCGCAGATGGCCAGCTCCATTGTTTTCTTTCCCAAACCAAAGTTCCTCAGCGTTGACATAGCAAAACGTCGTTGCTTCTTCCACATTTTGCCATTACTGAAGAAGAGTCCAGCTGAAGGAACGCGAATAATCAACATTTTATTATATTCCATAGGGGACAAAATAGGGCCTAATGCTTTTTTTTTTTCACAAATGATCAGTGAAAGTAGAAATGTAACATTCTGAAAATAATTGATTGTCAACCCTGGGGGTCGGTCTAAATATTGTTTAGGCTGTGTTGTTTTCTGTTCATTTTGTGTGAGACTTTATGCTAGCTAGTTTGGGACCATATGTTGGGTTTTAGTTATTGCAAAGCTTTTATTTCATATAAATTAAAGAACATTTTTAATAATCTGATTAATTGAATCTGGTTGAATGGGAATGCAGACAATCCTACAATTTAGAGGGAAGATTTACTACAAAATGTAAAATTATAAAATTTTAAGGAATGTCAATTTTTCTTTTCTTTTTTTATGGTGGGTTTGAAAAATAATCCATCTGTCTTGAATGATAACAAAACAACAACAAGAGTTGTCCAATATAACAATCAACAATGCTTTTTCCTGAACTCTTGAACCTTTTTCCTGAACCTACCATTGCCCGAATAGACTCGTTCTAGCACTGGACTGTAGGGGCGGTCCACAAAGTTTTCAGCTTGAGTCACCAGGGCCTCCTTCGCCATTTTATAACCAGTAATGAAGACCACTTTGTCTCTCCCTAATCGCAGACTGAAGATATTGTTGTAGGCATGGCCTAGCTGTAAGCAAAACAATGTTTCAGAAGCTTGAGGCATGTGAACTAATGCAAATCATTTGGTTCATAAAACTTTTTTTTCAGCAAACTGCAAGCATGGGCTAGAGGACATGTCAGAGTACAATCTACAATCAGTGTATTATAGAATTACACCTTTTTATATAAATCCATTTATTTTATTTACACTTAATTTGAGTTTTGCATGTTGCCGAGGCTTGTTTGCATGGGTTAATTTTTTATATTGTCTTCATTTATTTTTTTTCCTAAATTAATGCTTATTTACTATCAGTAAACATGATATCCACTGTCAAATATTCTCTTCATACAGGCATTAGTCCATAATGCAAAGTATCAATAATTTGTTATTTTCTAAATTATAATAAACACTTTTTCCTGTGCTATCAACCCAGAATGGGCAATATTGTCTGCTCACCTTTGTCAGATATGTATGTGGCTCTTTGGAGTCAACGTTGAAGATGTTTCCAAGGAGTGGAAGAGAGAAAGGGCTTGGTGGGTAATTCGGTGGGTTTCTGTTCTTCAAGTAGTCTGCCACCAAAAGAAAAGCCACTACGAAGAGCAATAGTCCCTTAAAATCAAGATACTCGAGAATCGCAGTTAACGCCATGGCACGCTTAGAAGTAAAATGTGAGGTTGGCAGAATATGTTGAACAGGCAGTCTTTGTCCATCAGTTCAGCCTACCACTCCCCTGACATTTGGCTGAATAGCTGTAATGTTTTGAGCAAAGAGCGGACTCAAAGTTACACATGATCTTGATGGATTACACAACACCTGTTGTGCGAGAAATGCGTGAATGTCAAATGTATGCACTATATGTTCACACATTTTTATTGAGAAGTCTTCCTCAGATCGAGTTATTATCTGCAGCATGAATGAGACTTCCAATGAGGTGGACTGTTGGACTGTATATCTTGCAGGTTCATTTTTAAATAAGGTTGACTTTTGCCATAATAGTGCTGATTGAGTCTTCACGCGCATATTCATGCAGTGCTATATTTGCTCTTTTTTTTATCCAGTGTAAAGTGGGAACACAAGTTGTCAGTGTAAAACACATGAAGGTTTTGACAGTAAATTTACGAGCTCATGTTCATTGCACTTTATTTTACAAATACTCAATATGTATAAAGGTGAATTCATTGTTTTTATAATAGCTTACTCGTTTTCAAAAACCTTGTAGGCTTATTTGAATGAGGTACGAGGTCATTATAACCTGATAAGCCCAATGACTCAGCACTTTCCATAGATTGAATGAATGTTTTATTGTTTGCAAATCAATTAATCAAGTACACTATAGGTAACTCAGGCAAAGATTACATGTCTAGGCATGAAAAGAAGATAATGTATAGCAAAATCCCAAATACACACCGCCTCATTTTTTCAATACAGGTAGTCAGGGTATAAGCTAAATTTAATGCATCCTTGCTAAATTAAAATTATTTTATATTTTATAAACAATCTGTAATGAGATACATAAGTAATGAGAAGGATGGCAAGCACATATTTATATTTATTTAAAATGTATACATTACAAGAGTTGCTGTAGGAGGGAAATTAATAATGCGTGAAGTATTGATTTTACCAAACGTGAACCAATTCTTTACATGTATAGACTGGAGGTACAGTACACTTTACTTGAAGAGGTGTGCATAAGACTAACATGACTTGTTATGAATATGAAGGAAGTTTTATGCATGTTTGTGACAACTGTCATTAAGTGTCATGCGCTCAGTTATGACATTTTTAATGCAAATATTGCATTGTTTGAGATGTTTGAGATATGACACCTTGACATAATCATAACCTGTCAGTGTCTTTGTCATGACATCTTGACATTACTAAGACAACACAACCTGCCATAAACATGACATAGCAGATTAATTATCAAACTTAAGAAACCACTTAGCTTTATTGATTAACATCACATTAAATTATCAGGTGGTTGGTTTTGACATTGGCCATAGCCATTATAACATTTTAATGACAAATTCAATTAGTACCACTGTATTTGAAGTCATGAAAAATATTCATGACACACTTATAATGGCCTCATGAAAGCCAATGTCAAAGCCAACCACATGACAGTTTAACTTAACTTAATGTCAAGTTGTCATGACGAAGACACTGACAGGTTATGATTATGTCAAAATGTCATAACAAAGACATCTTAAACAATCATTTGCATTCAAAATGTCATTATTGAGCGAAAGACACTTAATGACAGTTGTCATAAACATGCATAAACCTTACTTCATATTCAAGACATGTCATGTCATGGTTATGAAGATGTCATGCCAGTCTCATACACACCCCTTCAAGTAAAGTGCGTTTATGCAGATTATAATTGGTGTTAGGCATCTACTATACTTTAAATGACCTTGTACATTCATTAGTTTATACGTGTAGTGTCCCAGAGTGTAACCATAAATAAAAGGAAGCTGTGGGTGATATTTCTTGCAGATAAGTTGCCGTACTGCATACACTGCATCCCCACTCCTTTATTTTGTGTGAGCGCAGAGCTTGTATGGCAGAGGTGCTTGTGTGAAGCCCACCTGGCTCTCCAGACTGGGCTCCTCACCAGAAGGTGGGCTGAAACTGAAGGTCTGAAGGAGGACAGTGAGGAAGATGAACAGCTCCATGTGTGCTAAGTACTCTCCTGGACACCGCCTTTTGCCTGTCAAGGTTTATCACCATTGAATTAATGCATCAAGGTGGCTAAATTACACTTGTTAAATTTTTTGCAGTCAAAAAATCGTTTTTTACAGACAGTTGTGGTTGACTAAGATACAGCAGAAATAAGCAGTCGATGAACCATACCTGCCGAGAAGGCGAAAAAGGCATCTCTTTTGCAGAACTGGCCCTCGGAGTCTAGAAAGTGTCCAGGTTTAAAGGTGTCTGGAGTTTCCCATTCATGTTTGTCATACAGCACTGATGTCAGATTAGTGATCACCACAGTACCCTTAATTAAGTACATAAAGGTTAAATATGTAGTATATAAATATTTAAACATTGAAAATAAGCTTTTACCTTTGGTATCAAGTAGCCACCAATGGTTGTGTCCTTTCTCGCAATTCTAGCCATATTAAGAGGCACAAGGTTTGATTTTCTGAGAACCTCATGAATGAAAGCGTTGGTGTAAGGCATGTTTGGCTTATCGGACATTGTAGGTGGACGGGAGCCAATCACCTGCTCGATCTCTGCTCTGACCTTCTCTAGTTAAGGAAACATTTTAAGAACATTGTTGAGAAATAAGTAGCAAGGCTGTTTCTGTCCATTATTACTGTCCATGTTAAAAATATTATATTGTTGTACTTTGAATGTCAGGGTACTTGATCAGAAAAAGCAGAGCCCATCGGAGTGTGTTGGTTGTTGTTTCAGTTCCACCCTCAAACAAGTCCACCATGCTCCACACCAGACTGTCAATATTAAACCCTGCCTCACTGTCATTCTTCCTCTATGGCACAAATGAAGCACAAGAACATGAATAGTAATGAAACTGATTCAAGAACATAATGGGTACATCATTATTGCTGCAGAACTCTTATCTTGCCATGTTTTTACCTTCTCAGTTTCTGTCAGGTAGGTGTCAATATAATCTCTAGGATTGTCACTGTCCCAGTCTGGTCTGTGTTGCTTGACCTTTTCTTTCAGGAAGTTTGATAACTTCTGATAGTTTGAGATTATTGTCTGATGAGGTCCTGGCAACCACTTCATTATACCTGGGAAGGCATCATACAGCTAAAAAACAACAACAAAGACATCTTGTTAAAATGATAAGTAATTTTCATGGTGATGTATTTTAAAGGAGCTGTATGTAAGAAATGTATACCACTTTACAGTAATTTGAAAGTGATTGCATTACCAGTTTTGGCCACAATCTTACATACAGCTCATTTAAGCTTTGATGTTTATTACCCCTATATTTTAACAAAATATTTGGTAACACTTCACATTACGGGTGCACTGAATAAGCATTAATTCATGCTTAACTAATGCACAGATAATACTGAATTAATGTGTAACTAATGATTATCTAAGCTATTCATTAATGATTACCACATTAGGAACTAATTAAGAGTATGTAAGGTTAATGTATTAGTTCAAATGGTCAAATTAATTAAATGTGTAATTGTGGATTAATTCCATAATAACTCATTTTTTAACTAATAGTGTTAATTAATATGTTAATTACCAGAATGAGCCAAAGCCTTATATTTCAACTTCCAGATAATATGACAGGTACACTAATATGCATTAATACATGATTAATTACTTAATTGTTAGTGCAAATTCATGTGCAAACTATAATTTAACAATTAAGTAATTAATCATGTATTAATGCATATTAGTGTACCTGTCATTTGCAAAGGTATCATTATGTTATGACTTTACTTGTTGGGGCACATCATTATTAACTAGTAAATTGCTAACAATTGTAAAGTGTTACCAAATATTTCCCTAAATATGAGTGTTTTAATATGCTTTTAGTGCTCTTTTAAATGCACACAGTATCAAAAAGTTGTATTTTTTATAGATAAGCTGTATTTTCAACAGACTCTACCTGGTTCCACACTGATCCTGTAAGAAACACTGACTCTGCACTCATTTGTAGACGCTTCTGGAAATCAACATCATCATACTCATATTCGATGGCCGAACACCAGGTTACCGATAACATTGGCCATTGCATTGTTTATTTTAACCAGGGGGTCAAAGGGGCGGCCTGTGTGTCAGAGTAAAGACATTGATAGAATGATACATATTTATTGAATACTTCGGTAAAAATTTGCTTTCATGCAAGGCCCATGGTTTGAAGTTATTATCTTACCTGAGCTAATTTTTACTCCATATAATGGACTTCATTGGGAACCAAACGGTTCAAGGTCCAAATGAGAGTTTCAGTGCAGCTTCAAAGGGCTTTTAACAACCAGATGATGAATAAGGGTCTTATCTAGGACCCTTTGAGTCATGACTCGAAAAAAGATTTGTTCATTTTGATTAACAAGTTTGTACAGGAGAGTCACAAATGCTCATCACAGAACAGAGCAAGGCGAGCATTTGTGCTTATAAAACGTAAACTTTTATTTATTTTTTAAATGGGCAATCGTTTTGCTAGATAAGACCCTTATTCGTCGTCTGGTGTTGTTTAAACCCCTTTGAAGCTGCACTGAAACTCTCATTTGGACCTTGAACTATTTGGTTCCCATTGAAGTCCATTATATGGAGAAAAATCCTGGAATGTTTTCATCAAAAACCTTAATTTCTTTTCGACTGAAAAAAGAAAGACATGGACATCTTGGGTGACATGGGGGTGAGTAAATTATCAGCAAAAAATTGTTTTAAGTAAACTACTCCTTTCAGTATAGTGATGCCATCGAAGAATCATTTAGGATTCCCCAAAGAACCTTTAGGTGGACAGCTATTAGAAGAACCATGTTTTTCTTGGCATATAAACAACATTTTAATAGTCAAAATAACCTTTTCCCATCTTTTGTTCAATGGAAAAATCCATGGATGTTAAAGGTTCTTCATGAAACCAGGATGCCAATAAGTTACCTTTATATTAAAGAGTGTGAGCACTTACCCTGCTCTTCTTTAAAGGCTTCACACAGGAAGTAGCACTCTCGTTGAATATGTTCTTCTAGAGTCCTCCTCCCCTCTCCAAAGTTTTTCAGGTGACTCATGGCAAACTGCTGTTGTTTCCGCCATGAGTAGCCATTGTTAAAGGAGATCCCTTTCTCAGTCAGGAGTCAGCGTCAAAGACAATAGAGGGAAATTGTGTTTAGGCCTGGTGTACAAGCTAGTTTTCTAACAAAAATAGTTTGCATTTAAACACTTTGCTAATCTGCAATAAAACTATATAACTGAATAATGCTGCTTTGATTCCATATACTGTAGATGCATTATAAACAGGCACTTTCTTTAAAATAAAAACCATTGCTTATTGGTATTGTTTATATATATTAGCTGATGAATACACCTACCTCTGCCTTTATAAAGTGTGTCAAATAAAGGCGAAATAGGGCGGTCGATGAAGTTTTCCCCTTGAGTGATCAAAACCTCTTTAACTATTTTATACCCAGACACATACACTATTTTATCATATCCATTTCTGATGCTGAAGATGTTCCCATACTTCTCAATTAGCTGGAAAAGTAACACGTAGCACATGTGAAAATACAAATCTGTATTACTTGATCATATATTACATTTATTATTACATTATTAAATCTAAATGTAATTCAATTATTTCAGTGTCTTAATCCAAGAGTGCCTCACCTGGTCCACAGTTTTATAGTTAACATCAGTGAAGACATTTCCTAGGATGGGTATTGGCCAGGGTCCTGGTGGAAAATTTGCTGGATTTTTATTTCTGATCATATCTAAAAGCAGCAGCAGTAAACAAATAAAAAACAAGCTGCTTTTAAAATCTAGGCTCTCGTATAAGGAGTATAAAATCATGGTTGAGTCCATGGACAGCAAACTCTTCTGAAGTAAACTTATTTCAGCCTGACTGTTGGGTGAAAGGGTGTGTGTGAGAGAGAGAGTTCACATGCACTTTTTATCTGGAAAAAAAGTTAGTGTGGGTCTCAGATATGAGAGCCCTTATGTAACTATGTTATGTGTTGAATGCCTAAGTTTACACTATAGTTTCCAACAATAACACCCCCAATCCAACCTCTGTATGAACTAGTACTCTGCATTCCAAAAGAATCTTTACCAGGAACTGGTCATGATTAATGTTATACAGTTGAACTACAGACTGAGATAAGCCACACATGCATGCTGACAGCAGAATGGTACTTAATGCATAATAGCACAGTCTATGTACATTATACTACAACTAAAACATAATATGTGTAGTGTACCATATGAATGCATGAGTCCTTGCAGCTGGAGCCTTTGTTTCTGAACGATTAAGCAGTCGAGAAGGATTGGGGGAGGTAATAAGACACCCTTTGTGCAACCTAATTCTCTGCAGAAACGTTGTGAGATGTACTGTAGGCCTAATATGTGCTGCTCCATTTTCAAAATAAGAGATTTTTACATCTAAACTCTACTTATCGTACTTTTTAAAATGGGACAAAAGAATGTGGACCTCCTGCACACTGAGAGAGGGGGCATTTATCCAACCTAAATAAACAAGCACACACACTGAATCTAAAATGGAGTTTGTCCCTGCTATGTGCAGTCTGTACACTCAAAATGTTTCAGTGTTCAAGAGGAAGAGGCCTCTCGTGGCGTCTGGGCGCCAATGTTACATAATACCTCAGCTGTTGTTTAGTAATGAGTCTGTCTGTGACTGAAACCTTCCTTCACTGGGTTGTAGTTAAAAGAACTTAAAGAATATTTTTTGTGTGCAACAATACTATTCATCTATGTATTTTTGTATGAAACAGATATATTTTTATTTGACAAACGTTCAACTCAGGTGTAATTTATTTCCATGACAAATAGCACTTCAGTAAATCATTTACAAAGTGCATTACGACACATATGGATACATGAACTTTATACAAATATAGAAAAAAACAAGTTGACATGTATGTATTTGGCAGTTGCTTTAATCTAAAGTGATTAATGTAGCCCTGCCCCTTTTCCAGAGGCGGACAGAGTACACAGCTTTATTAATTGAGTAAAAGTACAGATACCCCTTGCTAAATTTTACTCAAGTAAAAAGTACTACAGTCAGATGTCTACTTGAGTAAAAGTACTGAAGTACGTGTTTTTAAAAGTACTTGAGTTTCAAGAGTACAAGAGTACATTTTCTAAATATTGCAATACTACTGCCACAGTGCTTACATTTATGAACAGAAACGGCCTACATGGAGTTATGAAAAATGTTAATGTCAATACCTTGGAGAATGTAAAAGGAATTTAAAGTAAAATCAAGTCATATATTTACCTTTTTACCATGTTGCTTTACTTAAAGGTGCAGTGTGGGATTTTTAGCAACATCTGTCGCTAGAGCACCTATTGAGATCAGGGGAGTGAGGTTTACTCGCACAGCAACTACTAGGTGGCCTCCGTTACATAACATTCGTTTGAGAGCGAAACAACAAATTGAGGGTTTCCGAGATTTTTCTTATTTCCATTTTTTTTTAAGTAGTTACTTTTTACTCACGGTTATGAATAGAAATGTAGTGGAGTAAAGAGTACAATATTTCCCTCTCAAATGTACTTGAGTAAAGTCATGAGTACTCCCCAAAAATGATACTCGAGTAAAGTACAGATCCCTCAAAATTGTACTTAAGTACTGTACTCAAGTAAATGTACTCCAATACTGTCCGGCTCTGCCCTTTTCATTGCTGCACTCATTGTGTTCTGTCTTCCAGTTTGTATTTCCGCAGCATGAAGGGAACGATCTTTCAGATTTTGAATGAACCACTTGTTTTAAAATCTTCCCGGTCTACCGCCATTTGTTATGCATCCACTTCAAACATCACAATGCTGACGAAAACTTCCGTCAACTCTACAACAAGTAAATTTACTTCGACAGTGATGCCATAGAAAAATACAGAGCCACCACAAAAGTGGAAGTTCAAACTCAAAATTCTAAAGATGGCTTTGCACTTAAGGTTTATACACTTTCATTGGTTCATACATTCCCTGGGAATTAAACCCATGACCTTGGCATTGCTTGTACCATACTCTACTGTTTGCCCTACAGGAATTATAGCTTTTGTAATGATGATGATTATAATGATATTGCATTTTGAAAAATTTAAAGATTATGGTAACAAAAACTGTAGCTTGTGGTGTAGTCACGGTTGATGTTCAGCCAGAAAAGCATATCAGAAAACATGCTTTATGTCTGATGTTGAATGATTTTGTTTTGTTCTAACGTGAGGACACACAAATGCGGAAAGGGAGCAGGAGCATATGTGAACCAGATCTCGCCCTCCAAACTGGGTTCCTCTCCCTGGACATTTGGAGATGGTGACTTGCTGCAGCAGGGAGGTGAAGAACAGGAAGAGCACATTACGAGCCAGCTGCTCTCCCAAACACGCTCTCTTCCTGTAAGCAAAGAGCCATACGGGAAAATTACATTTCGTATTGTAGCATTGAGAAGAAAAAAAACAACTAACTAGAAGTATGAAATCGCTTCTAACCTAGGACAAATTTTCAGCTTTTCCAGCAACAAGTTTTGATGAGTATACAATTATAATGATAAGCCCAAACACTGTTTTAACGTCTGACAATTGCTCACTGAAACGCTCAACTCTCAATATACCATGAGCATTTCAGCAGTTCATCCTAAACGTCCTCTCTCACATCAAGCGTTGTAAGGTCAAACAAAAATAACTGACCAATTCGATTCCTTATTCCCGATATTTTTGACGCGGCTCTGTAAATGTATATTGTGTTTGTTGCATAACAGCTTGAGAGTTCATTCATTCATTGTGCCAGAAAAACTACTTTGTCTACATCTTAACATTGGTTGGTTTATAAAAGCATACTGCCCTCTCAATTCACATTAATGTTGATACATCAAGTTCAATTAGTGTGTGCTTGTCTTGCTTTTTACTACCAGAAGTTAAAAAGATAAATACATATCACTTTATATTACCTGCTGAAAATGGTAGGAAGGCATCTCTCTTCCGAAACTGGCCATTTTCATCCAGGAAGTGTCCTGGGTTAAAGGTGTCAGGGGTTTCCCATTCATTTGGATCATGCAGGACTGAAGACATGTTTGTTGTCATAGAGGTGCCCTAATAAAGAGAGAATGAAAACTATTGCATTTATGCAGAATCCAGTACAGAAACAATGACTGGTTGTCTTAAGACTTTAATACCAACATTAGACTGTTTTCTATTAAACTACCTATCTATAATTCAACCAAGAATGGAATAGAATAGAATAGAATAGAATAGGAATAATATACCTTAGGAATGAAGTATCCCCCTAGTGTTGTGTCTTTAGCAACTTGTTTAGGGAATCCCAGTGGAACAACATCCCCGAATCTTTGAGTCTCATGGATAACCGCATTCAGTATATGGCATATTGACTCTGTCAGCTAAGCAAGGTTGACGTGACTGTCCAATCTCCCTGTTCAGATCTCTGCCTGGACCTTTTCTGAAAGGGAAATACAAGTTGGGACAAGTGGGGACATTTATGTACAATATTAATGTCCCCAAACAGAAACCACACTAACCCTGTATTTTCTGGAAATTTGATCATAAAAAGTAAGAGCCCAGCGTAATGTAGTAGCAGAGGTCTCTGTCCCGGCCTCAATCATGTCTAGGCATGATATCACTAACCCTTCTATGTTAAAACCAGCCTCAGGATCACTCTTTTTCTTGATGGGGGGAGGGGGGATAGAGTATTGTATTATTCAAATGGGGGGAGTATTGAATTATTCAAACTTTTAATTAAAAAATCCCATTTTAGTTACCCTTTCCATCTCGACCAGGTAGTTGTCTATAAAGTCACGTGGGTTTGAAGGGTCCCAGTCCTCTTTGTGTTTGATGATCTCTCCTCTCAGGAAGTCTGTGATCGTCTTATAGTTGGAAAACATGGTCTGGTGGGGGCCGGGTAAATATTCCAAGAGCCAAGGACACACATTATATAGCTGTAAGACATGAAATAGCGGGTGATGAAAATCGATTTTTTTAGAGTATCAAAGTAGTGTCTAAAGATGCTGTCATGAATCAGTACTCAGTAAAGTACAGTATCACCTGTGCTCTAAAAGTGCCTGCTATCTGAACACATTGATTGTCAAAGACGCAGAATTCTTTGGTAACTTTCATCGTGTAATAGTCAAAGCGTTGTCCAAATGTCAAACAGGCAACTGTATTTGAGACAGCACTGTTTAAGGTGGCCATAGGGTTGAAAGGTCCTGTTTGGGAGAAAGCATGAATATTTATCAAACTGGCAAATTGTTTTCATCCTTCTTTGCCCCAGTAATCCAGTTGATTACATTTACTCTACCTTTTTCTGCCTTAAAAGCATCAGCAAAGATAGACACACTCTTGCTGGATGCTGAGCTCAAGGTCTTTCTTCCCCTCTCCGAAAGTCCGCAAATGGATGGCAGCAAACTTCCTATGCGTTCGCCATGGGTATCCATTACTCATTGTTAAACCTACATAATGACATGTAAAGATGAAAGTTTGACCATTTTAGAATAAAACTGGTTTAATTTTAAGCATTATAGTCAGTATACTTACCAAGTCCCTTAAAAACTTTATGAAACAGTGGGACTTTTGGACGGTCAACGAAACTGTCAATCTGAGTAACGAGGGCCTCCTTTACCATTTTATATCCAGACACGATTATCATTTTATCACTGCCCACTCTTAAGCTGAACACCTTCCCGTAGACATCAGCCAACTAAAATAAAAAAATAATAATTATAGGCTCTATCACCTATTGCCTCCAATGGTGTTACAGTGTACAGTGCCATTTTAAGATTGTTTGTAATTTGTTTGTTTTTTTGTGATTTATTATTTTTTTGTGATTCTCTTGACTACTCCTAACTAAAATGCTTTGTGAAATAATCTTAGAGCAAAAATTTTCAGGAGTCCTAAAATTAGGAACAACACAGCCATTCATTTTAAGACTTTCTCCTAAATAGGCAAGTTAGGAGCTACTTTTAGCCTTAAAGTGATAGTTTATTTTGAAATTAATTTTTGATATGTTTTAGCTTACCTCAAGGGCATCCAAGATGTAGGTGTCTTTGTTTCCACAGTATTTTCAATTTTGATATTTTTAGGTTTAGGTTCTTGTCTGTCAGTCATATAATGCAGGTAAATGGGGTCCACCTCAAAAAGCATGCACAGAGAAGTCCAAATTAAACATGATTTAATGACTCGTAAATGTAAGTACACATTGATGGCCTAAGAACACGAAACCAGCGGTTTGTGTGAGAAAACAAACAGTATTTATATCGTTTTTACCTCTTGTAATTACAGTCACTTCCAAGTACTCTGAGGGAGCACAAGCGCCGAAAGTGATCTCTCGCGCGTGTACGACACTCATTGTTTTGCACAGAGATCGCGGAAGTTTTACCTTTCACTGTGAAGATCTAAACATATTTAGATATACAGGAAATCGCAATGGAAAACGATTTAGATATATCAACAGTCGGGGTGTAACGGTTCACAAAATTCACGGTTCGGTTCGATATAGTTTGGTACGTTTCCGATACAGCAAAAAGAAAGAAAGAAAAACTAACATTATAAAGTATGATATTTTTTAACTTTGAGCAAAGATGGAGCTTTACTTGACTTTTCTTAGGAGCATATAAAACAAACCAGCTCCTTGGACAAAATGAAATATAATATTGTAGTAGTTATAACAAACCGTTCAGTTCAAAAATGCGTACCGAAAACCGAACTGAAAGCCTCGTACCGAACAGTTCAATTGAATACGTGTATCTTTACACCCCTAATCAACAGACAACGTTGAATTTTTTCACAACCACATTTAGATCACTTCCGCGCTTTCCGGCGCTTACGCAGACCTAAGCGCCCGCGCCCTCAGATCACTTGGACGTGGCTGTGGTTACAAGAGGTAAAAACTATATAAATACTGTTCGTTTTCTCACACAAACTGCTTATTTCGTGTCTTAGGCCATCAACGTGTACTTACATTTACGAGTCATTAAATCATGTTTAATTTGCACTTCTCTGTGCATGCTCTTTGAGGTGGACCCCATATACCTGCATTATATGACTGACAGACAAGAACAGTTTGACCTAAAAATATCAAAATTGAAAATACTGTGGAAACAAAGAAACCTACATCTTGGATGCCTTTGAGGTAAGCTAAAACATATATAAAAAAATATATTTCAAAGTGAACTATCCCTTTAAGATTTTTGTGAATATGGCCCAAGAAACATTAATATAGTCTTAACATTTTTAAGTACAGAAACAAGAAAATAAATTAAAACAAATGTAAATTGACAGACATGCAAATTGAAAACATTAATTTAGCTCCTACCTGATGCATGTTCTTAAAATCCATCTTAGTGAAGACAGTTCCCAGGAATGGCAAAGGCCAGGGTCCTGGGGGGTAATTGGAAGGATTCTTATTTTTGATAATATCAGCAATGAGCAGAAATACAAAAAATAAAATGATCCAGCTTTTAAAACCGAAGATGTCAAATAAGAAGTGTAAGAACATGGTGGTAGGAGAAATGGCAGGTTCCCTTTGTCTTGTTTGAAATCTGTGATCTGTAAAGTACTTATGAACAGGACTGGGAAATGTATCCCTGGAGGGGAGGAGAGGGATATTACGTAACATCTGAAGGGACACTCCAGATTCCCGGAAGGACAATTACCCTATGAACACAAATTTATCAAGAGTAAAAGTTACAAAATGTTAAGATATGAACATGAGGTATATGGGCAATAATATATACTGTGTATACCTTATGTAAATGTTTTTTTTCTGTACATTTAATTGCACATGCATAGTAATATAATTTGCCTCTTCTTTATCATTTCCCACTCTTTCATATTCTTTGGTATATTTTTGCATGTACAATCTTCACAAGTTCATTGCAGAATCTGAACAATTATTAACCAGAAACTGGTCACAGTTCATACTTAAGAGCCAGTCTGCTGTCTATCTGTTCTGCAGAGATATATGTGACACTATCTCTGGTTTGCAAATGAGAAATAGTTAGTTGTAATATAAACATGTGATATATATATAAAAATCAAAATAGCACTATATCATTTACACAGGTGGCTATACTTTATTATTATTACAAGATATATATGTTGATCCATTACATACACTTATCAGAACAAATAGCTTTTTGCATTAAATCATTGTGAATATATTGGTATGATATTACATTGGTAATATCTTGGTAACCGTGATTAGTAACAAATAATAACTTACATGTTGGTAGATAGATGTGCCTTTTTTTTAGGGATACACTAAAACGTTTTTTGTTTTTTTGTTTTATTCAATATATGCTTGTGTTAAAATTCTACACTGAAGAAAGATATTTTTCTTGAGTATGTAGCATTCATATAATTATCATGCAACTGAGTAGATATTCTACTATAAAAGATACTTGTAAACATGCTTAGTTGTTTCTTGTTCAAACTATAGTAGGCTGTGCTTGGAAAATAATCAGGGTGGGAAAACACAAAAACCAAACCTGACAAATCCACTTCTGGCCATTTTTGCGCAGTCTCATGCCAATTCGTCATATAACTGACGTTTTGGGACATCTTTTGACCATTCGTCAATATACGACTTTTCAGGGACCCCTTAAACGTCGGTAGATGACGTTATGGGATCCTAACTCTACCCCAGACCTAAACCTACCCCTAAACCCAACTCGTCACCAAAATGACGTTAAAGGTAAAGCGTCAGTTGTATGACGACCCGGGATCGTCATCTACCGACATTTAAGGGGGCCCTAAAAGTCGTATATTGACGAATGGTCAAAAGACGTCTCAAAACGTTAGTTATATGACGAATTGGGATGAGACTGTGTTATTTTGGGATGACTGTTGACATTAACTTTTCAGTAACAGTTCAAAAGACTCTAGCTTTCTACGTCTCAAACTTTTGAGGTGGAAACATGCCGCACCCCCTTCTACTGATACATGGCTGAAAGAAGCATTCACTTGCATTAAATTGAAAAAAAAAAACAGAAAAACTAAAGAAGAAATTTGAAATATAAAATACATTTTTTTTAAAAAGAACCAGCCCTGAAGTCATAAAGCAAATATGAAAAATAGAGTATTTTTTGATACATTGCTTTCTATTCATCCATGCATTTAAACATATATAATAGTAAAAAACGTTTTTTTTTGAAAGATTAGACATAAGAAATATATATACACTCTAACGTGAGGACACACAAATGCGGAAGGGAGCAGGAGCATATGTGAACCAGACTCTCGCCTCCAAACTGGGTTCCTCTCCTGGACATTTGGAGATGGTGAATTGCTGCAGCAGGGAGGTGAAGTATAAGAAGAGCTCCTGACGAGCCAGCTGCTCTCCCAAACATGCTCTCTTTCCTGTAAGCAAATGTCATCAACTTAAGTTAAAATCCATAACGTAGCAGGGACAAAATAGATTTAATATGGACCCAAAGTCAATGAAAAGGACTAAATACAAGCATATCACTTTTTGAGAAGACATATCAGGTGGTGTGTTTACAAAATTTTACCTGCTGAAAACGGTAGGAAGGCATCTCTCTTCCGGAAACTGGCCATTTTCATCCAGGAAGTGTCCTGGGTTAAAGGTGTCTGGGGTTTCCCATTCATTTGGATCATGCAGGACTGAAGACAGGTTTGTTGTTATAGAGGTGCCCTAATAAAGAGAGAATGAAATCTTTACCATTCTAGACACGACTTAGATCCCAAATAGAGTATATTATTATTATATAGAGTATATTTTATGAGAATAGAATAGAATAAATACCTTAGGAATGAAGTACCCCCCTAGTGTTGTGTGCTTTAACAGCTTGTTTAGGGAATCCCAGTGGAACAACATCCCCGAATCTTTGAGTCTCATGGATAACAGCATCGGTGTATGGCATATTAACTCTGTCAGCTAAGCAAGGTTGACGTGACTGTCCAATCACCCTGTCGATCTCTGCCTGGATCTTTTCTGAATGGAAAATATAAGTATTACTTTTATATTGTGTGTTTTCAGACAAACCTATTCATGGAAAGCTTCTGGACCAGATGCATTCGCAAGCTAATTAACTCCGCTCTGAAAATCAGAAAAATACACTCACCTTGTACTTCTGGGAACTTGATAATAAAAAGCAGACCCCAGCGCAATGTTGTAGTTGCGGTTTCTGTCCCGGCTTCAATCAGGTCTAGACAAGACACAACTAAACCCTTCTATGTTAAAACCAGCCTCAGGATCACTCTTTTTCTGGAAAGAGTTAGGAATCAACACAAAACATGTGCAAGAAAATAATGCATACACATTAAGTTCTTCACAGGCACGGCACTCTCTTTTTAAAAAAGTGTCTCAGGCTGATCAAACGGCAATTTCAAAACAAATACTTTACTCAAAGTAATTCAAAAGAATGATAAAAGAAAATCCTATTTTAGTTACTGTACCTTTTCCATTTCAGTCAGGTAGTTGTCTATAAAGTCACGTGGGTTTGAAGGGTCCCAGTCCTCTTTGTGTTTGATGATCTCTCCTCTTAGGATGTCTGCGATTTTCTTATAGTTGGAAAAAATGGTCTGGTGGGGGCCGGGTAAATAATCAAAGAGCCAGGGACACACATTATACAGCTGTAAGACATGAAATAGTGGGTGATGAAAATATTTTTTAATTATAATTAATTAAAAGGAAGTGAGAATATTAAAGTGTGGATGCTGTCGTGAATCAGTACCTGTGCTCTAGGAGAGCCTATTAACTGAATGCATTCGAGTGTCAAGACGCAGAATCCTTTGGTAAAATTCATCATGATAATCAAAACGTTGTCCAAATATCAAGCAAGAGATGATATTTGAAAACAGCACTGTTTAAGGTGACCATGGGGTTGAAAGGAGCTATTTGGGAGAAAACACAGTTATGTATATATATGCATATGGATATGTCATTATTTAGCAAGTTCTTCCAAATTCATTTAGAGTTCAAATAATACCCCTTTCTGCCCTAAACGCATCACAAAGGTAGACACATTCTTGTTGGATCCTGAGCTCAAGACTTCCTTTCCCCATTCCAAAGGTCCGCAAATGGGACACAGCAAACTTCCTATGCATCCGCCACAGGTATCCATTACTCAGTATTGCACCTTCATAATATGAATGAAAGAATTTCAATAACTAAATAGGCACTGTTTATCAGCAAATAATGTTATGAATATTAACTAGTTTACAGTGTTGCCTTTTTAAGCAAAAAAGTCATGACCCGTGTACTTACCAAGTCCCTTAAAAACTTTATGAAACAGTGGGACATGTGGACGGTCAACGAAACTGTCAATCTGAGTAATGAGGGCTTCCTTTACCATTTTATATCCAGACACGATTATCATTTTATCACTGCCCACTCTTAGGCTGAACACCTTCCCGTAACATTAGCCAACTAAAATAAAAAGAAAATGAAAGTATCATAATAATAACACTTATTATTATTATCAAATATTAATATATATATATATATATATATATATATATATATATATATATATATATATATACCATGTATATCAAAGCTTTAAGATCGGTAAGATTTTTTATGTTTTTAAAAGAAGTCTCCTCTGCTCACCAAGGCTGCAATTTTTTTGATAAAAAATACACAAAAAACAGTAATATTGTGAAATATTATGACAATTTAAAATGACTTTTTTATGTTAATATAAATTAAAATGTAATTTATTCCTCTGAAAAAAAGCTGAATTTTCAGCATCATTACTCCAGTCTTCAGTGTTACATGATCCTGCACAAATCACTCTAATATGATGATTTTATGCTCCAAAAACATGTATGATTATTATCCATGTTGAAAACAGTTTTTTACATTCTTATTTCAGGATTCTTTGATGAATAGAAAGTTCAAAAGAACAGCTTTTATCTGAAATGGGAAGCTTTTGTTACATTAAACACTACCCTTTAAAAAGTTTGGGGTCAGTAAGAATTTGTATTTTATTTTTGGGAAATAAATAAGAAATCAATACTTCTATTCATCAAGGATGAGTTACATTGATCAAAAGTTACAGTAAAGACATTTATAATGTTAGAAAAGATTCTAATTAAATAAATGCTGTTCTTTGAACTTTCTATTCATCAAAGAATCCTGAAAATAAAAATGTAAAAAACTGTTTTCAACATGGATAATAATCATAATCATATATATATATATATATATATATATATATATATATATATATATATATATATATATATATATATATATATATATATATATATATATATATATATATATATATATATATATATATATATATATATATATATATAGTACTGTCAACTTGCTAACATCCACCATTCTTTTAATTAAGAAATAGGGCAATATAAAATAAATGTATAGTCTAAAATGAATGTTAATCAACAGACGTGCAAACATTTATGCATTTAATTTAAAATAATTTGCTCCTACCTTATCCATGTTCTTAAAATCTAGCTCAGTGAAGACATTTCCCAGGGAATGGTAAAGGCCAGGGTCCTGGGGGGAACCTGGAAGGATTCCTATATTTGATAATATCTGCAAGTAGCAGTAAAACAAAACTTAATATGATCCAGCTTTTAAAATCAAAACACTGATAAATAAAGTCCAGGATCATGATGTTAAAAAATGGCACGTTCCCTTTGTCAGAAAATATCAAAGCACTGAAGTTGTCAGAGTTGTCAGTAGCAGTCTGGTAGTCTAGAAACAGGGTCGTCGTTTAAGCAATGCAACTGGTGGTGGTCGTTGGGACCGCACCAGGCCCTCCCAGACGGACATTTCACACCCCTGTAGATGCTTGGGACGGCCCTGATGAGAAAGAGACTTGTATACATGGGAGTGGAGAGAGATAACAAAAGTCCCAGCAGATTCCAGAAAGCTGGGCAACTGATATTATTTACTACGAACTATAATTCCTCTTAACACATAGATTTGCCAAGAAATCTAAACAACATGGGATACAGATAAGCATACTTAACATACATTTTCTTGACTTGTATTTTATATACCTCATCAGATTGTATCGTTTTTCTTTTTTATTATTATTATGTCTTTCTAGGCATGACTTCACTTTTATCGAGCAATTTACTTCATGTCTTGGCTTGCAGCCTCAAACACCTAACATTAATCGTTTAGTGAAGAGGGCGTGTATTAGTTCAGCTCGCGCTAGAATGCTATTCGTTCACGCTAGTGTCAGTCATTACAGGCAAAAAAACTACGTGGCTGTGTAAGCATCACAGTCTATGGTAAATATATATATTTTTTAAATCAAATTTTCGATTTGTTCGTTCACGAACAGGTTTGTTCCCCTGGAATATTTATTTAAGACCATGTTTTTGTATGAAAGTACAAACTAAAGTTAATAAGGAAGTAAACAACTAGCAGCTAAGATAACAATCTCTTGTGCAGAGCAAGGAGATAAAAGCGTGAAAATGGTTTTGGAGAACATTTTGTTTTTAGCCGCCCAGTATGGCAAGACGTTTTATCATTTTAACCTACTAGTCTCTATTTTCATGCTACTAATAGGCTTACTTATTTTTTTTAGATATCTATCCATTGAGTACTTATATTCATTAACTAGATAGACTAGACGGATTTCAGAAAAATGGCCTTCTATAAGAAGTAAGGAGCATTTATGGGTACAAGTCGGGTACCGGCCTATACTTACATATTTCAAGGGTGCTGAGTCCAAAAAAACTGGTACCCAAGCGAAATTTTGAGTTTTTTACCTTCTAATTTGCATATCAAAATGGCCGCCAAATTGCCTATCTTGCTCAGTCGTTGGACAATTTTCTCCTAGTTTTTTTGTAAGTAGGCAATCAAAATGAGGAAATTTAGTTTTTAGATCGATAGTCAAGGGTCAGAGCAAAGATATATCTTGGAGGCTCACTGCCTTTTATATGTATATATATTTGCAAATTACCAACTTTTAAGGCGAAACACTAGGTGAATAGGGTAAGATTTTTAAATAATAGATATCACCATGAAACTTCCTCAGTTGATTACTTACACAAGTATATATAAAAAATGTATTATAAGTTTTTGAAATTTGTGTGTTTAATTATGCAAATTAGGCATTATCTCATTAAATATGCCCAATTTTGCATATATTTTCGGTAGATAGATCTGAACATATGATAAAGCCAGGTGCAAAATATATATTTTTTTCATTTTGTTTACAAGGCTTGGTACTGAATCCTTGTCAAACTAGCCTACAGTTTCAGAGTAGCTTCCCCAGTACTTTTGTTTTACAAGTGTAAATGTGAGTAGTTTGTGTATTTTCCTTTTTATTGGATCACTGAACGGGAGGGGTTGGCTGTGGTTATAATTTGATTTTGTGTATTATTTTCACGTAGTTGGTTAATTTTTTTTCCCACTGTGTTTGTGTGTGTATGTTGGATATTGAGTGTGGGACGGAAATCCAAAGTGTCTCTGTTGGTTATCTTCCTCTTTGTTCAAGGGAAGGTGTTCAGAGCGACTGAAGGGAGCAAAATCCTGTTCAGACATTCCTTTGACCTTCATCCAAACAGACAAACTTATTTACAATCCAGGTCAAACAGGTGAGCTGTGAATGACCCTTGGTTGAAGCTGTCACCTTCAAATGCATTATGCAATATATGTGAGTTTGTTGGTGTCTTTGCAGTTAATTTCAGAGTTGTTTCCATGGATCCCAAATTTGTGCCTTTTGATCAAATGGTAAGACCAGATGTTTCACCATTTTGAGTGTTCTGACCATAAATGAAAAGTAAATTAAATGCAGGTTCTTTTAAGATGCAGAAATTTCAACTTCAATGACTGCTTTTAAATGTTTATTATTCCGGTCTGTCTTCCAGTACAATCTGCTCGGGGTGAAGGTGAGTTTGCTTCGGTGTTAAGACTTTGAATGGAGCTAATGCAGCTTTTGGCACTTTACTTCTTTGCAGATTTTCTCTGAGCTGTTAATTTCTTTTAATAGGACAAAGATAATAACCGGATTGGTCAGTGGACAAATGTTTCCTCAATGGAGCTGATATTGGAGCTTTCTCAGTTGAACCCAGAGGCTCAGATGGGGATGTACACACTAAAGGCTTTTATTGCTGACCGAGAAGTCTCCCAAGTTTTTGAGGTGAAAAAAATACGGTAAGTTGTTGTGTATGTGCAGTTCAATGACAGATCTGAGGCCTTAACCTAAAGCGCTTTGTTTCTGGTTTAGTTTTGCCCAAGTCTGATGTGACTAAACACACCGCAGACCTACAGCGTTGCAGTTATGGGACTGAAAGTTGAGTCCTGTGCCAAGTGAGTGATGCTTTATTTTCTTGTCTTGTGGTTGGTCAGTTCTTTATCTTGTTCTGATGTTTCCCAGATTGTCCGTTCCAGTTGTCTGTCAGCGTCGATATGGCTCCAGCAGTGCAGATTCTGGTCTACAGCGTTCTTCCCAGTAAGAATGTAGTTGCTGCTAATGTGCCGTTTGACACCGATTTGTGTTTCCAGAACCATATACTGTATGATGTGGCTATTTTTCAATTTGGGAATGTTGGTGTGTGTTGGTCTTTGTTCCAGGTGTCTCTGCAGTTTTCTCCAGCTACGGCTGTTCCTGCGGAGGGATGTTTTAATGTGACGGTCTGGAAAGATGGACGGAAGTAAGATATTTCATTTTTATTTTTTTTCAAAGGCCGAAGGACCGAAAGGCCGAAGGACCAAAGGTAAATAAATTAAATAAATCCATCCATCCAGTTTTGGGGACCCATGGCCCCCCCATGGCGTCCGCCTCGAGGATCCCCTTGCGTGTGGCCTCAGAGCGGGGCGCCTTGGCCCCCAAATGGAAATCGGAGATATACATCTTGTTCGGCTTGAGCCAGGGATCAAGTGATGCAGAAATCATGATCTCTAGCTCAAACGGTCTCAGGAGTTATGCGCAATTTAGTACTTTTAGATTTTTTTTTCTTTCTAGCAAATACAATAGGTTTTCAGCACTTCGTGCTTGAAAACCTAATAATGAGAGACCTTTTTGACGATTATAGCGCCACCTATGATCCAATCCTCACGAAACTTTGCATGCTTCCTAACCATGTTAGGACACATGCTCATCGATTTTTGTGAAGTTGTGACTTTTGGGGGGGGATTTATTGGCTTTTGGCTGTATTTTTGCCAGGGACCACATTCTAAATGACCCTGTTGTAGCCAACCAAATGCAAAATTTCAACTTTTTTTCGAATAATTATTTATCTAGAGAGTCCAGAGAATAGGCCTAGACTGGTTTGGTCCCGATTGGGCAAAAAACCAGGGACTAGTTCGCAAAAGTAGGTTTTCAGACAAAAAACGACATAGCAGTTTTCTGAAGTCACAATTTAGCACAAGTAAAATTTAAAAAAGGGAGAAAAAGGCAACTACATTGATAATGTAACTGGAAAAACAAGAAAAATTAATGTCTGGTTTCCATTTTTAATTTTTTCATTTGCATTTTATGGTCAGAAAATTGAATTGTGAAGCGTTACACGGACCAAAATATGACCCATAAATCGTAATCCTTTGCTGCGTCCAATTCGCCTACTTAGGCTACTCTTTGTGAAGAAAAAGTACATAGCCTCAGCTACTGTACAGTGCTTGAAGTGGGGGAAAAGGTGCCGGTAGGCCTTTGCATTTGGCAAGTCGTGTGTGCGGGCATTTTACACAGACAACACACATTGTGGATTTGAGAGTGGACTCATATACTCCCAAGAGTGTTAATTTAACAGTTTTTGCTGTGTACAAAGAGCCGTAGTTAGACTGACAAGCTGAGCCATATCGCATAAATTATCGCTGGCGATATTTCCGCGATATTAATGCGTTATGGCTCAGCTTGTCAGTTAACTGCGGCTCTTTGTCAGTTAACTGTGGCTCTTCGAACTTGACTTGACTTTGTGGTAAATGCCGCTCCATCTGAAAGCAGGTTAAAGAGATTTTAGCGTACTACTAATCAAGGAACCAGCTTTACCGACGAGATGCGCATAACAATGTGATGCGATATGTCGCCCAGCCCTACCTTTAACATCATTACATTCAAATGGCAAACACATTCGGAAAGTCTCCGCATGAAAGACCCACTACTGGCAGGTGAACGTGCGACAACATTTTCTCTCCGAAACGGAAAGAAATTTAATTAGATTGAATGGAGGATTTTAACTGTGACGAGATGATTGACAGGTCAGTTACGGCGATAGGATGCACGCGACAGATCTGTCCGTTAAAGATGTCGAAGTAGGCTACTACGTCCCAAAGCTTGCCTACTCTTTTATTACACACTCAAAAGTATGTACTTTTTCTTACAAAAAGAGTATGCTTTTAGGGCGTTTAGGAATTATTATAAGCACTCACTTCCTGATGTCTAGAGTAGGCTACTGCGCAGGCTCAAACCAGCCCGTTCTCATCCCAATACGTCATTTACCTGACGCTTTTGTTTTGACCATACGGACGCAGCAAAGAATTACGATTTATGGGTCGTATTTTGATTTCCGAATTTCATCTATAAACAGATCAAGGACAATCGGATAACGAGATTATTTTTCGTTTTCCGCTTTTAAAGGAGCTGTATGTAAGAAATTTATTTAAAATAATCATAAAATGGCCCTGATATATCACTAGACATTAAGAAATCATGTTCATTTCAAATACTTATATCACTGACAACAGTAGTCCAGCCAGGATATTGTCATTTAAAAAGTAAAGTTGCAGCCCTCAACTGATGTTGATGTTGTCATGTTGTGTTTTGGTATGATGCTCCACCCTCCACCGACTCTACCAGTCAGCCGCTACAAATGTGTCAGATAAAAAAATGTTGGATCCTGCTGCCTATCTGGCAACCTCGAGTCGGGGGAAGGGATACACTGCTCTACGGTATTTTGAATGTTATTGCAGTACCAGTTTTGGCCACAATCTTACATACAGCTCCTTTAATATCAGAACGAAAACGAAAAATTGGTTGTTTCCGTTTTTTGTTTTCTATATTAGGCTACTAATGGTTTGAGAAACGGCCGTTTTTCGCTTTTTGTTTTTTTCCTTTCAAAACGAAAATCCGTTGGCAGCCAAGCGGACCAGCTTTTGATTTCCGAAATTTCCATCTATAAAACAGATATGAGGACAATCGGATAACGAGATTGTTTTTCGCTTTTCCGTTTTTTAATATCAGAACGAAAAATAGTTGTTTTTTGTTTTTCTATTTACTAATGGTAATTGAGAAACGGGCCGTGCTTTCGGTTTAGTTTTTTCCTTTCAAAACGAAAATCGTTGGCACAAAGTACACGGACCGGAAACATAATACTGGATTGTGTGATGGATGCCAGGAAGAGGAGTCTGTAGAGCATATAATTTTGAGATGTAATAGGTATGGAGCACAGAGAGAGATGATGAGAAATAAACTGAGGAAGATGGGAGTTCAGAATATTACATTAAAAGGGTTATTGAGTAGTGATAGGGTTCAGACTAGAATTCTTATGACTTTCTTAAGAGAAATAGGGGTTTTTAATAGAATATAAATAAAGGTAGTATTGAAGAGGGTTAAAGTATAAATACTGATGTGGTAGTTGTGGTGGTAATAAAAATTATTGTTGTTATTAATAGTATAATTATTATACATACAGAATGAATGGGACTGAGGAGTGTGTGTGCGCCACCTGCTGGCGTATTTATTTAATATGAAGAAATTGTCCACTGAACAAATCTGAATCATTTCGGTGAACAAACTGAAAATGAACGAATCAAAAGAATTGAATGAATTGAAAATGAACGAATCCAAAGAAACGAAAGAATCAAAATGTCCACCACTAGGGACAAGTCAAAGACCCACCCACATTATTTTGCCTCCGACTTTGCTTACAGTCCGCTTAATTCTTACAGTCTGGTTCAAGATTTGTTTTTGATTTTGCACACGACAATCCACTAAATGTCAGTCGCCATGGACATGTTGCAGCTTTACGAGTGGATCGATATCAAAAGTATTTTGATATTTTCGTGTGTGTTTTTATTGCTGAGTGATTATACCAGAAATAAAGCGCCGAAGAACTTTCCTCCTGGACCATGGTCTTTACCGATTATAGGAGACCTTTCATCATATAGATATTAGTAAACTTCATCTTCAGTTTCCAGAGGTAAAATTCTTGCTGGGTAAATCGATGTTTCGATAGTAGGTGATCGCATGATGTAATTATGAACAGCTCGTTACTGCGTTCCAGACTAGTTTGGACGTTGGAATATCAAAATGTAAATGTTCTACTTCAGACCTCAGTTCCATGCAATCATAATGTTACGTTCCACATGTTGACCACATGATGTCGCCATGACATAACGAGAGGAGCATATTTTGTGTGTGTTTTATCAATAATGAAAAAAAAAACAGAATGAAAACAGCTATATTACTATAAATTAGTGTCTAATGTTTAAGTTCGTTTTTACATTTATTCATTTGTTTTTATTGAAATTACAATAACACAACGTATTACAAAATAAGCAAAATTCTGCATCTTCTATCAAAAATAAATCACGCACTAATACATTATCTTTTTCAACAGGTGAGAATCTCTTAACAGTTTAATGATGTTCTGTATTGAAGTTATCAAGAGTCGTAAAAAAACATACACTTTAGTAACTTCCATTTCCAAAAAAACTGGTATCACAATCCATAAACAGACCATTATTTCAGTTATTGTGACAAACTTATTTAAAAAAATCAAAAAGAAACTTAGGACCAAAATAAGTTGGTTTTTCAGTTACAACTGAAAAGTAAATGTAAGATTGTTTCCGTTTCCTTTAAAAAAACAACAACAACAAAAAAACAGCATAATAGTGAAAATCCTTCTCTAACTTAGCTACTAATAAAATAATTGCATATTAGTCTTGATTTGTGAAAAATATATATGGATTATTCCAAATAACACAGGAATGGGAAGAAAAATTTGTTTTAAGTTGACCAATGTCCATGCATCCAAAGCTTAGGCTAATTAATTTAATTGGGAGTTTGGTGCATTTAAAATCACTTAAAAAATTAAGACTGGCACATTTTGTAAAGGTTAGATTGGGGATAAAAAAACATGGAAAATTATTCTCACAAAAAAACAGTGCTTTATCCAGTTAATTTTAAATGTATTATTAATAGTGTATTTTTTACATTTATGCTCATTGGAAGCAGGAGTTGCGAACATCTTGAAAGTGATGTCAAATGATTCATGATAAAGGAATAATAGTATGAACTGAATAAAGTATTTCATTATTTCAGGAGCTAAGTTCTGACAACTTTATATTTCCAGCTGGTCAGACTGGGAATGTTAAACAGTCTAGCTAAAACTAGTTAAACCAGCTAGCCAATTAAACTAATAAACATGTCTGAATTCATTAATTTTTTTTTTTCAGAATGTTGGAAAATGTAGTTTAAGTTTGGTCTATTATAGCTTGTCACATGTAGTCAGAGTAAATAGGCTAAAATGAACGAAAAGTATTACAAATGATTGAAACCAAAGATATGTTGATACATTGGTGTTTTCAAATTACATTTTGCATGTAAAATATAAATAATTTAATTTTAGTCTGTGTAAATAGACCAAAATAAATGAAGGGGACATTAAAAACTATGGAAATGTACAATTTTTTCTAAGCTACATATGTTGATTTTGAAATCATATTTTACAGTTTGCAGAAAAATACGGCAAGATTTTCAGCCTTAAAATTTTTGGACCAAGGATTGTTGTGTTGAACGGATATGAACTAGTAAAGGACGTCTATACACAACAGGGTGATAACCTTTCTAATCGTCCCATGTTACCTTTATTTAGTGACATCGTTGGAGACAAAGGTCAGTATCTTAATGTTAAATTGGTGGCTTAGCATTTGATCATAAATTGTTGGTAATCTCTTTTTTTTGCAAGCAGGTTTAATTGTTAGCAATGGGTATAAATGGAAGCATCAGAGGAGATTCGCACTCTCAACTCTTCGAAACTTTGGATTGGGAAAGAAAAGTTTAGAGCCATCCATCAGTCTTGAGTGTTGCTTTCTGAATGAAGCCATTTCAAATGAACAAGGTATTTACCGAGGTTTGCTGACAATTGCATTTGAAATTTTAAGCAGTATGATTTACATGAACAACTGTTCCAGGTCGACCATTTGACCCTCGCTTACTTCTGAACAACGCTGTCTCAAATGTGATCTGTGTGCTTGTGTTTGGGAATCGAATCTCAGTACAGTGACCATGACTTCCAGTCTCTGTTGAAGAACATTAATGAAGCCATTTATCTGGAAGGAGGCATCTGGGCTCAAGTAAACATTTTCTAATTTTTACAAGTTAACTGTGCTTTCGTTCACTGCTCATCTACTTTTTCTTTTGATTTCTTTAGTTTTATAACATGTTCCCGTGGCTCATGCGTCTACTGCCTGGACCGCACAAGAACATTTTTGCTCTGTGGGAAAAAGTGCTTGACTTTGTTAAAGAGAAGGTGAATGCACACAGAGCAGATCATGATCCATCATATCCACGGGACTACATTGACTGCTTCCTTGCTGAGATGGACAAAGTAAGACCCTTCCTGAGGTCATACGGGAAAGCTCTGGTAACAAAAACGTATGGTTATTGAATTAAAATGGCTTTCATTTGTGTTCTTTAGCTTGAAGACGACACAGCAGCTGGGTTTGAAGTGGAGAACTTGTGTGTCTGTACTCTGGATCTGTTTGTGGCGGGAACTGAGACCACCTCCACCACTCTGTACTGGGGTCTCCTTTACATGATGAAATATCCTGAGATACAGGGTGAGAGCTTACTGTGAGAAATGGCACTCATATGCACATACACTCACCGGCCACTTTATTAGGTACCCCATGCTAGTAACGGGTTGGACCCCCTTTTGCCTTCAGAACTGCCTCAATTCTTCGTGGCATAGATTCAACAAGGTGCTGGAAGCATTCCTCAGGGAGTTTGGTCCATATTGACATGATGGCATCACACAGTTGCCGCGGATTTGTCGGCTGCACATCCATGATGCGAATCTTCCGTTCCACCACATCCCAAAGATGCTCTATTGGATTGAGATCTGGTGACTGTGGAGGCCATTTGAGTACAGCGAACTCATTGTCATGTTCAAGAAACCAGTCTGAGATGATTCCAGCTTTATGACATGGCGCATTATCCTGCTGAAAGTAGCCATCAGAAGTTGGGTACATTGTGGTCATAAAGGGATGGACATGGTCAGCAACAATACTCAGGTAGGCTGTGGCGTTGCAACGATGCTCAATTGGTACCAAGGGGCCCAAAGAGTGCCAAGAAAATATTCCCCACACCATGACACCACCAGCCTGAACCGTTGATACAAGGCAGGATGGATCCATGCTTTCATGTTGTAGATGTCAAATTCTGACCCTACCATCCGAATGTTGCAGCAGAAATCGAGACTCATCAGACCAGGCAATGTTTTTCCAATCTTCTATTGTCCAATTTCGATGAGCTTGTGCAAATTGTAGCCTCAGTTTCCTGTTCTTAGCTGAAAGGAGTGGCACCCGGTGTGGTCTTCTGCTGCTGTAGCCCATCTGCCTCAAAGTTCGACGTACTGTGCGTTCAGAGATGCTCTTCTGCCCACCTTGGTTGTAACGGGTGGTTATTTGAGTCACTGTTGCCCTTCTATCAGCTCGAACCAGTCTGGCCATTCTCCTCTGACCTCTGGCATCAACAAGGCATTTCCACCCACAGAACTGCCGCTCACTGGATGTTTTTTCTTTCGGACCATTCTCTGTAAACCCTAGAGATGGTTGTGCGTGAAAATCCCAGTAGATTAGCAGTTTCTGAAATACTCAGACCAGCCCTTCTGGCACCAACAATCATGCCACGTTCAAAGTCACTCAAATCACCTTTCTTCCCCATACTGATGCTCGGTTTGAACTGCAGGAGATTGTCTTGACCATGTCTACATGCCTGAAATGCACCGAGTTGCCGCCATGTGATTGGCTGCTTAGAAATTAAGTGTTAACGAGCAGTTGGACAGGTGTACCTAATAAAGTGGCCGGTGAGTGTACAAATTAATACACACTCACAATATCTCTAATTTTGTTTTGTTTTTTAGCCAAAGTTCAGGAGGAGATTGATCGTGTTGTGGGAGTGCTCACGACAACCAAGTCTATCAACATAGACAAGGACAGCATGCCCTAACACCAATGCTGTCATTCATGAAATACAGAGGATTGGAAATATTCTTCCATTAAATTTGGCCCGAGCTACAGTGGAAGATAGTCAGATAGGAAAATACTCTATCCCAAAGGTGGGCCTAGTGATGTTTAAAAGAGCTTAAAGGAGTAGTTCATTTTCAAAAAAACTTTTGGTGATTATTTACTCATCTCCATGTCATCCAAGATGTCCATGTCTTTCTTTCTTCAGTCAAAAAGAAATGAAGGTTTTTGATGAAACATTCCAGGATTTTTCTCCATATAATGAACTTCAATGGGAACTAAACGATTCAAGGTCCAAATGACCGTTTCATTGCAGCTTCAAAAGGGCTTTAAACAACATCAGACAGTGAATCAGGGTCTTATCAGAGCAAAACAATCGCTCATTTAAAAAATAAATAACAAAGTTTAAGTTTTAGAAGCACAAATGCTCGTCTGTTTTGTACTGCAATGCGCGTTCATGACTCTCCTGCTTCAAACTCGTTCATCAAAATGAACGAATCTTTTTTCCGAGTCATTTGGTTCATTCAACAAACAAAAACTTAACGAAAAGACACGAAAAAGATTTGTTCATTTTGATTAACGAGTCCAAACAGGGGAGTCACACAGAACAGAGCAAGGTGAGCATTTGTGCATCTAAAACTTAAACTTTGTTATTTATTTTTTAAATGAGCAAACGTTTCGCTAGATAAGACCCTTATTCATCGTCTGATGTCATTTAAAGCCCTTTGACGCTGCAATGAAACGGTCATTTGGGCTATTTGGCACCCAGTGAAGTCCATTATATGGAGAAAAATCCTGGAATGTTTTCATTAATAACCTTTTCGACTGAAGAAAGAATGACATGGACATCTTGTCAGCAAAATTATCAGCAATTTTTTTTTTTAAAGTGATCTACTCCTTTAAGCAGGGCATATTAGTTAAAGCACAGTATAGTACAAGTAGTGTGTATAATTTTATTCTTGTTAAGCCTCTTGTTGTTCTGTAGGGCACAATGGTGATTGGCAGTTTGACATCAGTGCTGTTTGATGAGTCCGAGTGGGAGACGCCTCACTCTTTTAATCCAGGTCACTTCCTGGATGCTGAGGGCAATTTCAGAAGGAGAGATGCCTTTTACCTTTTTCTCTAGGTAAAGGGAAACTCTGTTTCCCTCTAAAGTAATCCAAATATTTACATTGACAATGCTGAACCCCATAAATGATGCCCCCATAAAAAGACACCCTTTATGATTACCCTTTATTTTCTCTGATTTTCAGGAAAGAGAGTTTGTCTTGGAGAGCAACTGGCACGGATGGAGCTGTTTCTGTTTTCTCTTCTCTGCTGCAGCGCTTCACTTTCTCTTCACCAGCGGGTGTGGAGCCCAGTTTGGATTTTAAACTGGGGGCCACTCACTGTCCCCAACCTTATGATTTATGTGCAGTGCCACGCTGAAAAAGCACAACATTTCAAATGAATTCAAGGTTCTGTCTGTGCACATCAAATGTCAGATTTTCTCAGAGGGTCCCTGCAGGTCCTTAAATAGTCCTGAAATTCATAACAAATTTAAGGTCGTGAAGATATTAAATATCTTTAAAAAAAAGTGGGATAACAAAGGTTTTGATTAGGACTTATTTGGGGATGGAAAAACAATAAACCACAATGTGGTCTACTGGAATGATTAAACTTAAAAATATAATTATTATTAAAAAAATTGAGAAGTAAATACATAATACTTGAAGTGTGGGATAATTGTTTGTGCAAGAATAACTTATTTTTAATAACATCCATAGTTATTTTTTTGTATGTGGGTGTAATTGAAAGAAAATTACTGATGGAAGGGATACTATTACAGATTGAACTATCTTCTTCTGAAACATATTATGTGATATTATATTGCTAGAATGTTTTTGTTTTTATTCAAATTCCAATTTTTCTTTCAGTTCAACCATGAGTTTAACCTATAATGATCTAATTAACATTATACCATGTTAACATTACAAAACCTGTTTTTATATATACATTTTTCTGAATGCCAAAGCAAAACTCAAATAAGAATATACATAACACCAATATTAAACAATTTCTGTACTTCATTTAATGATCACCTCAAAATCATCTTGCTGTAAACAAAAAGGAATAAAGAACTGTTAGAGACTTTACTTTTCATTTACAGTTGCATTAAAAAAACTGATTTAGAAGTCACTTTGGATAATCATAAAATGATAATGTTACTGGGTTCAGCAAGAGGCAACCACATCGATGTGGTGTACCCTGTAATGCAACAGCATACGATTGTGTGCACTGTCACACACATCTTTATGATCTGTCAAAAAGCACAAAGAAAAAAAATTGAAAGATGTTTGCAAATGTTACCATCAGGTTGCACTGCTCTGTTGAAATCTCCCTAAGATTTTTCTTTTTTTTGAAAACTTTTTGGGTTTTAAATAATATATGGGGACACAGAATGGGCAGTGAACACCAGTGCCACATTTATGACATTTCTGAAAGTAAATTCCCCCTTAGATTTATAAAAAAATAAAAAAAAACACTACCACACAAAAATGCCAACTGACACATTCTTGCTCAAATAGACTAGACTGGTTAATACAAAGTAAAGGCATAGTAAATTTGATTATTAGGCAATTGTATGAGTTGAACCATTCGCTATATAGATGAAACACATTTAAGAGGATTGGAGAAAGTTAAAACGTTTACCAAAAAGTTAAACTTTTGTTTTCAAGAACAGACACAGCAAAATTACTGCATTATCATTAAATACACACACACATTTTTATTTTTTGCTTAGAAAAAAACAACAACACCAAGACAAATGTAAATGTAGGAATGTTTATTGATGTAAATGTAACCTGAAATGGTATTATTGCAAATAAGCTCTAGGTCAGCATTTCACATAGGCTTGTTTATAGGCAATAGCTGGTGTGTACACAAATGTAAGCAAAATGAACAGTGTTAATTTTGCTTAGTGAGAGGGAATGAAAATGCTGATCGATTACAGGCTGCACTCTTGCAGCTTCTTGTCAGCTTGTTTCAGGGAGACCCAGGTGTTCAGCATGGATGCCCGAAGTCTGGCCCAGATTAAATGGTTATTTAGGCCAAGGATCTGAGCTGCAAACTGGGCAGCAGCTTCAGGAGAAAGAACAGTGGAGCAGCCCAGACCTGAAAGAGTGAGAAAAGTTTAAGGTCAGTAAAATTATGAAACAAATACTTTTATTGCATTAAAAATACCATTTATAATTTACGGTAATGAAATATTTATTGTCAAATAAATGCTGTTCTTTTGAACTTTGTCTTTAAATAATCCTTAAAAATATCATGGTTTCGCACAAAATTAAGCAACACAATTGTTTTCAACATTAAGAAATGCTTCTTAATCAACGAAGAATTTCGGAAGGATTATGTAACACTGAAGACTGGAGTAATGATGCTTAAAATTCAGCTTTCCCATCACAGGAGTAAATTACACTTTAAAAAAGATATTAAATTAGAAAAATATTTTAAAATTGTTAGAGGGTTTTACAATATTGCTGTTTTTACTGTATCTTGCTCAAATAAGAGAAACCTTGTTTCTGAGATATGAGACACATTAAAAAAAGGAAATAAATAAATCAGACCCCATGCATGTCTGTAGTAGAGTCCACTCATCAATTACAATACAGATAATCATATCATGCATAAAGTGACACAAACAATAATTAATCTGTACCGCTAGGCATGCGAAGGATGACCAGATGTCCTGAGCACCCCAGTCAGGGGTAATTGGAAGACAGTTAATAACTGGATACGCCGTGTTTCCTGACATCATCGGGACCCAAGCCATTACTTCTGCCTGCCACTGCTACAAAGATGGTAGGAACTCCATCACCTGAGGAGAACAACATTGATCAATTATTCTATATTGAATTCAAATATTCTAAAATATTGTTATGTTTTAAACAGCTATTGAAAACCATTTCAAATAATTTTAAATGTACATTTTACATCATTTTGGCAATGAAAAAAAGTTGGTGAGAAAATAGGTCTGCAGAAAGGGCATGCTCGTTTTGTTCTTAATAGTTCAGATGACAATTTTGTGTTCGGCCATACCCTCATATTCAGCTTTGATGCGAAGAGTCTCATCAGGGCCTTTATGGGCAGAGGTGACTCTAAGGTGGCAGGGAATGCCATAAGAACCACAAGCCTTACGGATCTTCTCACAGTGAGCCACATCTGAGGTAGAGCCCATCAGAACTACTACTCTTCCTCTCGCCTCTGACTCCAGGAGCAGCTAGATGCACACACAGAATCAGTTCATTAGTCACTAATGTTCAGTTAGAATACTCCAAACACTATCTCTACTCATTTAGATGTTTGAAAGACCTTTATTGGAGGAAGAGAGAAGTTAAGAAGGATGAAAGCCTGAACTAGGGCGACTAACTAAATAGCCAAAGGTCACAGAGCTCAATGTTAGCATTCAGCTTCTTGACTCAGTAAAAGAAATTGAGCGTAATTGACTGAGCGTAACAAATTATTAAAAGAAAACGATTAGGGTGGAACTTGGTTTAAACAAAGCATTGGTTGTTGATTGGATTTTCAGATGTGGGCATTGCACTTAGAAATGGAGGCCGAATGAATGCAAGCTTGAGGGGGTGGGGGAAGGACTAAATGGACTATATGATTAGGAGAAATCCAGCATGTCACCAGAGAGAATTATGGCATTTTTACCCTAGATCCAGGTATATTTTGATTTAAACATTACAAGGCAAACAAACACATTATAACACAATTTTTTTTTAAATAATGGTACCTTGACTCGCTCTGCGACCCACTCGAAGTTCCTCTTCACCATCTGCATGGCCTCAGGAGTCACTTCTTTCAGGTCAGGGTAAACCTACACAGAGAAAGTGTTTATTGGACAGTCATCCTCATATAGGTCTTGCCACAAGCTAGTTAGTTCTTTCAGGAAAGATCATGATCATCATAGCAGAGGGACATTTGCTTCACTGGATTAATACTAAACTCTTAGGCCTGGTTTCACAGACAAGGTTTACAGTTAAGCTAGGATTAGGCCTTGGTTCAATTAGGACATTTAAGTAGCTTTTATAAACGTGCTCTAAAAAAACACATTACTAGGGATGCTCCGATCAGGATTTTTGCAGCCGATACCGAGTACCGATTTCTTGTCATGGTGATCGGCCGATAACGAATTACCGATTCCGATGCTTAATTGACTTAATATAAGACAAATAAACAAAATGGAACAGTTTAATGCAGCTCATAAGGTTTATTTAAACATTGTCCAATACTGTGGAGGACAAAATAAGCATTTAGTCTCCTAAAATGGAAAAGTCTGATGTAACTTAAACATCGTCCAATACAAGTCTGAGCAGGACAAAATAAATAAATAAAAAATCAAACAACATTTAAACTCCTAAAAGAACAAATTGAAGTGGTTTGATACAACTCATTAGGTTTAATTAAACATTGTTCAATGTTAAAGAGAATAAAATAAATAGAAACATTTAAACTCCAACATGGAGAAGTCTGATGTAACAAATAAGGTTTAATTAAACATTCTCCAATATAAGTATCACGTACGTCCTCACACGTTGACGTCATCGAATCGCGATCGGTTTGTAAGATCGGCCAAGTTAGTGAGTACCGAATCGAGTCAAAAATTGTTATAATCAGCCGATACCGATCTCCGGCCGATCGAATCAGAAGCATCCCTACACATTACTGGTGTGCATCTTGAGACAAAACAATGTCACCGATATATTTTTAGATATGTCAGTACAAATTCGTTTTCAGTTAAAACAGCTAAATAATGCATTTTAGTCTGGGACTAAGACTTAGCCTTGTCTGTGAAAACGGGGAATAGTGGCTTCTAGTTTTACTCTAATATAATACTCTGGAAAAATAGCAGCATAAATGAATTATGCCCGAGATACAGTTTTTAAGGGCATCATGATACTTGGATATTTACCTGTTTGTCTTTCTGCTGGCTGCGATCCCCAGCTGGCCAGAGCCTCCATGAGTCGTTGTCAATCACATCAGCCAGTACAATCTCTTTAGTGGTCACATTTACACCAAACTCTATCTAAAATGACAGATTATGGCATTAAACCTCTACTGCAAGTAGCAATTACCACAATAACACAAAAATAAGGAGCCTATTCAAACCAAGGACTATAAAAATAGCTATAACAATAACTATATCAGCATCCACATCACCGGATGAATAATGTTCTGTTTATTACAAGCATGCACTGCAGTTCTATCAGGACCATTATTGTCAAATACGACTGACAATTAGCATATAGTTTGGATTGGTGGTATGGTTGTTCTGGGCAAGTACTCCTAGTGCTTCTATGCAACCTAGAATGGATTAGAGCAGCAATGAAAGTATAGGAGATATAAACCAACATGAATGTATGGCAGATATAATTAATTCAAGATTTTAAGTACAACATAATTCAATTTATTCTGATTCAAAGGGAATCAGGAAGGCCATACTGACTGATGAGAGGGAGGAGCGTCAATCGCTCCTGATTGCTGCTGATAATACTGAAGGAGCTTATATATGAATACAGTGATAGGCGTCGTATTCCTATAGGTAGACGTGGATCAGCTGAGAGTCAGCTGATGTGAGCGTGACCTACCAGAACTAACCACGCTTGATTTATGGTGTCTGCTGCCTTAAACGCTTAAGCTATTTAAAATAGGATGGATTCTTATTGGCCTTTCATTCATTAGATGGAAAAAAATAATTCTGAGCAATTCCAACAATATTCGTTCCTCTGGAGTCGTTAGACTTCTCTACGAATAGATTTCTTACTTTCATATCCACCAGCGTGCAGTCCTGTGTGGCCCAAGCCTTCTCCAGGACTTCAAAAATGGCCACCGTGGTTTTGCTCATGATGTCCACCTCACAACGACCAATAGTCAGACCTGCCAGCTCAAACCCAGTCGCCAACAACTGCTCTTCTGACCACTGAGGGTCATTATTGGCGTCATCCTGAATGAAGAATAATGGAAGTAAACGGGTGATCAGTATGTGGAAAAACTTTGAAATTGCTTGACATTACATTTAAATGCGATTGATTAAAAGCCTTATCAGCCTTATCGTACCTTAAAGAACATTTCCATTTTCAGAGGAGAGAAGCGGTAGCCCTCTTTGACCCCAGGGTTGCGTTCGAGGAAGGAGCCTGTGGCTATGCGCCTGCAGACCCACTCAATGGGGATCATCTCACATCGGGACGCCACAAATGCAGTCTCAGAATGCTGCCTGACAAATGCCGTTTAAGCCCTGATAGAAAGTGATTTTTGATTTGCATTACTGTGTGCATCCTTTTAGAAATGACAAACTGATTGGTCTACTACATTAACAGCAGTTTCAAGCAGAGTGTAGTGATATACTGACACAGATTCTACAGAGAAGATGCATGACTGACAAAGGACACATGCTTTCACACTGTGAAACTGCGACAGTAGTCTTAATAGCCTAAACACAGCATGCAAATTGTAATGGGAATAATTAAAGGAAGCATGTCTGTCACCAGGCAGTCATTTCCCCACAGTTAAAACCTTCATCAAAAGCTGCACATGGTGCACACCAGCTTTAATTTACTAAAATTGCTGAGGTTGTGGGAACTATTTTAAAATAAATTACTTCAAGTGACCTCTGGCAACTTTGAAATTCGAGCTACCTCATATAGATCTTTAACTATGAATATTGTTAATATTTATTATATTGTGATAAGCTTCATAAATTAACCAGGTTTGCCAAATGTTTTGCTATCATGTAGTTTTCATTTAATCAAGTCAACAGAAAGGAAATCTCACCAGCATCCTGTAAAAGTTTGAACACACAGCTGGTGGTCTTGTTGGCAATGGCAGCTTTTCCCTCCATCTGATCCTTCTAAACCGGCATTGCCTGCTGTGATATTGGTCTTTAAACTGGACCAGAACATGACCCAAGGCTCACCCACAAGCTCAAAGATCTGCTTGGTCTTACCCTCGTTCAGTTTTTGACCTAGTTTCAGTTCTAACATAAAAAACCAAGGCAACAATACACATTAATTGATTCCAATATATGTGACTTTAAGACAATAATCACATAATCAAAATAAACATTTGTTAGGGAGAAATGGATAAATTAAGAAAACTTCTTGATTTATAAAGACTCATATTTTGTTATATTTTATTTAATCATATTTTTATTTTAAAAAGGGTTTGCTCTGGGAATTTTAGTTTATAATTTAAAGTATTTTAATGTATTTAATTTTTTTTGATGGTTACACTAATGATATTTTACAGTCATTACATCATTTTTGTAGAGTAAAAAAATACGTTTTTAAGAAATGGATATGTTTTAAACTAGTTATTATTACTATTATTATTATTATTATTATTAAACTTTATACTGACTTGTCATTGATTCTTCATTTATGACAGTTCATTTTAGAAAACAAAGAACTTAGTGTCTATTGCGTAATGCCATGTGGGTAAATTTGTATTCACTGCGCAAGCAACTGCACAGTGGTAAAAACATGAGAACACCAGAATTCTTCCAGCAGAATGATTGCAAACTTACCTGCAGTCGACATTGTTGTTGAGCGTCGTTTTTCCTGCAAAACAAATATTAGAAACTTTATTATTCTGTGTCGCTGGGTTTCAGGCAAAAGTTTTAACCTGGATTTCAGAGGAAGGGTGATATAAAGTATGACCAAGAGGAGCGAGACTCAACTCATTTATTTTCACGAGAGCAGAGAGTTACGACACTCTGGCGATTCATAAAAACCAATCAGGAGTTATGCAATCCTCACCACGTTGGACACGATCTCAATCTGTCATACTTTGAAAGACAAAAGAAAAGACGTATCCATTGATATTGTTTAGGAGCAAAGATTTGTTCTGATGCAAGATATTTGTAAACTACATTGAAGTTTGACGCGTTACGCAAGGCATTGAGTGTTTTTTTTCACAATTGATCTATCGACTTTGAATATTGTATTGATTTGACTAAACTTGCTTGGCTAAACCTTTTATTTTCCTTTTGCACTAACTTTTGAACTTCAAAACTTGTGTTTTTGTTCGTTTGAGCGTCTGTGTTGCCAAATCCTCTGCTTTGCCGCATGTCAGGTTGCGTAAGGAAACGAACACGTGGTTTGAGAACTCAGCCAGCCAGCGTGGAAATACACGCAAACTGTCACTACAAACCCAGCCAGCTCTATTCAGAGAGAGGACATGGAGTTCGAGGAGTCGGGCATTGGAGAGGAATGCGGGGTGTTCGGCTGTGTGGCAGCGGGAGAATGGCCAACGCAACCTGGAGGTCGCGCAGATTTTGACACTTGGACTTGTTCTTTACAGCACAGGTAAGTGTGCTGCTGTTAATTAGATGCTCCCTGTTTATGCGAGTATTAGGGTACTTTTACTCTTGCTATGGAAGAAAGTTTAAAACAATTCCTGCTAAAATATATATTACATAATCCAGCATATGCTCCCAATCTGGCCATTTCTGTTCTGATGCATGTTAAAGGGGGTTTAGGGTGGATGGGAAAACCAGCTAAGACCAGCAAATCATCTAAGATTGATATGCTTTTTTTTCTTCTTCTTTTAAATAAAGCATATGAGAGTATCCTATTATATGCAGAATTTGCCTGTAGTTCCCAGGTTGAAAACACTGGATGAAAAGATATTCTTGTTTCACATATGATATACAAACTACAGTAATCAACATTTGAAGTGGATTCAAAATATTGCATCCAAAGTTATAGCCTACATGAATTTTGAACAATACCCGTTCTTGTCTTTAAGTTTTTTAATTTTTTGACCCACTTCAAATGTTAGTGCTCTTTGTCATGCAGATGCATAATTTACCTAGGTGTGAACTTTTGCTTACTGATAAAATGATTTATAAATGTTATTTAGCTCAGGGTAACATGCCGATTTTCAATACCCTGCAGCTATGCAGTAAAATCACAGATCAATGGACTGCTATTGTCCCTGCGTACTCACCGATTGTTCAGATGTGTGATTGCATTCAGATGCCATTGAACACACAGAGGTTATCTCCATGATCGAATGTATTGATCCTCCTCTTTTTTGCATTGGAAGTCTATGTTCTCCGACCAGTCTGTGCTGCTTTCTCCATCATCAGTGCTCTGATGAAACTGTTTACAAAGCAAACGGTCCCCTAAACACACATAAGATGCGGTTAACACTGTTACATAGGTCAAAGAACATGTTTGTTCAGGCTGACCTTTTCTTAATATGCTACTTTTGTCAAAGAAAATGATAATACTGATGAATTTCGTAATTAATCTATTTTCAGTAAAATATAAATTTATTATAATTACTCTTTATGCCATCCTGATTTCCTTGTGTAACTATTTTATTCTGATTTTTAAATGACTTCAGGATTGTTTGCTTTGTGTAAAGTTCAGGAATTTGTTATGAAATGCTTTCTTTGTATACAATCTTGAATCATATTAGTCAAACTGAAGTCACAAGATTGACTCACACCTAACTGCACATTGCTCACAACTTGAGCAACTTGAGAATGTCTGTGAGGAGAATATAATGAAAAACCTTTGTCAGCAGCTTTCCTCTTTCTCCCTTTGGTAGCCTCACACATGCTCTCCTCTTGTGTATGATGGGTCGCTGCTGTTACATTGCAAATATATGCACACATTGAAAATGCAAATGAGAGTAACATTATATGCTCATGATAATTTGAAATGAAGTGTTTTGTGTGGTATAATTCAGTGGTTCTCAACTGGTGAGCTGTTCCCAAACAATTGTCTGATTGGATTTCTAACACAGGAAAAGAAAACGCTTTAATTTTGGCATAAAAAAAAAGAAAAAGGTTTAAAATGAGGCAAATGCTTTCCATATCTTTTGTTGTTGATATTGAAGGCTTTGTGTCCCAAGTCAAACTGTGTCAAACACAAAGCCTGTGGTACAAATTCATCTGTTACTTTGGCAGAAAATGCAGAAGTGCCAACATTGGGCCAATTGGGTCATCCTCAAATATGCCCTTATTTTCAAAAAACATGAACAAAATTTGCCAGAGAAAATACAATTTTACTCAGACTACATTAAATATGTGTTCAAGAAGGATAATTGTGTTTGAAATGTTCGAAAATATTTATTTTTCTTTATTTTTGTTTCATGTATTTTTCTTTTTATACGATATACCAATTTGGTCGTTCTTATGGTCGTCACATGTCAAATCTGATGCAAAACCAGTTGAGAACCACTGGTATAGTTTGTTTTAATACCTGGGATCCTTCTGTAATTACGACTGTCGTCATAAATAACAGCAGAGATGGAGTCAGATGAGAGATGCTGCTCATATTCTATTGGAGGGCTACCTGTAGGTCTTACTATTGTGGAATTCATTTCAGGTATCTCAAATTCAACATTTGACACTTCCTCTGGTCTTGTTAAAATTCCTTCGGTTCTCAGTCTGGTTTTGAAAGACTCTTGCGGAAATGGTAGGAGATTCTCAATGTGGCCTCATCAATGGATGGCTGATCATATCTAACTGCAACAATGTCATTGTTCTCATGTGGAAGACCTCCCATTGAGTGTTCCTCAAAAGTTGGAGGAGTAAACATCCTAGAGTTCCTCAGTAAATTATTTGTGTCGGAAAACTCAGCATAATTCAGTCGACTTCTAGGAGGCTTGGACAAAGGGAATCCAGCTGTTCGTAAACCTCATGACACGACGAGGATCTCCAATGTCGGCTTTTCCTCTCTGCAGAGAACGGTAGAGGTATTTCAGGTTTTTGTACTTGAGTGCGACACTGTTTCCAGTCCCTTTCCACACCCTGCTGAAGAAGCCTGCTGAAGATCTGCACAAAATGTCTTTGTTTCTGGTTGAACCCTGTAGCTGTCGCTGAATCCCTTCTTCGGCCCAGATTTGAAGGAGTGCGGCCACCTCTTCTTCATCTCCAGTTTCTACCTGAATCATGCACTGTTATGATGTTCATCTCGTTTACTGCTGCTGCTGTTGTCGCTGGAAAAGAAATGAGAGGATTTTGAGATGTATGATGTTGAAACAGCATTTAGCATTTCAGTTTTTGTCAGAGCTCACCTGTCTCTCTTGCCATCAATGGATGAGTGGCGGCATTCATTATTGTCTTGCATCTCTGCCAGACTTTCATCTAAAAGAAGGGCATAAAGATGGAAGAAGTTAACTTCTAGATGGAGAACCTGAACTATTTTGTAGCAATTAATTAAAACAAATCTTACCATCATCAATCTTGATAACCTGTTCTTCGACAGCTTCACGCCTCATGGCCACCTGGTCCCTGTCTAATATGTTCCTTGGTGACTCGATCGTCCTCAAATCTACCCTCAATGCTTTTGCCCTGCATTATAGCATCAAGCTCAGCGAAGAACCTTATTGGCCGGCCTTGACTCTTGCTGACTTTGTAGTCATATTTCATGTTCTTGTATTTTAGTGCGGCACTGTCTCCAGTCACGCACCACGCTGTGTTGGCACTCCAACCGACGTGCCATCTCCTGGAAAATGGCCTTGTTTCTGTGGGAGCGTTGAAGCTGCTTGTGAACCTCCTTGTACAGACCAAACCGTAAGAAGAGCGCGAACCTCCTTGTAGACCAGTGTCTACCTCCTTCCAGCCCTAGAAGTAAATTGGCTACCACTTAAAAACAGGTTTGGCAACATTAGGCAAATGAATATTTAGTATAAACAATGGAGCTGAATGGAGCCACCAGGTGGGTTTTTAAAATCCACCAGGTTTAATTAAATTAGCATGTGAAAGTATTAGCTAATGGGCTTTCAGATTTGCTTCCAAGGCCCCCACACATTTGGCCCCATGTCTTTTCCAGTTTTAACCTTAACCCTTTACTGGATAAGCATTTTTTAAAAAATACTTCTTACTCATAATTCCTAACCAATTAAACCCAACAAAGCTAGAAGCTTTTAAGCTAGTTTAGGTTTTTCAAGACAGCATGAACCTGGGTTCTTCAAAGAAGTTGAGATGGATACAAATAAGTATTAATTTATTTATTAGTTGCTTAGTCTTATTTAAAATCAAATCAAGTCATCTTGAGGCTTAGAAGTTTCCTTAAGCCAAGTTCACACTACAGGATTTTATGCCCGATTTGCAAATCGTTGAGCTCGCCGACAGGTCAGGGTGTTATCAGCGGGGATTAGCGGACGATGAATGCTTGCCAATCTGTTAGTATGAAAGAGCCAACAACGCAGCGAAAACGCTCGCAGACGTCGTCGCCAAGCCCAGAAAATATCTCAGCATGCTAGATATCCAGAGCCGTCGCGACTCAACCTCAGTGATGTCATGAGTACAGCCAATCAGTAACAACGCATGGGTTGAGGACACCAGGTTTTCTCAGAGCAAATCATCACGTAAACAGTGTGCAGCACTAGTTTCTGTCTGTCTATATTCGCGTGTTGTGTTCTCTTCTTCGCTGGGTATTGGCGCACGTGCTGTTTCGCATCATTTCTGGTTCGTTTTATTTCGTGGTTTTTCGTGACAAAACGTGGTTTGTAGACAAGATAGTATTGTTGGGTGACAGAGTTGTCAACTCGTTATTTATTTGATTACTTTCAGGATTTAGACCGTACCATAGTACTGAAACAGCTCTTATTCGAGTCAAAAATGATTTGCTCTCATCATCCGATCGTGGTTGTATCTCTATGTAGTGCGTCGTCAACTCGTGTAGTGAGTCACCTCCTGTTGTGGATCAATCACGTTGTGTTGTGTGGTGTGAACAGCTAACAACTTGAACACTCCTGATTTCACTGAGAGCAAGTCATGTAGTGCGAACAAGGCTTTAGGCCCCCTAGTTGTGAACCACTGTCTTACTGGAAATTAAAAAGTGTTGTAGAATGTATTTTATTTATATATTATTTAAAATTAACAAGCAAATATTCAATTCTAACTCCCGGGTGTTTTAGCCAAAAATATTGTAGTTTCAGGATTTTAGTTTTGTTATTGTTTGAGAATTACCTTCCTGAAGACCTGTTAGTGAAGCAGGCTCCTCTCTTCTGGCAGCAGTCGGCTTCTTCATCTGCCATGTAAGGCCTTTGGGTCTGCGGCCTGCTATCTGCAGAAGAGCGTTTGTAGACCGTCTGCGCAGGCTTCCAGTCTGGCAGAGCCATGTTCCTACTCTGGGTCTTACATTCAAGCCAGTCTCTACACACCCAAGCTCTCTCAGACGGCTTGAGATGGCCTCATACTTGGCCCTGCTCTCTTCCTCTTCCCAGGCTTGTCTCTCCCTCCACACTGAAAGCAGAGTTTTTATCTCATCCCCTCTCCAGTGTCCAGCTGTGTCCCTCTGCCTTTTGTCCTCCCCAGTATGTCTTTGTTGGTCTGTTTCAGGCTCCATGTTTCTAAGCTTGCCTAGAAATGGCTTCTGTTTGTTCGCCTCTGCCTTCATCCTCTCTGCTCCCCCTCCTGTTGACTTTAAGCTCAGTGTCCAAGGCAACCAGACGACTGAGCCAGTTAGGAATGGCCACGTGACCGAGTACAGCCTCATGACTGGCTTAAGCTGTGTGTGGTGGGGGAGGGCCGGGGAGGAAATGTGAGAAGTGGCTTGGCGAGCGAGTTGCACTTGCTGCGTTCGATCTTCCTCAAAGACACGTGGAAAAGGCTCAAAGGCGTTTGGTTGCACTCCTGATTTAAATGTCGTTTATGTTTATTTGGTCACATCTTTTGGATAAACTGTCTATGCTTTCCCCACATGCTTTGTCTCTGTTTCTCTCTTACTCTCTCTCATTCCCTCTTCCCTCCCCTCTCTCTCATTCTCTGGCTAACCGTTTCACATAAACCAGTTTTATCTGCTTTAGTTACACACACTGTGCAGTCATTCAGTCTTAAAAACAGATTTGGCTTGAGTTTGATTTGATTTTGGAAGAATGGGAGGGACACATTCTCTCTTCAGACTAGTCATGCAAAGACATGTTTTTTTTTTGGTTTACTGCATGCAATATCACTTTAACAAATACCATTAGTTTGTCACTATATCTACACTTTCTTTACATTAAAGAACATTTCCTTATTTAAAAATGTTTAGCACATAAATAACTAACTAGTATTTTTACAAATAGTTTAAAATCATACTACAGCTGGGCAAAAAACCGATTAATCGTTGTATTATTTGCACGCTTTTTCAAGCCTGGCTAACTTGAGCATTAGCGCAAGAGAATTCGCGAAACACGCTCAGAGAATTTGTATGCACTCACAGCTGCTCCAGACCACATGTAAATAAAATTAATTCTTTCAAGTTTCCCTGTGCCTAAACGGACAAATTCCCACAGATTTATGTCAAAATGCCCGCATTTACGAGTATACAAATATACTGTCGGCAAAGAGAATAGAAGGACAAGAGGCGAAACTCTGATGCTTTTTTGGTAACGTCCAGTAGATGGCGCTTCAGTAGCGCAGCCGCCATTTTCGGGTGAAAATTCCAACTGGAGTTACTGGGCAACAGCACAGATAACAGTTTTTTGAGGTAGTTTTTTTCTTGCATTAATGAGTATTTTCATTGTATGCAACTTTACACTTTTACTACTATTATTAGTTACCAACTCCACTAGGCCTGAAATATATTTTGTACGTTTTAATCCCCTGGATCATGCTACAAACATGATGATCATTGATGGGCTTTGTCCGTTATCCTACTTGTTATCTTATCGTTGTTATCCTTATTGATTATCCTACAATGCCACTTTGGACATTGGCTATGTTTTTTTTTTACATAGTCTTGCTTTAACGGTCATTAATATAAGATAGTACTGCAAAAAAAACAGTTTACTGTAAAGCTATTCTATTGCTGTTATATATTTGTCAAACATTTACATTTTAGTACAACATTTATTTGCTGAATTAATTTATTTCATTGATAACTTATTTTTGTATGTAACATTATGTGTACCTCCCGGGAAGCGGTCTAATGTTATTATAACTTTATGAACTGATATTACTTTATTCTTACCTATCACACTTGATGTGGAGAGTAATATAATGAATGAAATCCTTGAACTTCCCTGTCTCAAGTTATGTTGGGGTAAAAGCCTGGTTAAGTAGCAACTTCTTTTAACTATGTTGTGAGTTTAAAAAAATCACCTAACGTTAATTATTTCAACCTAAAAATGACCTCTGCACTGGACTAAATATATGTATATTATATGACTGCTGAGTCGCTTTCACCCCAAAATGGCGGAAGCGTAGGGCTGCTGGTGTTGCAATGGAGCGTTCTATAAGCCATTGGTTATGGCTTAAACAGCAGAGAAAGAACACGCATGCGCTAATTCCTGCTGCTGTCTGTATTGTTATTTAAACAACAAAAGACACAGAAATCACTCCCTGACCTTCACTGAATAACATTTAGTTACTTTAATAAGGAACCTTTATTAATTTTTTACAGTGAACAGAGAACTGTTAGACCTACATCAAAAGCACAGAATATTTCATTTGTATCTTTGTTCTCTTGAATTTTTATTTTTTATAAATGACTATTTACTTGTTTTTAAATAATCTTTTGAAATTGATATTAGTAGTTTTGGCTGTGGTGTTAAAATTGGAAAATTTCACTGTTATCTAAAATTCAGGGTGTCTTAACTTAATTTATTACTAGGATACATGGGCCCAAAAAAAAAAACTTGTATTAATTTAACAGTGGAATCATTGAAATCATTTAATCAAATTGATAATCAAATCGAGAATCAAATTGAATTGAGATGTTGTGAATCAATTCAATTCGGGACTTCTGAATTGATGCCCAGCCCTAATATTCACATGAGATGAAGGCAGTCATGTTGGAAGCCTAATACAAGTGTTTTTATTTCACATGGGGTGGGACTCCCATGGAGGCTGCCATGTTGAGATCACATGACCAATCGCTGCTCACTTAACTTGGTAATCTCTTTATCATCCAACACTTACACTCGTTAATAAAATGAATCCGATTGTGAATGGGCTTCTCTTATAATGTCAGTATACAATACCGGTCAAAATTTTGAGATTGGTAAGATTTTTTTTAATGTTTACGAAAAAGCCTGAAAAGAAAAAATGTTATTTCTCATAAATTTTATTTTGATTTTCTATTTTATTGTATTTTCTATTATATTGTATTTTAAAGTAGCATATTATTATTATTTTATTTTATTTATTTTTTTTACCTGTGATTTTCCTTCCCAAATCGAATTTTCATTTTCATTACTCCAGTCTTCTGTGTCACATGATGCTTCAGAAAACATTCTAATATGTGGATTTGGTGTTCAAGAAACAGTATTAAACATTAGAAAGAAACATTATTTATTATTATTAATGTTGAAAACAGTGTGCTGCTAATATATATGTGGAAACATTTCTCATTTTCACAGTTGGATTAGGATTATTATATTATTATAAAAAATAGGATTATTTTAATAAGTAGAAAGTTCAATAGAATAGCATTTATTTAAATACAATTATTTTGTTACATTTATAAATGTCTTGTACTTTAAATTTTAATACTTTTAATGTGTCCTTGCTGTGTAAGACAGATGCTAAATCTGCATAATTTCTTTTAGATCATTAATGGGAAAATAACTCAATATTTTACTACATGCTTTGTTAAATAGGGGTCAGGAGAGTGCTGGGATTGTCACGAGTAATGGAGCAAACCCACCAACATACACCACCCTGAAGGTAGCGTAAAAATAACACAGCATTTCGTTGTGTACAACATCTACTGATCACTTAAAACATGATATCTTCCTCATCCATGAGCCAACACATATCAACATACAGCAATTAATGCAAGATTAGACTTGCCTGACATAATTGCTTCTCTCTCTCTCTCTCTCTCTATCTCACAGGGAATGGGTTTAGTGAATACAGCTTTTAAACCAGAGGATTTGCTGAAACTGCGCAATGTTAACCTAGGCATCGGACACACACGTTACTCCACCACAGGCATCTCAGAGCTGCAGAATTGCCAGCCTTTTGTGGTAGACACGCTGCATGGCAAGATTGCAGTGGCACACAATGGAGAACTGGTCAATGCCTCCGCGCTGCGCAAGAAGGTGGGCTTTGATTCACACTAGACTTGAGCACACAAAATCTTAGGACACCGCAATGGCGTCACAGATGACGTCACATGCTGCGGCGCGTCTTTTGTAGAAAATATTATTCAACAATTTATTATATCCAAAATGTTAAAATGTGCAATCTACTCCCACTTTACTGCAATCCTTCAGATTTAAAGTTTAGATTCTTTTAACTCCAGGTCACAACATGACATTAGGGCAGTTTTTCAAACTTTGGAAAGCAGAAAAATTTGCATGAGCTTGTGTTTCCTGTCTCCCACATTCACATGCGTATGAATGGAAGCCAGTGGAACTGAAAGTATAGTGTGTCCACCCCTTTAGGGATGCAATTTCAGTGGAAGGGTGGGTTTTTTTTCTATTTGATACAAGGTGTTTGTGTGATGTAGGTTATGCGCCATGGTGTTGGTCTCTCCACCAGCTCAGACAGTGAACTAATCACCCAGCTCCTTGCTTTGACTCCACCCATGGAGGAGCTTGACACTCCTGACTGGGTTGCTCGGTATGTTACTTAAGTCCACCCTCATCACTGCAACATCTGATTGGGTCACTGTTTGTTATACCCTGTCTGTCTTACTAATTGCAAAATTAAGTCACTTTTCTCTAGATTTTTGTTAAATTGTAATTTTGAATGTTTGTTTGTGTTTGTCAGTATAAAGAACCTGACTGACAGAGACCCCTACTTCATACTCACTACTAGTGATGTATAAAGATGTGGTCTATGCTGTGAGAGACCCTTATGGAAATAGGCCTCTTTCTATTGGACGTCTAGTGCCCATATCCAAACTGCACAGCTCAGGTGTGTGTGGACTAAAAGAGTTATTATCAGTAAAGGAAAGGGATGTTGATGAAGACATCTCTGTATCTGCTCTGAATTTGGGTCGCGTATATTATGCATTTGGGAATGTAACATGCGCCAACAATCATCCCATACTTGGAATGAGTATGTGTGCTTAGAAACTGGTTGTTCAAGGGTTCCTTTTAAGGGCCATGAATATTATAGTAGTGAAATTATTAAAAACTAGTAAAATAAAATTATTGCATTTTTCTTAAATACATTTTATCCCTCAAATTACACAGACCCTTGAAGACACTATAAAAGGACAGCTTTATTTAAGTTTTAGTCTGTAAATATATGCACACACTTAACTAAAACAGGTAGAATGTGCTGCAAATGTTAATGAACTTATGAAACCAACATGAACCAATTTAAACTGCAACTAATGCAAAGGGATGATTATATATTGTCACAACGATCAGTATAGTTATAATGTAATGTTATTTTGGTGTGACTAAGCTCTCATGATTAATAATTATCTGTCAAATTATCAATTAGTATGCAAAATGTAATGGCTTAAAGGAATAGTTCACTTAAAAATTATTATTTTGGTGTGACTAAGCTCTCATGATTAATAATTATCTGTCATTATCAATTAGAATGCAAAATGTAATGGCTTCGAGGAATAGTTCACTTAAATTAAAATTCTGTCATCATTTACTCACCCTCAGGTTGTTTCAAACCTGTATGAATTTCTTTCTTGTGCTGAACACAAAGGAAGATATTTTGATGAATGTCGGTAACCAGACAGTTGATGGACCCCATTGACTTTTTTTTTCCTACTATGGAAGTCAATGGGGTCCATCAGCTGTCTGGTTACCAACATTCTTCAAAATATCCTCCTTTGTGCTTTTTTGGTGGCCAATTATGAGACGTGTGTATTTATAACTTGGCATGTGGTCTGCTAAACTCGTGTTTTTATTTTCTTTAGGTGCAGGAGAAGCAGACACAGAAGGCTGGGTGGTCTCATCCTGAGTCCTGTAGCTTCCAGTCCATTGGAGCAAAGTATGTTCACATCATTCTAAGCAGTCTGTTTGATTTGATTTCTGCTTTTGGTGTAATTAAAATAGGGGAAAGTGTTTTTTGTTTTTTTTTACTTTGGCTTTTGATTATCTATACAATTTCTTTAAATTGGTCTCCATCCCTAAGCCCTCATAGCTACTGTATATTTGATCAGTTTGTTTGTGTACAGTTTTTCATTTTTCTGTTGTCAGGTATTATCGTGAAGTACAGCCTGGAGAGATTGTCCAGATCTCTAAAAATGGAATAAAGACATTGAGTGTTGTCCCACGACCTGAAGGAGACCCTCCTGCTTTCTGCATATTTGAGTATGTTTACTTTGCAAGGCCAGACTCCATATTTGAAGGCAAGTTCATAATGTTTATAATCGCTCTTATGTTTTGAGTGATAGGTAGGATTGAGATATAACAGTAATATGTGGTAAAAACTACTGTTCAAAAGTTTGGTATCAGAGGACAAATTAAAGGGCAAGTTCACACATTCTCAACCAGCTTTGTATTGTTATAATGTCATAAGTGTATGTAAATGAACAGTGTACTCTTTCTCAATGTTACCTGCACCCAAATCTCCTGGTTTATTTGTAAGCTAAAGTCTTATTGCGAAAATGCTTTTGATAAAACAAAAATATTCTACTTGCGCATGTTTTAATTCCTGCTCACGGACAGTCAGATTGAGCAGGGTTTTTTCAATCAAATAACTGCAGCCTTGGTGAGCATAAGAGATTTATTTAAAAAAAAAAATCGAAAGAAATCATACCTACTCCAACCTTTTTTAAGCTGTAGTAGTATACTAGTACTAGGTGAAATAAGCACTTTTTTGTGTGTGTAACAGGTCAGATGGTATATACAGTGAGGCAGCGCTGTGGGACGGGAGTTGGCCATTGAGGCGCCCACTGATGCTGATGTAGTCAGCACTGTTCCAGAATCAGCCACACCTGCAGCATTAGGATATGCACAGCAAGTGAGTAATGAGGAGCTATACACATGTTTTAATGCTTTATTTGCTCACCCAGGGACATTATAAAGTTTTACATTCTGTCTCTCTATTAGTCTGGTCTTCCGTATGTAGAGGTGTTGTGTAAGAACCGCTACGTAGGCAGGAACGTTCATTCAACCGAACACTCGCTGCGTCAACTTGGAGTGGCCAAGAAGTTTGGGGCATTAACTGACAACTTTTCTGGCAAACGAGTGGTGCTTGTCGATGATTCCATTGTGAGGGGCAACACCATCTCCCCTATTATTAAACTGCTGAAGGAAGCAGGCGCAACAGAGGTACAAATGAATTTTATGAATTAGTACTGCATGCTTGCTGCTGTTTTTTGTTTATTCTGACGTACATGTCTTTGTTAATTGACATCTTACAGGTCCACATTCGTGTTGCATCACCTCCAATCCGGTTCCCGTGCTACATGGGCATCAACATTCCTACCAAAGAGGAGCTGATTGCTAACAAACCAGAGTTTGAAGACATAGCAAGTTATATTGGTAAGTCAGGGTGCAAAGATACTTAATTGCTAAGGTTTTGGTATAAAGTACACACTTTCCAAACTCAATTTTTTTTAATATATATATATATATAATTATGTGCTTTAATTGCTTGGAACAGGTGCTACAAGTGTTCGTTACCTGTCGGTTGAGGGCCTGGTATCTGCTGTTCAAAGTGGGATAGAGTCACATGGGAAAGATGAGAGGATCAGCTCAAGCACTAAAACTACTAGATATGGCCACTGCACAGCCTGTCTCACAGGAAAATACCCTGTGGAGCTAAGAGTGGTAAACTGTACTTCACATAAATGTTGTTTTTTTTGTTTTTTTTGGTATGGAAAAGTGCCACCTTAACATTTGTTGCAGTTGTAAATGTCATAAAAAAGGTAGGCCAGTACTGTATTAGAACTAAAATAAAACATTTTCAATTCTCAAACATTCCTTTAAATGCATTTCTGGATTTCAAACCATTAGTTTAGTTAAGACAGATTATCAAACACTATCACAAAAAAAAAAAAACACAAAATCCATTTCAATAACCATGTAAGCTTGTGAACTTTGTTCTTACACTGACCAAGTTTAATGAATTAATGTAAGCATTAGCAGTCCTGCTTCTTAAGGAAACAGATTATCCTGCTTCTCAAGACAGGCACACAATGAAACTCTGTATGTGAAAACCACATATTTGTTTATTAAAAAGTTTGAACAAAACAGTTGTCAATGCACATGTAATTGGACAATATTTTTTTTAAAAAATGCTGTTTTCAATTAAAATTGTTAATGAAACAAGGGTCTTGCAAAGTGATGGAAAGATATTTACACAACAACAATATAACAAACAGGGTTAATAATATATATATTTAAAACAAGACTATTGAATTTTATGCAGCTATACAATGTGATTATGTCATCCCCTGCTTTCTTCACTAGGGTAAGTGTTGCTTTTCCCACAAGGGGAAATGCAGTTTGTGGGATGCGCACAGTAAGGGTCATCACTGCTGAAGTCCATACTGTAGTCGCCTCCTAGAGAGACTGAAAAAACATTCTAATCACTGTTCTTTATCTTCTTCTCAGAAAACAAAACAAAATCATATTTCAGAAATAACCAAGAAAATGTTAGGGATGCACAACATTGTTACCATATTGTTATCAGCCAGTACTGAGATTCTTTTAATCTATTTGATATGTAATTGTACATGCTCATTGCCTTTATTTTTACTCTCAAAGCTATTTTTTTAAACACTGATAACATAAGATGTAATATTTATCAAATTGCAAAATATATATATTTTTCAAATTGCACATTATAACGTTGTAATCCCTAAAATGATATTATTTCTTGGATGTGATTTTGAATTACCTTGGAGAGAATGGGGCGGTACCCTGATTAAATTGTCTCATAGGTGACACAGCTGCTGAAGCAAAGTAAAGAGTGATTTAATGAGTGAACAATTTGGGTTATCTATAAGAAACTGATAAGGCAGCCATAATGATGCGGAGCAATGTAAAACATGAAAATATGGCTACAAACCCTCCACTGGATGGATATCGCTTGGGGCATCTCTCTGCAAAGGAAGTGAAAAAAATCTGTTTAACGGCATTAATAAATTGTAAATATTTCCAGTAGCCATTACTCCAGTATCCAGTGTCACATGAACCTTCAGAAATCAATTACAACTGATGTGGCATTCATGAATCGTTTCGGTAACGCTTCCTTTTACAGTACAGTACTTACAGGATACTTACAGTGTACCTACCTAGAAAGTACTGACTAATATAAGGTAAGTACATGGAACAGGGGTAGGTTTAGGGGTAGGTTCAGGGATAGTACTAGTTATTACTCAGTAATTGTAGTTTACTAAAATAAGTACATAGTATTTACATGGGTAACTGGACTGTAAAAGGAAGCGTTACCATAGTTTCTTATCAAGGTTGATCATTTAATTTGTTATTTGAAATATTAAAACAAATGAAATTTAGAAATGTTGCCTTAAATGCAATAAAGCTAAATAGACTTGACATGTATAAAAATAATATTTTAAAAAAGTTAATTAAAACATAAATGCTATATTAATATGTATGTGTAAACAAATTATATAATAATCGTCATACCAATAATGTTCTTACCCAAGACAAAGCACGTTGGTTTATTTGCATTCTTAAATTAGCCTCCCTGATTCTCCTGAGGTTTCCATTGCCTCTGAGGAACTGCGGACTGGGCACTGCAGCAGGACGGCTCTATCCCAGGTAAGTTTGTCTTCAGTAGGCTCTGACATGGCAGAGTTCACACATCTGCCTGTCAGCTGGAGATGCTTAAGTGGGGAACGACTCTCTCGGAAGCGTTTGAATCTGAGTGACTCTTCCACCTCGGGCTGACGCTGCCGTTTCTTGAGCTTGGCCCTCAGAGGCGTCAATGCGAGAGCAGACATGCTGGAGGAGGAAAAACTGGGGCTTTGGAATGTCTCCTTCGAGTGTCTCTCACAGAGGTGACAGTGGGAGGAAGGGCACGGTGATGAAATCCCACGACAGATGAAGTGGTGATACAGCTTTCTGAACTCAGCATCAATCTGTGTTTCATTGAATGAGTACATGGACTGAGGGCCAGAAAGAGAACGTTGGCGTTTGGATGGTGTAATAATGTGAACGGTTTCTCCGCCTTACATAAACTCCGGTCAGCACGGTCGTAAACGTGCTGTAGGGGTGACGACAAAGCCACATGTTTGGCACCATAAGGAGATCTGAGGGCCTCAGTATGGGCTAGATGGTGGACAGGAGATCTTTGCTTTGGACTTGCTGTTGAGTTGAATTGTTTTTCCATGTTTAGCACACTGGGTCTGAAGCTACTTTCCCCCTAGAAGATAAAACCCCAATGAGACCACGCTGTGGGGAGGAGACAGGAGAGTGTAGGCAGTCCCTGAAGCAGTCTTTGTCCAATGAGGAGGGCTGGGAGATAACTGACATTCCTCTCTGGTCAATAATAGACAGGCCTGCTTTGCTTTGTCGTGGAGAAGTAAAGACACATGAGGCTGGAAGAGCATGAGATGTTGGTCCAACATCATAGGTTTGGTCCAGATTTGAAGATTGGTCACTAAATGAGGCTGAAGCAGAATATGGGGGTGTGGAGAGGTCAATCACACGAGCGGAAATCTGCTCTGGCTTCCTGGTTAAATGCAAATCAGTCCATATAGACTCATCCGTCACACCGCTCACATCTGCACTGTTCCTCCTGGGGAGTAAAAACAGGCGCTGGCCTCATAGGATGAATTTTTGAGAGGTGAAGACTTTAGTTTGTTCTTGAGCAAGTTTTGAAGTTTGTCACTGCCCTTGAAGCAGTTGCTTGTGTTTCTTTGTACTGGACTTTGATTGGTAAATGAGATATTTGTTGTTTTGTTGAGAGTGCAGTTGTGTCTGTTCCTAAAGGATGAGTTGTGGTACGTCGGGACGGCTTGCCGGTGTTTGCGGCGATACTTCTGCACCACAGCCTTCGCCGTATCGGTCACGTGCTGTCGCCGATATGCTTCGCCGATCTGGTTGAGCATGCTGGGATAGACATCCAGGAGGGTACTGCCATGGCTGCTCAGTGTTTTCTCCAGTTCTTCATCCTCCTCCTTAGGCTGAGACAGCTCGTCCCATTGAGAACCATTAGATGTGTTACTCAGACTCATAGAGAGCTGGAATGATCCACCTCCATGCCCTAGAAGATAATCATTGAAAAATGATTTTGATATCAGATAAGAACTACTCTTACAATCATTTATTGAAGAAATAAATAGTGTAGTTTATACTGTAAATTTTATAACACAGAAATGCTAATTGAAATGTTTACTTTGTACTAAATTGCAGGGTCTTAAGAGATATATACTTAATTCTTACACAGGTTTTCGCTGTTCTCCTTTTGACCAGAGCCATTAAGATCATCCTCAGTGACCCCTGACACATCCATCTGAAATAAAAAAAACTTAAAGTTATATTACACCAGACTGCTGTTCTGTGTTCAGATTGTACAAGCTCCATAAAACCTAGGGGTGTAGTAATACATTCATACAGATTGATGCATTGATCAAATTACTAACAATATTATGTATTGAAAGACTTTCTTGTTCTTTTTCATTATCTCATTGCACAAGCCAATGAGAAGCTGTCATCAGATGATTGATGATGCCATTTTCTCCATTATTTATTGTTCTATATTTTATTGGAAAAAAATACTGTATTTTTTTGTGAATTACCAAATTTGGAAATAGACCACAGTAAGTTTTTTTTTGGTTGCATTTGAACAAATTTAACTGGTTGTGTAAAATAGGCACATCATATTGTAATATTATTGATATATCAATGATAGACATCCAAAACTTATTCCCAATTAAATCACAAGTGTATGACATGTTTTGAGGTACTGGTAAATATTACATCAATGGAGCGAATCGATTTGTTTTGTGATGAAATGCATGATATACACCCCTAATAAAAATGATACAACATTTGGCAATAAGAAGCCATTTTTTAGCTTTTATAGAATCTATTTTCTAATTACTACCTGATCATTGTCGTGGTCCTTGAACTCTATAAAATACAACATGATGAAACGATTAAACATGAAAATTTAGTATAAATGGCATTATACTCAAAACAGATTTTTGTTTCTGTTTCTTACCCCTCATGGAATAGTCTGCTTTAACTCGAGTCTGAATAATAGAAAAGAAAAGTAACGTTATCCTAATGGCACCATGGTTCAAATCTAGAGACATCAGCCAGGGCTAAATGATAATAATAATAATAATAAACTCATATTTACGCTTATGTGTACTGTATGGACTCTTACTTTTAATTCTTCCAACTCACGTTCTCCCTCTGCACTGTCAATGGGCACAGGACCTGTGGATATATTTCACAAACTCAGAAACCATTTTGAAATTTTAGGTTAATGACAACAACATTTATGTTTATAACTTTATAATCATCTAGTGAGGAGAAACAACATCAGTTTTTATTTTTCGATAATTTACCTCTTGCAGTCCTGCAGGTCATTGTTTTCAGACAGACGCTCTATTCCAGGATCATTTAGATTGGAATACTAGAAAGGATGTAATAATTTTAAGGTCAACGTTCCTTCATGTAAGTTGCAACATACGTTATTAATATTTTTATAAGACATATGCCAATACATGCAACGTTACATTATCTTACACATTCGTTTGAATGAACAATAACGTTAGCTGCTAAGTTACCTAACTTACCTTCTGAAAAATAGCTTCCATCGTGTATCTGAACTCATTCGTCATTTCTCTTAAATTGATCTGCATATAAAGGTTTTGCAGACATGTTGTATCAGTTAAATGTATAGCAAACTAAATTTATTTGACCAACATAAACTAGTATTTTGCCCGTCTTTTTCAAATTTCTCGCCGAGTAAAACATTCGAGCAGTGATTGGACGTTATTTCACGCAACACTAAAACGTCATTTTAAAGCGCGAGTTTGTCAAGTGTCCGAGTCATCTCCACGAATCGGTTCTTTCAAACAGTTCATTTCGAAAAACACAATTGCGTCAAAATTTGATCCTTTACATCCCGCTATGATAATTTAAAACCTAAAAATATAAAATTATATTGTCTAAAAACAATCGGGTTGTTTTTGTTCAATGAGAATGATGATCGAGAACCGCTTGGACTGAGGGCGATTGGTGAACGATCCATTCAGACTTACCGGTTCAACGAGCATTCGACTCACGATTTGGTTATGACGAGTTTGCAGCACAGGAGCTCATATAAACATAAGGGAATATAATGTTGGGCGCAATTTCTGAAATTATGACTTAACATAAGTTTCGCTCAGATATGACAGTGAAATTCCTTCATGAGCTTGTGCGCGTGGCGGCGCTTGAACATGGCGATAAAACAGCTGTCGCGTTTCGACAGCAGCATCGCAGCGCGCGTCTCTTCTGAGATATGATGAAGTTATGTCCCTCGCAAATGATTTAACTGGACACTTGCGCGTCTCTGTCCAGAAACATGATGGTATTATAGGGTTATTCTGCCATGCTGATGTCCTCCTTCCTGTCTGGATTATTGGGTACGATTTTGTTGTTATAAGCAGTGGTCATTCTAGTAGCTAAATATTTAAATCAAGCTAACAAATGTTTTATAGTTCAATCTGTATGTAATTTAAAATGTACCCGTCTCTGAACAGTATTCTGCAGTTTCCTGCTGCATATGTACCTCTTGATCCTGCATCACCACCTCTGTGCACTATGAGAATGATGAACAAGTGCAGACTGAACTTCTGCTTGGTGCAAAATGAACTGCTTAATGTGGGTTTATTATTGTGTCATATTATATTAGTTATATTACTAATAATGATGTATTGTTTTTTTATTAATGGTACGTTTCGTAACCAACAGCAATTCCAGAGTGCATTTTCCAGCCTGCTTTCCCTGGAAATATGTGCAACACTGTCCTCACATAGGCTCACTTTAATAAAAATACAAAGTGAGCAGGACGCAAACATTCACATGTCCGATCAGCCTATCAGCTCTTCTATGACCAAAAACATCCAGCAGAGGGAGGCTTTGGCTTATGTTTTGCACACATCCGGAACGACAGGGCTTCCAAAAATAGTGAAGGTCCCACACAGGTGTATAATGCCTAATATTATACATCTACGGTAAGAACAATCTGGACTTTTGTTTAAAATCTGCTTCGTTATGTAGTAGATTGTTCAATGTGGTCAGTGTGGTTGTAATATGTTCACTTGTTTACCTGTCAGCTATAGCAAAATTACTGATATCATATACATATATATATATATATATATATATATATATATATATATATATATATAGTAAATTTACTGTATACAAATATAATTTGTATAAAATTAAATAAAAGTTTTGAACTATAGGTGTTTGAAACCTACATGCAAAACCATTGCTTAGAGAAAACACACATTTGTGCAATTGGAGTTTTGACTACAAAGCTTAGTTACTGAGATAGCCTTTGTTACAATTAGCCCAAGTGTTTATATAAGGTTGTGAGATAATGGATGGTTTATATACTTTTTCAATAGATCGGTTTTTAAGATGACTGCAGAAGATGTTGTGTTCCTGTCCTCCCCGTTAACCTTTGACCCCTCTGTGGTGGAGATATTTTTGGCCCTGTCTACCGGAGCATGTCTCTTAATCGTCCCCTCCGCTGTTAAAAAGATGCCACGCAGACTTGCTCATGTGCTTTTTAAACGTAACACAACAACAGTCTTACAGGCAAGTGACTTATTCCTTACTGAACTATCAGTCATGAGTTTCTGTTTTTGACAGCCTTTAATTAGAGATTTTAATTATCAAATCACTTCATCTCTCCATTTATCCTCTCATGAGTCATGAATGAGCAAATGCTGTGAGGTTGAGACGATGGTGCTGAAATAGACATTGGTAGTGGAAGTAGTCGGCTGAAATTTGTGCATTATGCAGATTATAGAGATAATGAGTGGGTTCTTTTGACATCTGCTCATTTATTTTCATGCCCCGATAATTTGTTTTCAGTATTTTTTTTACATATTTTGCATCCCTCAGAATAATTTTAATTTACACTCCAGTGCTTAAAGGGTCTCAGTTGTTTTTTTTACTCATGAAATAGTTTTTATACTTAAAATGTTATTTTTAAAGTCACCATGAAATCAAATTTGACAATACATATTTTTATGAAATGATTTATACATGCACATATATGTGTGTGTATATATATATATATATATATATATATATATATATATATATATACATATATATAAATTCATGTGCCTTAACTTCCCTCCCTGTTGCCAAAATATTTCTGATGAATAGTTTACTGGCATGAGGGCGGGACAACCTGTCACTCACATGACATCACAGCAATAGCAAACCACAACAATACAATCAATACAATGTCTTGCTCTAGAAGCCGTGCCAATTGAATATACATGCTATGATAGAAAAGTTTATTGAAACTTTCTGTTACATGTCGACTTAAGTGTTTAATGTATTGGTTTCTCCTGATGGATGTGGCCATGTTGAAATCACATGACTTCCAATACTACTCACTTTAATTCGGAAACCCCTTTGTTTGGTATTGGACAACTTAAGTAGTAGAATAAATTAATCATGGCTGACTGAGGAATAACTTTTTTATATACTAGCATTAGAAACAAAAAAAACGTGTATGCCATACTGCCTCCATACCACTGGATTTTAAGTCTAAGTTGACATGCACAACATACAATACTGAATACTAACATAATATAATTGATTTGACTAATTTTTTCAGGCCACTCCCACTCTTGTCAGGCGCTTTGGAAGGCGTGTCCTTCAGGAGGAGGTGCTTAGTACAAATTCATCCCTGAGGTTATTGGCTTTTGGGGAGAGCCATTTCCATCTCTAAATCTTCTCAAAAGCTGGAGGCAGCCAGGCAATGGCACACACATCTGTAATCTTTACGGCACTACAGAAGTTTCTTGCTGGGCAAGTTGGTACAAAGTCCCAGGCGAACACCTGTGCTTGGAGAACACGTGAGTGCCACAAAGCCTTCAGCCATACATTGATACTAAATACTAAACTGGACCTAGCAATGCATGTTCTACACAGTGTCTACACTAAATATTTCACCTTTTATATAAAACACTTTTAATTAAGTAATTTAGGAAGTCTGATTATAAACTATAGCGATCTTCTAAAACTTTTTTTGGGTGATAATATGTAAAGTAAAATAGGGTTATTATCATAAACTTAAACTAAAAACAATTTTGTTCTTTGAAATAAAGCTGTATACTGTATATTTTAGAAGGAAAACTTAAACTAAACGAGGATTAAAAATGTTGCCTTGCCTTGAACCTTAAAATGACTAACATAATATTAATAATAAATAAAATGAACACTGAAATAAGACAAATTAAACCTAAATAGTAAAATATAAAAGGATAAAATATATAATACTATAATAGTATATAAATAATACTAAAATGACACTGTAGTAAATGTACATCAGCCACAAAACGGTAATATTGACAGTCTATCACTACTTCAGTTGTAGTGATGCAATAGTAAATATTATTAGTATTAACACATTTTTTGTGATGCTTTGTCTGTTTATATATCATGTTTTATTTGACAGAACTGATCTATCTGTGCCTCTTGGAGAACCGATGTTGGATACCATAATGGAGGTCAGAGATGAAACAGGACGTCTCGTCACTGAAGGAGATGGACATTTATTCATTGGTAGGATAGTTATTTAAAAATGATTTAAAAGTTATTTAAAAGAAACATGCTTTCTAGTCTTCAAATCTTTGGGGTTGGTAAGATTTTTGAATGTTTTTGAAAGAAGTTTCTTTTGCTCACCAAGGCTGAATTTTGTTTTTTTAATACAGTAAATATTATTTTTCATGTTTTAATATTTTAAAATGTAAGTTATTCATGTGAAAAGCTGCAAATGCTGAATTTTCACATGATCCTTCAGTGATCACATTATGATGTTGATTTAGTGCTTATTACTATCAATGTTTAAAACAGTCATGCTGTTCATTTATATATTTATTTTTGTTAACTGTGATCAATTTTTTCAGGATTCTTTGTTAAGTAGGACATTCAAAAGAACATTTATTTGCGATAATTTATTTTTATAACTATAATATATTTATTGTCAGTCTAATCAATTTAATGCATCCTTGCTCTATAAAACTATTAATTTTTATTTCAAAAGAAAATGTTACTGACCCTGAATGGTAGTGTACATTCTTTCACATTCATATGAGTTGTTTTTGTATTTGTAAAGTGAAATTTTGTTTCTTTTATTTAGGTGGTCAGGAGAGGGTGTGTCTTCTTGACGATGAAGAAACTGTAGTCAAGGGAACAATGCGTGCTACTGGTGACTGGGTGCTGTGCGCGATTCCCGTCTGTATTTCCAGGGCAGGAAGGATCGGCTCCAAAATCGGTTTGGTCAGCGGGTACACCTAGATGCCTTGCAGCAGGTAGGCTCTATGTGACCCATGTGTCATGTTACGACTTTAACATCTAATAAAATCTGAGAAGACTGAAAGGTACATATAACATTTTATATCATGAATTAATTTATTTCTGTCCTTCAGGTTATTGAGAATTTGCCTGAAGTAGAGGCGTGTGCAGTGACCCTGAGTGAGGGTGACAGGCTGGTGGCATTTATAGTGCTCACATCGGGTCAAATCAGGAGCCCTTTCATCCTTCTCCTCGGAAATTCATCATCAAGAAACTTTCCAACATTCTACACAATCCTCTGAAGACCTCACTGCTGGAGAGAAGTACTCTAGAAATGCCACCTCCCTTCTCGCTGAGAGTTCATTGAAGGAGAGATTCGCCATAGGTTATTCACAGCTTTTGGCCGCTCACAGCATTCCTGACTTGATATTATTCATCCCTGCTCTTCCACTCACCTCTCATGGCAAGTGAGCACTATCCTCTAAGGCAGGGTTTCCCACAGGCTTCAATGGTAGGGACTGCTGGCTTCATGAAAATAATATATATTTTTTAATGATTATTTTTGTAAATGGGAGATTACAACAGTGACAACTGCATTTTATTACTGAACCCGTACATTTTCAGGAATCACAGCCAGGAATTTTTTGGCAAAAATCCTGTGTGTCATCGCCATCTTTGATATTACTTAGTCACTATCACTATAGTTGCAGTTGATGGATCCCATTGCTCTTTCATACAGAGAGTATTCAAGAAGTTAAGTGGTGGTGTCACTGTATGAACGGATCTCAACACTCAAATTCTCAAAACTGGACTTGATTTAAAAAAAACAAACTGTCTATCGAGGGTGGCATTCACTGAAAAATTAATTGGACATTTCAGCAAGAAAAACAAGGAAGAAAAGTTATGCCAGATGAATTTATTCAGAGTAGAGCACATATTGAAATGTCGGTAACACTTCACAATACGGGTGCACTAATAAGCATTAATTCATGCTTAACTAATGCACAGATAATACTGAAGTAATGTGTAACTAATGATTATTTAAGCTATTCAATAATGATTACCACATTTGGAAATAATTAAGAGTCTGTAGGGTTAATGTATTAGTTCATACATGAATTGTCATTAATTAAATATGTAATTGTGGATTCATTCCATAATAACTCGTTTTTTTAACTAATAGTGTTAATTAATTTGTTAATTAGCAGAATGAGCCAAAGTCTTGTATTTCAACTTGTGACTGGTACACTAATATGCATTAATACATGATTAATTACTTCATTGTTCGTGCAAATTCATGTGCAAATTACTACAGTTACTAAATGAATAGTTAATAATGATGTGCCCCAACAAGTAAAGTCATAACATAATGATACCTTCGCAAGTTATTAGCTAATGATTAATTAAAGCAGACAACTGGAAGTTGAAGTGCATAGCTTTGACTAATTATGGTAATTAACACATTAATTTACACTATTAGTTAATAAAACACGTAATTAAGGAATTAATACACAAAGACACATTGAATTAATAGCAATTCATGTATTACTTAATCTATTAATCATATAGACTCTTTATTAGTTGCTGATACAGTAATCATTAATTAATGGTTTAGTTCTTCATGAGTTATAAATTAACTCATGATTATCTGTGCATTTGTTAAGCATGAATTAATGCATATTAGTGCACCCAGTATTGTAAACTGTTACAGAACTGTCTATATTGACTAATGACCTAGTGACATTTTTATTCAGGGTAGGGGGGTCTACTGTAATCATCTAGCCCAGGGGCCTCTTGTTGTCTAGACCCCATGACCTAAATTATGTACTTGAAGTAGCCCCTGATAAATTGATGTTATTACCAATCCAAATAGAAATTAAATTAAATTGAAATGCTCATTATTAATATTAGACAAAGTCTAATATTAAAAAAAACTGAAATGTTCAGTAAATGAAATTACATTTAGTAAAATATTAAATTATATTTAAAACTGTATTTATATAAGTCTTACCAACACACACACAACGATGCTATTAAAAGCTTAAACTTCACAATCGCTTTGCATATCTATGTAATCAGATGTGAACATGTTTTTTCATTGTGGTCATTGTTGTCATAGTCACTTTTACATTCCTGTTGTTTTAGGTAAAATAGCCATTAGACGAGTTGATGAGAATGTGTGACACTCAAAGACAAGACATAAATAAACAATCTGTATGGAAAGACATTGAATCTTTGAGACTGACGTTACAGACCCTGTGGAAGGTATGAATAATATTTACTCTAATATTCTATTTATTTTGCACAAAAAGTACTAGTTTTAATTCTTTGACACATTGAGGTATTTCTTGAATATTGCAATATCTGAGTGAATCTGCTATTGTGTTTTTGTCCGTGTGTATTAGGAGTGTCTTGGCCTGCCGAATGACGTGGTGGTTGAGGAAGATGCACACTTCATGTTAAGTGGAGGAGACTCCCTTCAAGCCCTGCGTCTCTGTGATGAGATCACTGTTGCCATGGGGACAACCTCTGTGGGCCTGCTAGAGGTCATATTAGATGGCTCTTTCTCAGATGTGCTTAGCCACGTCATGACAGAAAACCATTATCCAATCCAACCATCAAAGAAAAGAATTCTAGATTATTCAGACTCTAAAGTTTCATCTAAAAGACAACTAAAGAAAATGGCCACCACGAATGCTACGGAAAGCGCAGTGGGTTCTGTAGTTCCCTCAGTGAGGAGGACTCTGGGATTTGTAGTTGTAAGACGAGCTGGTGAGGTTATCCATTGGGGTTGTTTTCAGAAAATGCGAGAGGGAAACTTCTCAGATGAAAGCAAACTTACTGTGACAAATACTTCTGAAGACAATCACTTGGGGGTTTTATCCAATTCGTCACATGAAAGTTTTAAGACATGTCAGAAAAATTCTGCTACTAAAAAGGTCACAGAGCACCATGAAATTACTGAGTCGTTGCCCGTCTCTGAGAGCACAGTTTCAGGTGAGGGTTCTAGAAAAGACTCTTTAGACGTCCTGCCACTTGGCCTGCGAATTATCTGGAGCTCAGACACCGGCAGATGTGTGGACGCCTCTCCAGTGCTGTTGCTGGGTCCTGATAAATCCACTGTGTTCATTGGCTCTCACTCGCACCGGCTGCAGTCTCTTGACCTGTTCAACGGAGAGGTCATTTGGGAGCGTATCCTTGGAGATCGGTTAGAGTCTTCTGCTGCCATCTCAAAATGTGGAAGCCTTGTAGCAGTAGGTTTGTACTTCAAATCTTAGCGTTTACTACTTTAGCTTGAATATGGAGGTTTTTTTTCTTCTTTTTTCTAAAAGTAAGAGCTTTGAGATTTCAGGGTTAAATTTATAAATCAGTTTATTTGTCATTCACGTTTTTAACTTGTGTTTAATGCTTTTTCACAGGCTGCTATGACAGACAAGTGTATTTCCTGGATGTTTCCTGTGGGGACACAGTATGGACATTTGAGACGGGGGATGTGGTCAAAAGTTCCCCTACTGTAGACCCTAAAACTGGGCTGATTTTCGTAGGGTCCCATGATGGCAATATTTATGCATTAGACCCACTGGTAATATACAGGAGAAATACTTCTTAGTTTTGTTTATTTGTATTTTCTGTAGTGCTGAACAGTGTTATGTTTGTATTATTCATATTTATTTTATTATATTATTATATTTATTTTTAGTTACATTTATACTTTTACTATTGAAATATTTATTTTTATATTCAGTATTATATTTGTTTTTTATATTTTATTTTTAATATTTTTGTAATTAGCTTTTGTCATTTTTTTAGTTTAGTAACTTAATTTATTTTAGTTAGTCTAATTTAAAAAAATTGAAAGGTTACGTTTTCCATGTTTCCACTATATTTCATGTTAGTTTTTTAATAGTTAAAAATAATTTTTAATAGTTTTAGCTTTAGTTAACAATAACAACACTGGCTAAAACTAAATGTATATTATATTATCTGTACTTTGTTTTTTGTAAATGTGTTCTTGCAGATTCTGTATGTCCCCTTGATATTTCACACACTTGTCTCTATTTCTCCCAGGCTAAAACTTGTAAATGGCAGTACTATTGTGGTGGCGGTGCGGTGTTTTCATCCCCTTGTGTCCACTTGTCTCCTAGACAGTTATACTGTAGTACTCTGGGTGGGAATCTCCACTGTCTTAATCCAGTGAGTAAATGTTCCTTCTTCACTGGAGTACATGCACAAAAAGCCATAGCACTATTGATGTTTGAAAGTGTATTAGCCAACTTCTCTGATACAAAAGATCTTGGGAATGAAGTAGGAGTCAGAGGTCATGTTTGAAAGCTAACGTTTGTCTTGTAATCTCCATTTATTGTCTTGCCAGGACAATGGAAAGGTCTTGTGGACGTATTCCGGCACTGTCCCGTTTTTCTCATCTCCTCACTGCTCTGATTCCTCTGTCTTCATTGGTTCAGTAAATGGCCATATTATTGGAATAAGCCATTTTGGAGATACGGTGAGAGGAAAATGGAAAAGTTGCCCCAAGAAAGGATAAACTGAATATATGCGACATTAACCACGAATTTTAAAATCTTATTTTTTAAATGATGGTCATTACCACTAGAGTAGGGAACACTTAAAAAAACAACAATGATCTTGTATTCTAATATATTGCACTCGTTTTTCAAACCTCAGTAATGTTGTAGTAATATTTTTTTTACTTAACACAGTTCACAGATTTCATCCAGTAGACTTTAATTGCAGTGTGGAGAAGATTGCATTCTGTGCACCAGTTTGATTTTGTTCCATTATTTTGCAGTTATGGGACTTCTCCACTAAAGGACCAATCTTCTCATCGCCATGCATTTCTTCCTTGACATTTTTGACTAATCAGACAATTTCTACAACACCCAACAGGAGCACATCACCATCACCCAATCAAACAGTCACATGTGGGTCACATGACGGTCATGTATACTGTTTAAATGGCAATGATGGATCATTATTGTGGCAGTTTCAGACCACAGGCAAGGTGTTCTCTACTCCATTTGTATTTGACGGCACTCCGTGGGGTTTGAGAACTCTAGCTGCCGTGTGCTCCACTGATGGAAAGGTGTGGGTTCTAGATGGAGAAACCGGCACATTGATGGCAACCTTGTCTTTGCCAGGTGAGCTTTTCTCCTCTCCTGTCGTATGGGGGGATAACTTGGTTGTTGGATGTCGTAATGATTATGTTTATTGTCTAGAACTGACCAAAAGGTGATTAATCATAATAATCCATGTCCAGTTGAATACATTTAATTTTTTGGGGGACTCCCAAATGTGCTCATTAGGAAAAAAATATACGGTTATAATCTGTATGCATTGAGTATATATATATATATATATATATATATCCAACAAAATACATACATGTTTTTAACATCAATGTTCATGTTTGTTTTTGTGCAAGAACAGGAATTTTAGTCTGAATTCAAACAGGTTTCTTTTATTTCCTCTACATATTTCATAACATTTGCGTCACCTTTTCTTTAATGGATTTTTCTAAAGTGAACAAAATAAGTGCAATATCAACAAACCTTTTGTTTCATATCACATACAACACTGTTTGCGCTATGCTATTGCACACGACCAATGTAAAAACAAAGTGACGTGACTGCAGTTCAGGAGATCTCCAAAGGAATACAGTCCGTTTCATTTCACCTCTATACATACATACATACCTACATACATACATTACATTAGATAGTGGAGTCAATGGCTCTGCTGAGAGATCAAGGTTTCCATTTAATATGTTCCATTATTTAGCAAACGCTTTCTATCCAGAACGACTTACAGTTCACCTGGAAGGACAATCCCCCCTGGAGTGATCTGGGGTTAGCTGCCTTATTCAAGGACGTATAGGTGATGCCAGTATAGTCTGTATAGGCCGTTCACTCACTGAAAATGTTCCCTTTTTTCTGTTAGGGGCAATTTCATTGGCTTAGACCTCTTTTTCTTAATCCCCCTGGGACATTGCATTTGAAACACTGATCTCCCATCACTTAGTTGTGTCGTGGGTTTTGTTAATTAGCTGCAAAAGTGATGCTAGCACACGCTACGCAAGGATAGCATTGTTATGATACAGCAAGCAGGCAGTTCTACAGAAACAGACGGGTATGGACACTGCAAGAAGTAGATTTTTTCATCAACTGACAGCATGGCTCAAGTGCATATATCCTATATTGTCATTGAAACTTGAAGGAAAAATTCAATGTTAGTTAATAACATGAGTAAACAGTGCTGACGTGTCATTATAATAGTAATTTTTAAGCAATAGTTAAAATGACAATACTCACAGTTGTCACGGACACAGTGAAGATCTTTTTACTTTGCCAAGATATCAAATATAATAAGTTAAGAAATAAAAAACTGACCACGTATGTCCAACGGTAATGTCTATGGGTGCCAACTCATTTTAGTGTACATGGAAAAAAAAAGAAAAGAAATCCCACCAAATTACCAAGTTTCTCCGCTTTACATGCTTGTAGGTGGGAAGAGAGAGATTTGTAATGGTTTCAATCACTGTTATTGTTAGCCCTTGAAATACTTCCCAAAATTGTCACCAAAGTAATAACTGTCTTGTCTTATTTGAAATGTTACATTACTACTGAATGTGAACTGCTTATTTTGTTTTAGTAGTATCAACAGTTTGACATGCATTGTAGACAGTTAACAGGACCACTGGTGACTACAAAGATATAGAGGGCTGCAACTTCTCTGATGAAGATTCTGGGGCATGTTTGATTGGTTGCAACAAAAAAATTAAATAAACATACCATTGGTGGATGTCATTGCAATAATCCTATTTTGAAAACCAATTTAGGTTGGCATTGATGTCTGTATCTGTTTCCAGTCTGAATACCATATTAGTACAATATTTTGTCTTTGTAGAAAAAAAAATGTTAAACTTAAGAAAATGATTTTTCGTAAATGTCTGATTGCTTATTATGGACTTTTCATTCAGAGCCAGATGTGAGCTGGAGTGCAGTGATGGTTGACTGATGTGGATGACGGAGAAAAGACTTATTTTCTTTTTCACTGGGTTAGTAGTAATGTATCACTTGATGATCTGTGGGCAGTCGCTCCAGGCTTTGGCCTTACGCTTGGCTAGGGCAAGCCAGGCTGGCTCGGTAGAAACCTGGGTAGTGTCACCAGGAGGTAAGCGCTTGGTCACATCCTTTGTTGCTGGCGGAGATGGTGTAGAGTCTGTTATTTCCACTTTAAAAAGGAAAAAAAAGATTTCCAAATTGTTTGCTTTTGCTTTCACTGTGTACAAGTGGATGAAGCTTTTGACAGGAAATATAATCAATTTTCAAATGTTTTGTTTTTTTACCTGTGACTGAACTGGGCAAGGTATTGGCTTTCTTCAAGTTGTCGCGTCGTTCAAAACGGGCCAGGAGTGTGTCTGGTCTTTTATTCTCATCTGCTGTTTGAGGTTTGGGCGGGGTGGAACTTCCATTACCTTTATCTGTCTGTGGGACTGACCATTTCAGCCTTTCAGAGACAAATAACACCGATTGCTATTAATACAGAGAAGTTTATTTAGTAACATTATATCATGCATATCATGCAAGTGGTTTGGTCAAATTTACAACAAGCAAATCTCTCAGCCAATCAGAAGATTGTACTGTGATGTTGTTATATTGTACAGTTATATGCAGCAGGATTTTGGAGTGCTACCCAACACAATATCACAAAAATAGAATCCAAGTGATAAACAAAATATTATTTTAGTGGCTGGGAAGATTTATGTGAAAGAGGTTTATTGATTGTTGCATTATTGCATTGCATCTGGTAAAGTATAACTTTACATATAGTACCAGCGGAGTAGCTAGTTATGATAATAGACTCTATGGCTATATTTATGATGCATACATACACTTTCTCTGTCCCTAGCTTGTTTCTCAGCCAGCTTAGCCTCTCTCTGGCTTTTCCTGTCCTTGCGGTTTTGTTGCTGTTCTCTGAATCCTTTCTGCTTTTGCAGTGCCAGGGTGATCCAAAGTGGTCCTGCCTCTTTCTCCTGTGTCCGTGAGCTGTCCAGAGAGTGCCTAGCCTGCAGAGAGGGTTTTTCTGTGAAGGAGAAGAAATGTATGCGTCAAATTGATTAGTGAGACTAGAACCCACTTTAGAGTCTTCTACTCATTTGTTGTACTCTTTCCCAAGAGGGTGAAATATCTTAATTTTCTTAAGGAAATACCAATACTCATAAGGTATGACAAGAATATTGTTAAATATAGCATTATGATTAAATAGATGCAAAAAAAATCCACAATTTAGTATGCAAATATTATGACTCCAAATGTTAGAATGAAAAGCGCAAGCGGTTCAGATTGAATTAATTGTGCTGCTTAGCATTGTAATGAGGTGATGATTGTACAGTTTTACACTACAAGGATTTCCAACCTTTTTTGATGAGTTCTGTCCTGCGATCTGTTTTCTTCTCTCCATGGGATGCTGATTGATGGAAAAAATGACTTCTTTTCTTTAAACTCCTCTCCTTGTCCATTTTTCTGGGATTGAGCAGATACTGCAACTTCTTTATGATCACTGCTCTTCTCAGGAGCTATCTGTTCTGTTTCCCCTGTCCTTTGTGTAAATCATGTCTCCTGAAGTCCTTCTGCCAGGTTTTGGGAGAGGAGAGGGTGGAGGAGTGGCACCTTCAGATGGTTTAGGAGAAGTAGCTGGTTTTTGGTAAAGTGGAAGTTTGGGGGCAAAGTTATCGCCTTCAGTACATCCCAAAGGGAGAGTACTTTTGCTAAACTTGCTTCGAAATTCTTTATTGGATGCTACAGAGGTACGAAATTCAACAATCTCTTGTTGTGGAGAAACAGGGCTAAACCTTTCCAAGACTGTAGAAGTATCAGGGTCTTGGTCAATGGAGGTGAGGGCACTGGGACACCTTCAAAACTGTCTCCAGCACTGTACCTTTTCTTTTTCTTCTCTGCTGATTGTTCATTGTGAAAGCGAAGAGAGTAGTTGGTCCTTCTCAATTTAATTCCAACGGCGAGGGTTGCTCATCACCACCCTGATCCTTCTGATCGCCTTCATTCTTTTGTGTCTGAATCTTCTGATTCTGCCTGACTTGGGGAGCCAGTCTCGGATCTCTGCGACTTGGGAGATCCATGTGGCGGACTGGGAACGAGAAAGGAGGGGAGGTCTTTGGCAAACATGCATTCTTCAGCACTATCTGCGATGCGAACAACCTTGCTTCCCCTGCTCTGGATCTTGGTACCTAAAGACAGCAACTCTTCTTTTTGGACGAAGGGAGTTTCCATAGATGCCGATTCTACTTTCACATCTTCTTCCTGACCCAAAAACTCTGAGTTCCTGTTGCAATCAGGAAATTTCTTCCTGGCTGGTGTGATGGAAAACTTAGCACTCGCTGACATGGTTTTCCTGAGGTTGGTGTGAGAAAATGGCACTGTATTTAGATCCTCACTTATCGGTCTGCGACTCTGATCCGGGTATTCGGGATATTTTCCCTCTTCTGCACCTTTAAAAATTTTGGATCGTATACGTTGCCCATTCTGCCAGGACGGCAGCGTTTGATTGGTCTGCAGATAAGGAAGACTCATAGAAGGATTTGGTTTTCCTAGATTTATCGTCTGGAGATGTCTTGATCTTGGTTGGATGTGTGCCCATGGCTTTTTTGCCCTCCGAAAGGCCAAGAAGTGACTTGCAGGCTGTGTCCTTGATTTGATCGAGATTGACTGCAGTTCCACAAAGTTGGGCTCCTGTCACAAGAATTGCAGTATGTGGGACGTAAAGAGATGAAGACCGAGTTGGTGAATCTGTGCATCCTGGTGAAGAAGCTTTTGCTCCCTCCTTAGTTTCAGCTATTGTTTCGCCCTGTTGGCCAGTTGTGGGAGTAACCGGAGTGAGGTTAACCTTCTGGAAGAGTATCTGCTTCTCGCCTGAGGAGACCTTGAAAGTGAAGGGTCTCTGTCTCTCCTCCATCTCTCTCCATCTCAGTTCCTCTGCTTTTCTTTTCCATTCTGGGTCAGAAGCTCCAGCTGTCTCTTCTTGCTGTTGACTCCTTTTTTCCTCCTCTTCCTGTAGTCTTTTCCTCTCAGCCTCCTCATGGACACGTTCCTCTTCCTCTCTCTTCCGTTTCTCCTCTAACTCTTGAATCCTTCGTCGTTCTGCCTCTTCCTCTTTTCTTCTCCTCTCTTCCTGCTCTCTTTCTTTCCTCTTCTATACGGAGACGCTCCACCTCAAGTTCCTGCTGCCTTCTCTCTTCTGCTCTTCTTTCCTCTTCCTCTTTCTGCATTCGTTTCTCTTCCCCTTGCCTCTTTCGCTCTTCTTCACATCTTAATCTTTCCTCTTCCTCTTCTCTCCTCCTATCTTCCTCTTCCCTTTTTTTCCTCTCATCTTCTTCTCGCTGCTTCCTCTCCTCTTCCTCTCTTTGCAATCTTTCCTCTTCCTGTCTACGCCACTTTTCTTCTTCTAGCCTCTGCTCCTCGATTCTCCTTTGTTGTTCCTCCCTCTTTCTTTTCTTCCTCTTGTTCCCTCTTCTGAAGCTCAAGGCGTTCTAACTCCTCCTCATGAAACTGCCGCCTCATCGATTTCTCAGTAGGTTCATAATCTCCTTCACTGCTATGGATAACGTTATACTCCTCTCTTGGCAAATCAAACACTTCTTCGTCTTTTTGTGTTTCATATTCCTCTTGCATTTCAGAAAGATCCTCCTCGTGAAACTCCTGAAATATATTTAAAGTTGCAGAACTTAATGTTGTGGAGTTATTTTCTCATAAGCAATGGTTCACCCAGAAATGAAAATTTAGTCATGATTTACTCATCCTCATCTCATTCCAAACCTGTATGACTTACTTTCGTCTGCAGACCACAAAGTAAAATATTTTGGAAAATGTCTGTTTTATTTGTTTGTTTGAAACCCATTGACTTACAAATACAGTTAAAATATTCTTCCAAATACCATTTGTGTTTCACAGAAGAAAAAAAGTAATATGTTTGTAACAACATGAGGGTGAGTAAATAATGGGTAAATTATGCTTTTTATTTTGGGTAAACTATCACTTTTACGATCTCTTTTACATTAAAGATATCCTAATAGAAGCTGTTCACATTTTAAGAACACCTTTACCTGTGTAAACCTTCTATGTTTGCGAGATACCCTCTGGTTCTTCGGTTTGACAGAGAGTTTGTGTTTGGCAGCAGTATTGTCCAAGCGTGGGACAGACTGAGGGACAGCATCTAGATTGATGGACTCAATTGTGCCAGGGGGAGGTGGGCGCTTAGAGCGTGGGGATTTGACTGGAGTTCTGTGCTGGACCTTGTCATGGCTGACAGCCTAATTGTAAAGCAAAAACACAAACAATCTTGAGTTTGTGACTATGGGAGAGCAGGGTTCTGAAGCATGTTACATGTCTATGGAATCAATAGCCGCTTTTCCACCGTCCAACCTAACCGTTCTCATTGGTTACATTGTATGAGATGTAAATAGCGACCACATTATGGAGGATGATCAAATATTTCTTTTAATTTGATCATTAACTTCTGTTTACTTGTTTCAAATAGGACACTTGCAGAGCTGCAGTGAAACTGGTAGCCAGGTAACAGACAAGAGACCAATCACACACATTATACAGCATGTTTAGCCATCCATGATGAAAATTCCAGGCTGAGAACGGATTGTAATAGTTCTATGGTGAACCAAGTTCAAGTGGAAATATAACTTGAATTGTTCCTTACCATTCTTAGACGTTCAAGCCCAGCGGTGGAAAAGTGGCTAATGTATTGATAGTCTCATGACATTACAATTTTCTGCAACTTAACTAGAGCATGGCATTAGCAACAGCAAGTTGCTGATAAAGTGTATACCATGAATGCATTGTTAAAGGGATAGTTAACTTCGAAATTAATTTTTGATGTTTCAGCTTACCTCAAGGGCATCCAAGATGTAGGTATCGTTGTTTCCAAAATATTTTCAATTTTGATATTTTTAGGTCAAACCGTCCGTGTCTGTCAGTCATATAATGGAGGTATGGGGAAATTGTCTTCCATTACGATTTCCTGTATATCTAAATATGTTCAGATCTTCACAGTGAAAGGTAAAACTTCCGAAATCTCTGTGTAAACAATGAGTGACGTCGACGCTTCCAGCGAAACTTTGGGCATGGTTCAGTTTGAACATTGGACAACTGATTCAGATCACTTGGACGTGACTAATTACACAAGGTAAAAACGATATAAATACTGTTTGTTTTCTCACACAAACCGCTCGTTTCGTGTCTTAGGCCATCAATGTGTACTTACATTTACGAGTCATTTAATCATGTTTAATTTTGACTTCTCTGTGCATGCTCTTTGAGGTGGACCCCCTAAACCTGCAATATATGACTGACAGACAGAACGGTTTGACCAAAAATGTCAAAATTGAAAATATTGTGGAAACAAAGACACCTAGATATTGGATGCCCTTGAGGTAAGCTAAACATATCAAAATGTATTTCAAAGTGAATTATCCCTTTAATTGATTTCGATAATAGTGCCTTCCAAGTGCATAAATGTTCATTTTGGGAAGTGAGGGAATCTTTCTTAGAACATAAGTTGCTAAAACAGAGCAGCGTTCTTTAACTGTGCTTTCTAGTATATAAAGTGTGACTGATATAGCAATACTATGTTACTATATGTAAGTAGTGGAAAATGATTTGGAGATTAACTTACTATTTCCTTGGCTTCAGTCTCCTGTGGTTCATTCTCCACCTGAGCAAGAACCCTCAACGGACTTTGTGGTACCTCTTCCTCATCCGAGCTACCTTCATCTCCCTCACTCTTTCTCAAGTGATGGGGGTCTCTGACCAAATTTGATATTATGTCCAATTTGCTTCTGCCAACAAAAACATAGAGAGTAAAAGAATGGATAAATGTTGTTTAGCCCTAAACATTTAGTCCTAAAGTTACCAGCATTTCTTGACCTTGATGGTAACAAAAACACATTTCAGTCTGGTAATATCAAAATTAGTGTTAGCAAAGTCTGGTGCATGGCTTGACTGTGTCCATATGTACATTTTTAATTACACTATTTGTGTAGAGTTTCACCTGAATGTTCTTGACTTTGTCTGAAACGTTTTCCTGGGACATTGTCTGTCCTGGATGGGTCTTCTCTGACTCCTCAGGGATAAATACACTCTCATGTGAAAAAGCTCGGGACCCTAGGGTGTTTAACTCCCTGTGGATGCAGATATAAACACTTTTTAAATACAGCACATCTGTGAATGTTTTAAATACACAATTCAACATAAAAAGCAACTTTGACAGCATAAAAATAAAGTACATTTATGCACTGATTATGAATTCCAGACCCAGCTATAGTGGTTCTAAAATGCATTACCTTAGATACTGATTGTTCTCTTCATTAACTGTGGCCACCCCATTGCAGACATTATCAGTGGAATGGCTAGGTTTAAGTTCAGATCCCTCAAACCCACGTTCTGCTTCCCTTCTTTTCTTCTTACCAAATAGACGCCTGAATGGCTGGAATTTGCCCTGCCGTCGCCGGTCTGGTAAAAAAAGTGGGGGCAAACAAAGGTGATTAATAGTCAACAAATTGTAAAAGGCTATTGCTAGTGCTGTCCATGTTTAAAAATGTGCATAGGTACAGTAGATGTACATTATGTGAGCATTTTGAATTAATGTTAATGAAATGGAGGACCAGAACAGATCATATGCTTTAGAATCAGGTTATATCGTGTGAAAGTCCTTGTCCTGAGTCAGTCTTGTATGATTATGGTGACCAGATGTTCCATTTAAACATAAGTTTGAGAAGAGAGAGGAGTCGTGACGGGCTTTCCCTTAAACCTTTTTGGGAGTATTTACTGAAGGAAAAATCACTCCAAGATGCATTTAAGATTGATACCAATCAAATGCATACAAACTGCGAGTTCATCAAGTGCAAATGTTCTCTTGAAAAATGTTTTGCGTTCTGATGACTAGCAATCATGGATGAGACATACGGATGTAGCAACTGAAAAACTTTTTACCTAAATAGATGACTCAGAATAATCCGAGTGGTATTACAGGTGGATGTTCCTCCCAATCTATCTAAACATCACAGATTACTCACTGGTGGTTTGGTAAGGCACTATTCTTTTAAAGCTTCTTGGATGGATGAGTGTTGTGAAAAGTGCTATACAAATAATTGAAACTCAACTGGATTTGTAGCTTATATTTAATGCTAAATAAACTACTTTGATTTGATTTCCATTATGTTGACAACATACCAATTGAGAATTAAATCTAAGCTTCATTACCAACAATCAAGCATGAAAGTAAAAACAACTAATTCCTAATGTGTATAAAAACAATCTTTAGAGAATAATTTACAGAATAATTCACAACCTACCAAATATGGAAATCTGCAGGTGGAAAGTGTCTCTGACTGACTGAATCACACAGTTCCTATGTAATGACATTAAACCAATGATAAGACAAAGGACCTTTGGTTTGTATGGAGTGCCCTGCAGACGCACCATTTCCGGAATATAGAAAGTTATTATGAATCATAAACACTACGGAGATAAGACTAGCTCAGAAAGCACTGTTTATAAATAAAATTACATATAAAATTAAATATTATTTCTGTTTAATAGATTTTTTCATGATTTGTTTTCATGATAGAAGTCCCTTACGCTCACTCGAGACAGGATTTATTAGATAGAAAATGCAGCAAAAACAGTAACATTGAGAAATATGATTTAAATTTTAAAATGTAACCATTCGAATATGCTGATTTGATGAATTTTTAATGGATTTATCTTTTTTTTAAATCCGCTATCTTAACTGTTCAGTTCCTTCCTGTTACAGTATGCATATGTACTTGTATGTGTGATTTTTGTCTATTACAGCCTGTGGATCCCTTCTTGCTCTTTCTTAAGGTAAAAGCCATAAGCATAAAAACCAAGCAAGAGCAAAACATACCCAGGCCGTCTTTTCTGTTTCTAAGTAGGTGTTTGTGTGCATTTCTAAGGCTCATCAGTGTGCGACTGTGTGTTGTAGGAGCACCAAGTGACAGGGCCACTCTACACCACAGAGTCGATCAGTGTGGATCTGTTACAGGCTAAAATTGGAAAGTAGTGTGGAGTTACACAATGGCACAATAACAAAGTATAAGACGTTTGGTACCTGCTGTCAGTGGCCGCTTCTGTTGTTCGTTTATTAAGTTTACTGCTTTACGAGCGCTAATGACTGGCCGATTTTATGATTTCCCCTATTTTGTCCCATCATTTCCCCCTCAAAGCCTCGTCCAAGTCACAGTCTTATCCCAGCTGCAACTACTCCATTTCTCTGGCCCACAATGCAGTGCTGCAGGCATCCTCAATCACTGAGGCATATGATGTGAGTGGACACCACTCAGCCAGAGAAACAGCCCTCGATGTGTCTCCCTTGTACTCCTCCATACTACAACCACTCAAATACGGCCTTCCTGCTCTTACAGAGTGAGTGTCAGTACTGCTAAATACATTCACTCAGACCTGACTGTTCCTCTCACTTCTTTACAAAAGCTTAAACACACATTTAACAACATAGGAATGCTCAATCTTGCTCCTCATACACTTGTTGTATAATATTTCTCACTAGTGCATCAAAGCCAATGACCCTTTTTTTTCTGTCCCACTGCATGTGATACACCTGAACCTATGGAAGCTTGTTTCCACCATAGAATGAAAAATATAAAAGGTAATTGCGACTTTTTATCTCACAATTCTGACTTTTTTTCTCACAATTGCGAGTTTACTTCTCATAATTCTGACTTTATTTCTCAGAATTGCGAGATGGAAAGTCAGAATTGCGTGATATTAAGTCAGAATTGTGAGTTATAAAGTCAGAATTGGGTGATATAAAGTCGCAATTGCGAGATATAAAGTCAGAATTGCGAGATATAAAGTCAGAATTGCGAGATATAAAGTCAGAATTGCGTGATATAAAGTCAGAATTGCGTGATATAAAGTCAGAATTGTGTGATATAAAGTCAGAATTGCGAGTTTTAAAGTCAGAATTGCGTGATTTAAAGTCAGAATTGCGAGTTATAAAGTCAGAATTGCTAGATATAAAGTCGCAATTGCGTGTTATAAAGTCAGAAATGCATGATATAAAGTCAGAATTGTGAGATTTAAATTATTCTGAGGGGAAAAAAGTTAGTCTTTTTTCCCCTTGGACTTGGCCTGATAAGTCGCAATTCTGACATTATATCACACAATTCTGACTTTATATCACACAATTCTGACTTTATATCACGCAATTCTGACTTTATATGTCGCAATTCTGACTTTATATCACGCAATTGTGACTTTATTACACGCAATTGCGACTTTATATCACGCAATTCTGACTTTATATCTCGCAATTCTGACTTTATAACTCGCAATTGCGACTTTTTATCACGCAATTCTGACTTTTTATCTCACAATTCTGAGAAATAAAGTCAGAATTGCAGATATAAACTCGCAATTGTGAGAAAAAAAGTCAGAATTGTGAGATAAAAAGTCACAATTATTTATTTTATTTTTTATTCAGTGGCGGAAACAAGCTTCCATATGAACCTGACTGTTCCTCTCACACTCCTAAATCTTGGCATTATTAATTGATTTCTCTGCAGTATATTTGTTTTCCTAACATTGGCAGACATTCATAAAAACATTTAGAATCAAGCTCAAACTAAAACATGTTAACCATGCTGAGAAAGTCACACGTGGGATAATAACAGTTAAACATGGTTATAAAGTCTGAGGGCAGAAGGTTCACACGGAAAGGTGTGTAAAGCAACAATAACACGCGATTATGTCATATTTAAAGGACTTAATTCACACAGAATTGAAAATCGTTTACTCATGCTCATGTCAATCCAAAAAGGAAATTTTGAAAAATGTGATGGTCACTCTTGTCCATGCAATTACAATGAATGAGGAGTTGAGATTTTAAACTTTATACATGACACAAAAACACCATAAAAGTGGTTATGTAACTAACAGTCAATATTAACAGCTAAAAGATCAAAATTTACGGTGAAATTCAGGCATCCGGCTTCATGGATGAGAGAATTAGCAATAAAAGCTTCAGTTTTACCAATCATTATAATTGCATGAAAGAGAACATTAAAGGAAATCTTTCAAATAAAACCTTCATATAGGTTTTTAAAGACATGAGGGTGCGTAAATATGTTTTCAAGGCACGCAGACAGCACACAACTCTTGATGTTTTTGTAACTCATGAAACACCAAACCGTTCTTAAAGAGACAGTGCTGATAATCTTTGGTGCATTTAGTGTGCTGCACTGTCACTTTAAGAGCAGGCCACTCGCAAAGATCCTCACTCTGTTTTTGTTTACCTGGGCCTTCAGGATGCTGTTACCTCTACCCGCTCATCAAGCTTAGCCTCCTTACTGTCCGTCGCCATGGTTATGACGGGCTTTGTCTGCGTCAAGGGTAGAGGGGAGATGAACGTGAACACAGAGGGATTTTTCTCATTGATGTGTTCATGTGTGCAAGTCTAAAAAGAAAATTGAAGGAGGAGATGACAATAATAGGAGATCACTTTCATAACTCTCTTCATAAAACCATACTTATTCAATGCTTCATCTGTTTTTATTATCATCATAATCGCATAGCTCATACACAGTCTTCCTTTGGTCCTAGGTTTATTTCTTGCCATCATTTTTTTGTAAATAACAGGACCATCTATTTCTCTGTGTTGGGAAATTGGATAAGAATTGAGGAATACAATTCCCATCTTGCAGATTAAACCCTTATACATTACTGGAACTGAACTTTACTTGGGCTACGCATAGGTCTGGATATTTGCCCAGTTATAATGCTCTTCAGTCATAATTTAATAATGTACTGTTGCCATGATAAAAGAAAATGTACACAAACATCTTATTTTGTTGTTTGCTGTATAACTGACAGCTCATATATAGCTGTGCTTTCTCTGATGACTATTATTTAAATATTAAATATTTCTTGTCATTTTTTTTTATTGAAGTATTTGTGTAATAATGTCCAATGGGCTGATGTACAATCATTGAGTCATTATTGCAAAACAACCCTGTTGGGATGATCAGCTGATATTATTCCTTACAAAAAAAAGGGAATGTAAGGAGTATATATGTACACACAATAATTAAAATGTGTATAGAATTATTATTTATCTAGAAAAAAAACGCATTTATGCTAAAGAAAAGTATGGTGATTTAAAAACATTGTAATTTTTTTTAATTAGTTAAAAAAAAACTTTAAAAATGCTTAAAAAAAACATTAATTTTTCCATGGCAACTAACTGAAAAAAAAATATGTTTAAGTTAAAATACTAAAATGACTACCTCTAAAAATTATTTAAATAAAAAAAAAACGAAATAAAACTACAATTTAAATGAAAACTGAAAATATAAAAATAAAAGCAACTTTAAAATGTTATGAATAATAATAATAATGTAATACAGTACTAATAACACTGGATTGTGGAAGGATAGTGAATAAGTTTTTGTGATGAAATTGCATAAAATAGGCACAAATGTTTAGTGTTTTGTTTAGTGAAGTGTGTGTACATACGTACATGCATGAAATATATTAGTGTGTAATTGCAGAGTATCGAGTCTGTGGAGAACATCACAGTTATGTGTAGTGTATAGTGTTGTGCACCTTAATAGAGATAGAGTGCATTATCACATCATATTTATGCCTGGTCAGCAATCTGTGCAAAATCTAAAAGAATGGCTATTTAGAAAGCACTTTTTCTATCTTATGTTAATGGAACACCCATAGGGCGTACTATACAATGGAGCAAGATACAGCATATAGAAAAAGCAAAAAATTAATTATTTTACCCAAGAATCAACTCAAATTCTCATGCACAATGTGCGCCTAATATAATTTATATCAGTCAGTCCTAAAATAAAGCAAATGGTGTTTTTCCATATTGCTTCTGGGATGCTACAAACGCTCATTCAGAATGCCAAGACAGAAAATGCCAAGATTTAAAATGCCACTATTGTTGTTAGTTAATCAAAAGTCATTGCCTCAAAACCTGCATTCCTTTTGGCAGATAAAAACCTTTTCGCAGCACAGCATTGCACTTACTGTTAAACACAGCAAACTGTAAATGATTACAGTCTTACATCATCCTTAAGTCATTTGTCTTTGTATGAGTAGACAGTGTCCTCTAACGGCTCCCAGGGTCATCCTCAAAGTTTCACTGTCTAAACAGACTCAGCTGCTGCTTGAATGGATCAATGTGTCTTTGTCTGTTTGTGATGCTAGTCCAGATGTGTTTGTGTTTGTGTTTGAGCACATGCATCTGCGGTACAAGTGTAAATGTGGTCCAACACGTGTATTCGTCATGTTCTGGCCCATGTTAACGAATGATCTTGCTTGTGTTGTGTGCATTAAAGCAGCTCCAGACAAAAAGACGCTGTCAAATGCACAAATTGCAGCCACATGCACTGCAGCAGGACACTGAAAACACCCAGACAAACAGAAAAGGCTGCAGCAGAGCTACAGTGAATTAGCAGCTAAGTTAGCATAGCTGCTACAGTGCTAATTTAACCCACTAGCTGAAGTTTAATGGTACAGACTGACCTCACTCAACAAGAGCAGCTCTAACCATCATTACAAACATTTCTAGCACAGGCCTGCCTTTATTTGACCAAACCAGTGGGCTGTAAAATGGACTATAAGTGAATTCCTGGAATGGTGCCCCTGCTGTGACTCCTGAACCTAAAAGCTACATGACTCATTATTAACAGTCATATGATGCCATAATGCCCATCATAAAGAGATTTAAAATAAATACATGGAAGATGAAGATGCGCTACTGATCTGCTGCAGTTTGATCTGCTGCAGTTTTGATAATAAATTATGAAAGACGATGCCTAAAAGGGGAGGGGCCTAATAAAAATACCGTTTCTATGGTAACCCAATGTCTAATTTCAAAACGGTTTTCACAGGATGAATTCTGAGTTCGTAAGCTTTCAAATAATACGTGATAACTACTAAAATATGTGATGTAATAATAATAAAAAATGATTTATATATATATAATATATTACACTTTTTAGAGGACTTCTTACCTTACTTTTAAAAATATAATTTTAACTTTTTTTATTGGCAAATACTAGATTATGTTTTATTATGAACTTTTAGCACTAAAAACCAAAGTTTCAATTATTAAAAGTGTGTGCGTCGACTTTTTGTGACAAAGGTCTCTTTGTCGCGCACTCTTGTCATAAACTCATATATTACTGTTCATTCCTAATTTGTAAGAAAAAAACAGCACTAAAATATATATTTCAGGAGTCTTAGACCTTTCCAACGATATATAGTTTGTCATGACTAGATTAGGATTTAATAGTAATATAGTGAAGTAAATTTAGGTTGCCCGTATACGGGCAAGAAACAGTTATTTGAATGATTGCATGATTGTATAAATGAACTATTTTTGCTAGAGCTTTGTGAAAAAAACCTTTACAGAATGCCAAACTTTCCAGATGCTATCTTAGAAGAATTACCATTGATTAAGTAATCTTTCCACTCAAAGGAGGCATAAAGCTTCATTTGAAGCAGCATATAAACTACAAATGTTTGCAATGTGGCAACATAAATGCATTTACACTGGAATCACAATCTTACAAAATTGCTCACGGCCATTTTTTTGCATAATGTTGCCTTCTGTATTGATTCTCATGCACAGCTAATAGAAAACAACATGTGCTTATTGCTATGACAACAGCAACATTTAAGGCGGTTCTGATGTTGTATTTTATCTACACAGAACTAAAGGCTCATCAGATACTAGGGGAAGATGCAGGTCAGAGGCACCATATTTTTGTAGAGATGACCTACGTCGCCATTATTTTAGCCTAAATATGCGACGGGGCTCGGAGCTGTCAGTAATGCCTGCACATTAAGCAAATCACACTTTATGCATTATGTATCAGAGGTGAAATGATCTTGCCTTGCGCAAAGGTCCAAATATTATTATGATAGCAAGCTAGCTTCACTCGTACAATGGGGCGGCTTGAATGTACAGCTAGAAATCACTGAAGCAAAATGAGATGGCTGACTGCGCAGCGTATAGCAAAGCTGGTCTAGTTGCCTGTGCTTACTGAGCACAAAAGCACACTTTTACCTAATTCAGCCGCACAGCTGGAAAGAGCTGCATACCACTGAAGGAAAACCTTAGGGAACATGGATTCAACCTTCTGCACCTTGATTTACAAAGCTTGGTTGCTGCTCCTTGGTGCTTTAGGAAAAAATATAACAAAACCATTGAATCACAACTTGTTGATCTCTAGTAATAGCATGCCTTATCTTAAGAGTGTTTACTGAAGTATGAAGGCTAATATTTCTAAGTGTTTTGGCTCTGGATGAATGATGGTTATGGAGATCAAATGAACACAAATCTATCATCAATAGCCCAATACCTCAATGGATGTCAGGGTTGCCTTTCAAAGCTTGACTTCAGCATTATTAAACCAGGCAGTTCTGATTCAAACATAACTCTTATGAACTCTGTGGCAGTAGAATAAATTGAGGGGCCTGGGGCTAGTTGTCACAATTTTTACTTTGTGTGTTGGTGGATTTTTGGAAATCAGTTTCTATACCCACCTTGAACACTTTTACCCAGGGAAAAGTTACTGCCACAGTTTATGGGTTTGAACCATTACACCATTTTAAACAATAAAAATGGTAAATATTTAAAATGATAACATTACAATATATAAAACATCATGTAACAACTTGCCTCAACATTTAATATCTTAAAACTGTATGAAAATGTCAGACATTTTTTGTTTGGTGGACAGAATTCATACAAATTCATCTAATTTCAGAGTTTGAAACCAACAGACAAACAACTGCAAACAAACAAGCTTTCGTACAAATGGATCTTTGACTCAAAACCTCAGTTACTTGGATATGGCCCTTGTGAAAACTTCCACTAATATATATAACATATATATTTAGTATACAATATAAATGGCAAGTAACGATGAATGTTCAACAGTACTCCACTTAGACTACAGATTCACCAAACAGGCATTTTAAACTATTCCCTGTAGCTGTATCTTCACTCAGTATTTAGTCTGAGGTCAGCATGAGCAAGCTCTGTAGTCTGCCCTTTTTTAAGCGTAATGACACCATGAATAAGTGTGGAATTATGGGAGGTTGTCATCTTCCCATCCACAGCAGATCGAAAGCAATCTGAACGGATTCAGGCAAAAATCACGTTCATGGATAAGCTTATGTATAAAAGTTTTATTAACAGGGCCGAGAGGCCAGGACAAGTTTATTATGCTTATATGCCACAATTGGACGCCGCCACTCCTTTCTTTTTGTTGTTTATATTTATTTTACGGTTAAAGTTACGATTAAAGTTTACGTTTAACGTTCGCCTCCTTCCCTGAACTTGAAGTTTCTTTCAAACTTGAACTTTCTTACAATTACGCTTGATCACTTTAATTCCCATTATTTTATTTCTTAATGAAACAGCCGGAAATGCTGAATTACTCAAGTCTTTTTATTTGACAAATTAAAATTGTCAGGTAACAACAGTGCTGTTTTACTTGGTCAAAACAATCATACTAAAAACACATTTGATTTGAGAGTGTTAAAAGTTATGTTATAACGTTACTCTGTGCATTCGCTCAGTGGCTGGAATGAGACACTTGTTGCTATCGATATTAGTAGTATAACTTGTATTAGTAGTATGACTTGTGTTGCTAAATGGCATGAAATTAATTTTTTATAAATCATTATAAATGTAGTGTTGTCTGATGTACTTTTTGGGCACGAACATGTCACTGTAAATCAAGAAAACAAGAAATTCAAACAATAAGACTAACTGTGTTGAGCTATATAATTATTAGTTTTCTGTCCATAAAGGTATCCAAACAGTTGCTCTCACCTGTCTAATAAAACACATAGGCCTGGTTTCACAGACAGGGCTTATGCAAGGATTAGGCCTTAGTTCAAGTAGCTTTAATTAACATGCACGAGAAAAACAACATTACTGGTTTGCATGTTCAGACAAAACAATGGCACTGACATTGCCAGTGCAAGTTGCTTTCATTTAAAACAGATCAAACATGCACTTTAGTCTGGGACTAGGCTTAAGCCTCATCTGTGAAAGTGGGGATACTATTAAAGCATCTTCAATGGTGTTTCAATGGTTTCTAAGGAAGTAAAACTGAAATCGAGAGTAACACTGATATGAAATCATTGACAGGCGAAATAATGACGCGGGATGTAACATTGGTTAAAATAGCTGATTTCTTGTTGGGAACATTTGGAATAACATTGCTAGTGGTTTTTGGATGTTTTAATATTAATATAATATAATATAATGTAACTGTAAAAGAAGGAAAATGCAGGCCAGGAGTTCATCCTCTGATACAGTTCACAGATGTGTCCCCACACACGCAAACTATGGGGCATTTCTGCCATTAACAAGTATTCAAATAAAACTTATAATAAAGATTATAACAAAAATAAATTGGGAACATAAAACTTACTTTAACACACATAAATTATATTTTACATATTCTTTGAAAATAGACGACGCACTGTTATCATTGAATAAAAATACATCTATTTTCATTACAATACAATGCGATAAGAAAGGCACAATGGGTCTTTGAGTATATGGGGCTGCAAGAAGATAATGGCAGTTACATGAACAAGAGGCCTATTGTGTTTAACAATATCTTGCCACATGCATTACACAGAAAAACGCTTGATCGCATATATGGGCGAAGGAGTACACAAGAAAAGGCTTACCTGGTTGTCGATTTATCTTGGTAAGAGTCTAGTATGTGTGCGTTTATGCATGTGTGGCTGTTCCACCTGCCTGCTGTTACTGTGGAGCTGCGCTATTACCTAGAGTCAGGTGTCGCATTGCACGGGTGCAAAGAGAACTCAAGAATGCTTATAGCTGTGTGTTGTAGTGTGCACATGAGGACAAATATTTCTGTTCCTTCATGCAGTTTTGATTATTAACAAATTATGAATTCACAAACATCTCCATTAACATCTGAAAAAAAGATGGTATGCATATTCATACTCTCATAAAGTTCTCACAATGTATGTTTTTGTGTTCTTAGTGGGACGTTTGCATGATTTCCTGTGAGATCTCACCCTGTGCCCAATATACATTCACACATGTGACTGAAAACAATCCTAGAATGTGTCCAAGAGAAGAGAAAAGTGGGTGATGATGGTGAGGTAGTGCTGGTTCATACAGCTGTCTCTGTTGATACTCACAGAATGCCACTTTGTTCATTGGCCAGCTTACCAGGGGCAGGAAGAACAGACATGCATTGATGATTTTAAACTGCCCAACACACACAAAGACTGTGACTGTAAGCTTGTTTGTCAGCATATGTGAGGATGCGTGTGTGTATTGTGTTAAAACAATTTCAAAGAACAAGGGCCTCCATTAACTGAACAAAGACATGTGGCGGATCAATAACGGCACAAACTGCTACCTGTCTCCAGTGTCAGAATTCAACTGTATTATTAGGGGCAATTTCAAGTAGCCTGCTTTTATGTAGACATACTTATATTTCAACATGCCATGTCATACATATCAGTTGAATCTACACACACCGGCCACTTTATTAGGTACCCCATGCTAGTAACGGGTTGGACCCCCTTTTGCCTTCAGAACTGCCTCAATTCTTCGTGGCATAGATTCAACAAGGTGCTGGAAGCATTCCTCAGGGAGTTTGGTCCATATTGACATGATGGCATGGCATCACACAGTTGTCGCAGATTTGTCGGCTGCACATCCATGATGCGATCTCCCCGTTCCACCACATCCCAAAGATGCTCTATTGGATTGAGATCTGGTGACTGTGGAGGCCATTTGAGTACAGCGAACTCATTGTTATGTTCAAGAAACCAGTCTGAGATGATTCCAGCTTCATGACATGGCGCATTATCCTGCTGAAAGTAGCCATCAGAAGTTGGGTACATTGTGGTCATAAAGGGATGGACATGGTCAGCAACAATACTCAGGTAGGCTGTGGCGTTGCAACGATGCTCAATTGGTACCAAGGGGCCCAAAGAGTGCCAAGAAAATATTCCCACACCATGACACCACCACCACCAGCCTGAACCGTTGATACAAGGCAGGATGGATCCATGCTTTCATGTTGTAGACGCCAAATTCTGACCCTACCATCCGAATGTTGCAGCAGAAATCGAGAACTCATCAGACCAGGCAACGTTTTTCCAATCTTCTATTGTCCAATTTCGATGAGCTTGTGCAAATTGTAGCCTCGGTTTCCTGTTCTTAGCTGAAAGGAGTGGCACCCGGTGTGGTCTTCTGCTGCTGTAGCCCATCTGCCTTAAAGTTCGACGTACTGTGCGTTCAGAGATGCTCTTCTGCCCACCTTGGTTGTAACGGGTGGTTATTTGAGTCACTGTTGCCCTTCTATCAGCTCGAACCAGTCTGGCCATTCTCCTCTGACCTCTGGCATCAACAAGGCATTTCCGCCAACAGAACTGCCGCTCACTGGATGTTTTTTCTTTTCGGACCATTCTCTGTAAACCCTAGAGATGGTTGTGCATGAAAATCCCAGTAGATTAGCAGTTTCTGAAATACTCAGACCAGCCCTTCTGGCACCAACAATCATGCCACGTTCAAAGTCACTCAAATCACCTTTCTTCCCCATACTGATGCTCGGTTTGAACTGCAGGAGATTGTCTTGACCATGTCTACATGCCTAAATGCACTGAGTTGCCGCCATGTGATTGGCTGCTTAGAAATTAAGTGTTAACGAGCAGTTGGACAGGTGTATCTAATAAAGTGGCCGGTGAGTGTATTACTTGATTAATATTCTCAGTCAGAACTGTTATAAAGTCATATCAACATTAAATACAAAAGTTGCAGTAATGCACATTATTACAGTACATTTGATGAATAGCCCCACATTCTATTAGGTGTCTTTAACTTCTATGTATTTGTGTAAAAAAAATGAATTGTTAAATACAATGCGTTGAGTTAGTGAGTTCATGTTTTATTACAAAATTGTATTGCTTTTGAGGTGGGACATGCATGGACAGTTAGTTTTAGTGGTGTGATTCGGTTAAGGAGGGGTAAGGGCAAGGGGTCAACAGTGCATTATATTTTAAAAATATTGTTACGCAAGTATGTGTCTTTATGAATCATTCATTCAAACGATTCATTCAAAAACACTGATTCATTCAGAAACTAAATAAGTGAATGTCTTTATGAATCAGTCACGAAATCATTCTTTCAACCAATTTGTTCAAACATGTGAATACTTTCTTAGTATATAGAAAGAGTAGTAGTCCAAATACATAGTATTTGAAAAACAGTGGCGAAAAGTACCAGGATGACCTGTTACTTCAACTGAGATGCTGAAGTGCGCATTTGATGGACACTTTACCATCCCATGAGGCCACTAGACAGGATTTATGAATAGCAGTGAAGCAACTGACGCTGGTAGGTCACGTGACAGACAACATGGTGGATGTTGTACATTCGACTTTCATTTATACCACCCATATTCATATTAAATAGCACCCCAAGTGTCTGTTTTTTATGAGAGAGTCATTGATTCATTCACTCTACTGATTCGTTCAGAAATATTGATTCATTCAGCAACAAAAACACCAATTGTTCTGCTGTAGCTTTGTTTGCAACTTTAAAACAGGCAAAACAGACCAGTAATGGGTATATTGTGTCTAAATTGGAAACTACTCAATATTGAATTCTTGTTTATTGAACTGCTGTTTAAAAACAATATTGCACACACGTGTCCAAATATCAGCATAGTAAAGTCTAATAAAGTAGGTATGCACTGTGGAGGAAATTGTTGCCCCCAAATTTTCAATATTTTTTACCTTAATTTTAGACCTTGTCTGTCCATTATGTTGCACACATTCAAAATACACTGATCAAAATTGTTCCTTGGGTACTCTAAAGCAATTAGAGATCTCATAGGGTAATATGCCGACTCAAAGGACAAGAACACTTAGCAGTTAGCATAAACAATTAAACCTGTCATTTCTGCTGTCCTCAGCACTACAGAAGGGCATGTTCACTGAGTTCTAACATGATTTAGTCTAATGTAATAGACTATGAACATGCAATGCTTTCCAAAAGTATTCAGCCCCTATAAGCTGATCTGTGCAGTTTTCTTGATGTTAAAATAATTTCTCTTGTCTCAGTTTAATGTGCAGAGACATCTGTTGATAAACCTCTTGCAAACTAGACAGTCCATGATGTCAGTGTGTGGCCCGCTAAACCAATTGATGTGAGTTTGGAGCAGGACTACTTATTTGGACAATGAGAGATGGGGGCAGGGCAAAATGTGTAGTCGGCATGTTTGAGAAACCTATTGCATTATCAGTGGTGTGGGAATTATCCACTGCAGCTTCAACAAAGCTATTTTCAATTGTTTGGTTTCTGCACTAAAAATAAATGCATTATAATGCTGGTGCTTATAGTAATTGTTAACATGAGATTCAATCTCCTGCACTGGAAGGCTGAGTCTCTCTTGCATGTGTTAAACTTCAGAGAATGTATAATGACTCACGCTGGCAGTGAATATTGGCGTTTCATAAAAACTCCCACAGAACAGACACAGAATCAAATTCAATCTGAAAACATTACCTTTTCAAGATCTGTAGAAGAACAGGCCAAGACAAGCAGCCCACTCTAATAAAGCACATGGCCCACAGTGACCCTTAACAACAGAATATACATCCACAGAGAACAAAAAATCTAAATTTCTATCTACAAAAATCTATTTATATCTGTCTATCTATGTATGTATGTATATATGTGTATATATATATATATATATATATATATATATATATATATATATATATATATATATATATATATATATATATAATAGGGCTGTCAGATGATTAATCATGATTAATCGCATCCAAAATAAAAGTATATAAAAAATAAAAAATATACACACATGTTTGTATATATTTTATAAATTTTATGTATATCATGTACATAGATTTATATATAATTTATATTATTTATAATTTAATATATAAATATTTTATATAAATAATATTTTTTCTTAAATACGCATTCATGCATGTGTGTGTATTTATATATATATATATACAAAATAATTATTCACAGTACGCCCACATATATGTAAACACAAACTTTTATTTTTGATGTGATGATTAATCGTGATTAATCATTTGAACAGCCCTAATATGTATATATATATATATATATATATATATATATATATATATATATATATGTGTGTGTATGTATGTATATATGTATGTATTTATGTATGTAAGTATGTATGTATGTATGTATGTATGTATCTATCCATCTATCCATCCATCCATCCATCCATCCATGTATTTCAAAAGTATAGTAATAAATAATACTTGTTGGGAATTGCTGATGGTATGATGCTCTTCCTATTTACAATGAGCAGAAATATCTCAAATAAATATCATTATGCTAAAAATAGCAAAAACATGAATCACATTTATTTTATCACTCCTATTTCTTACTTCATATATCAAATAGAAAGAATCTGTGTATCCTACAAATGAAACAGGAAAAAATAAAAAGAAAAGCAATATACTGACCAATCTTTGACAAACACATTTTAGATGCTGGTGTGATGAGTTCCCACCAGGCTTTCTAACAAGCAACATTTCCATGGCCAACCAGCTTCAGCAGAAAGACTATTACTCATTGTGCTGATAAAGAGCCTAAGTGTGCAGGACTAGTCTGGAGCTCTGGACCAGCAAAATCAAAGTCTTGCATCAGCGTTGTCATTGTAGGTTAAAGTTATGTGTACTTAAGGCTTGACCTGTGCTCTGATAAGATATTTTCTGTATAACATGACTTGCAGTTTGGGTGAAATTAGAGATGCTTTATTATTGTGGAAATTATTGTTGTGAGCAGCAGCTATTGTATAATAGTACACAGTTATACCAGTAAGATAAAATATCTTACTTACAGCATATAGTTGCTGATTAAAATGAGAGGAGGAACTGGGCTGAACCATAATGTAATTACAGAGCGTTCCCAGACAGACACACATTTCCTAACTGTGCTGTGTCCTCCTGTCGCAGTCCCTCTATCAAACACACACACATGCACACACTCTTTTATTCTAAGAACAAACAGTTGTAAATAAAGGCATCTGGATGTCAGAACATTGCACTCATAAGAATTGGATAAATCTGTCCTTTGTTTTTCTAACCCCTCCATTCTTGTGTCTAGATCTTAAAATATCCCTTTTTGTACAGAAACTTGTGCAGTGTCATTGTTAACTGTGGTCTGTACTGATTGTGTTCGGCTACTTGAGATTTATATCAATAGTTTTGTGTTCACGCTTCCTGCTCCACCTCACCAGACAAGTCTTAGTCAAAGCAACAACCCTTCAGATGAATTATTAAATGAGAATTCATTATTAATTATGAAATTATTCACGTTTTGAGGGTTTGGTGGAAAAACTTCCATATAAAAGTATAAGCATGTTAAATATGCATGAAATGGACACAGAATCATTGTGTTTACACTAATTAGGACAAAAAAAATTAACTGAACTCTGAAGCGTTCATCCTCAAATGCATGTGAATCGCCACTTGCCCCGACTAATTGACTGACCTACATGTCAGCGATAGTGTGTTCTAGTCTAGGCAACATTTGCCGTTTCCATACATTCAATTATATTGCTACTGTAATTTGGTTAGATCATTCTATGAAAAACTTACTTCATGTGATACTAAAGTGCAGATTGTGTTACGTTATATCTGAGAGGGTCACGTTACTCTATAAGTGCCTATTTAGACACAGTTTGGTAGTTTAATAGGGCAATATGAATTCCTCTTGGGATCAATGGATAGCTCTATATTAATATTGTCTGTGTTGTACTACACTAGAGGGCAATGTTATACCACATGATGTCACATCGAATTTGTAAGCCTACTAAAGAGGGTTTAATTAGGTCATATTGTTATGGAAAATAACATCCTGTAAAGTCCAGTATGTATAAGGCATACCCAAAGCCGACTAAAGTGTAACCTTATTCGGATTATGCTGTGGGATCGCCTGTCACAGAAAACAAAAGCACAGACACTCCGGTCAAACACACACGGCCTTTCCTCTTCACTGGTCAACTTGTATTGATGCAGTACTTTTTATGGATTAATATTAATTGGCCTTTTCATTAATTATTTATAGTGGGAGGAAGCCTCGGGAGCAGTTTCTCTGGTTTCCTCTACTTGAATGCACAAATGTCCAAGATGTTTAAGGGGAACATGCCCTGAACCGAGGTCAGCAGTGGGAACTTTTGAGGCCATTCCTGTCTTATAAATGGAAATAGTTTTGCCTTCACATGGCAGGCCTAAGAATGTACAACTGACAAAGGTGTACGGTAGCTTGTGTGCCTATAGTTGTGTATTTTAAGAACATTTTCTTTCTCTTTGTTTTATGTAACTTTATATAACTTTAATATAATATTTTGTCACAATGTAAATTTTTTCAGTGAGGATTTGTGATTTTTATTAAATGTGACCCCGCCTTTGAACCCCCGGCTAAAGTCGCAGAATCTAATTATGAATAAAAGAGCGTCAAAGTAGTCATAGCCATAAAAATGACAAAAATAGGTAATGTGTGTTTATTGCTGTAAATGATAGATTATTATAAGGGTTTTGAGATTCAATACTCAAATTTTAATTTATAACATGATAAATACTATAATTAATGATTTTATTGACACTACGTTATACTTTTGCGCAGCAAAAAAAACAACGGACGCGGGCTTTAACATTGATTTCAATCGTATCCGGGTTTATTTTTCGGCGAAACAACACTTGCTGATTCTTATCATTCAGTTCAGGTACTTCTTTTTGACTTATTTTCTATTAGAAAGAGTAAACGGACCTTAAAATCAATGCGCACGAATGCCAATCATGAAAAAAATGCGACTTCAGCTGGCCGGTTCAGATGTCTGATGAGGAGGTGTTTCCGTGTCATCGCCAAACATTTAACTTAAGAACAGCTTATGTGTTTTGTAGCTCTGTATTCTGCCAATAATATTATTATATTATATTTTATTTGTGTCTTATAAGTGTCAATAATATAATTCGTTTGCTGGATTAACTGTTAACTGCGTCGTTTTGACATCTGACATGGCAGCACCAAAGCATGTGCAGGAACGTAAAATGTCTGATTGCTTAAACAGCTTGTTAGATATTAATCTCGGTGGAAATGCCCAAATTACGATTTAAGTGATTTTATAGCGGATTATTTTCTGGAGGATAATGGTGATCATGAACAGGACACATTCTTTGACGAAACTGACGAGGAATTTGACGGCAAGTTTTTGTCATTATAATTTTTTTAATGCTGAATATGTAGGCTTATATACTGTCAGTGTTCAGCCAATGTAATGCTAACACAGAATTCAAACTATGATGCAAACAGTGGATTTAAATGTTTATTACATTTGTTGGTTGGAAATGAGTCAGTTTAACCCTTTACCTGTCACCCCCTTTTTGATAATTGACATTAAAATGCACTATACAAACTTAAATGGTTGTAATTCAAGAATGCTTTGGAATATAGACCTAAGTTTGGTCTTGTTTTAAAGAAAACAATCAGCAGATTATTACTGAAGTGAAAGCACTTCAAAAAATTAAAGTATGAAAAAGTTATGGAAGTTATAATTTACAGTAAATCAAATATACTTTATTAATATATATTTTTAATATGAAATAAATATTTTACAAAATATGTTTTACTATAAAATTACTATAAAATGAAAGCTATATATCTAACCAAGTTGTGTTCCAAATTTGAAGTTGATATCACAAAAATTGAAGTTCCCATGAGATTTTGTTTAGTCGTAGTACCAAAAATAGCCACCGGGTGCCATTGAATTCCATTGAATTTAATTGTATGCATTTTGCCATAACAAATTAATAAATTTCTATCCAAATATCACTTCTGTCACTAAATATGGAACCTTGAGACTCAGACCTTTCTGACAATATGTATTTTGTCAAGATTAGAAAAGGTTTTCATAATAAATTATGAAAGATGATTTTGTGTTTTTTCCCCCTACTATAGAAGTCAATGTGTGCTGCCAACTGTCTGGTTACCAGCATCCTTTAAAATATCTTATTTTGTGTTCAGCAGAAGAAAGAAACTGGTTTGGAACAACATGAGGCGGAATAAATAATGACAGAATTCAAATTTTTGGGTGAACTATCCCTTGAATTATTATTATTTTGTATTATTTTTTTTTTACTCCAGATTTACTTAACGTTTCACCGTGGCCCAGTAAGAGAATGAGATTTTCTGCCGAAATGTTACATGTTAATTAATTGATATTGATACATTATTGATATTATATTTGCACTGATATTTCATTTCACTAATAAAGTTATACAAATCATTCCACTGAATTGACATGATAATTGTTGCTACAATCAAGCTCTTGTGATGGCCCCATTCGTTTCAATGTTTTTAGCTTTTCGGACATGCGCATCATAATAAATAGGCCTGTTTTATAAAACTTTAAGAATTTTCCCAAAAATGTGTCATATATCACTAAAAAAGGAAGAATCTCAGCTTTAATGTGGTATATGGCACATATGGAGAATAATTATGGATCAAATGTGTTGCAGTTTTAAAAATAAGCTTTTTTTAAAATTGGAATTTCTCCAAAACATGATTTTCTGAGTCCGGAATTCAGCAAATCTTTGACATAGCCTTACTCAGTCAATATTAAAGATATCAAGGTTATATTTTCACAGAATGTTCTTTACATTATGTAGGATGATTGTATGTAGAAAACAGTTAATCACAAAAAAATGACTTTAGCTGGGTTTTCACAGGCAGGGTCACAAATTATGATTTATAATACTCAATTATTTTAGGCAAAATAAAATAATTGGGAGCTAAAAAGTAATGTATTTGACCCGTCAACTTTTGTTTTTTAGCCAGATAAGAATGGACGATATACCTTATACCCTATTAATATGTTTTTTAATTTATTGGTATTAATCAACCCAATTAATTAATTTTTTCATGCTCATTTCCTCTATCATTTACAATCACCATAATCTAACACTCACTTATTGTTAAAAATAAATGATTTATTAATAACACTGTTAAATCTTTAGCAAATTCAATCAATTTTTCATGAATTCATTATCATTAAGCAATGTCTAAATTCACTTGTAGCATTTACAACTATTTATTTTAGTTTTATGTTTTATTTCTGATATGAACTAGTATAAAAAATACTTATGGGCATATCAGCCATTATTAGAAGCATGTGATCCAGGCAATTCAGAGAGAAATTACTGTGATTTCATTTCATTTTTGTGCAAGAAAACAGTTTAAGATTACAGTTAAGATTGCTAAACCTCATCATCTGTGTCTGTACACTTAAAATCAATCCATCCATTTATGAGTAATATGAAGTGCACAGTGCGAAGAAATCACAACCTTATATAGACTAGTAAGTGTAATGTTTATGTGTATGTTATTGATTTTTATCATTCTCACATCACTGAGCCTTTAACAATAAGATCAGTGCTAGATACGCTATAAACAACACACACATTGACATCACAATGGGGTGTTTATATTGTGTGGACCTGGTAGCAAATTCAAACAAAGAAACAAAACTGAAATTCAATTTAGAGTTCGGCATTACATCATCGTTACGTCATGATAAAAGAAGAAAAATTAGGCCAGACACTGTATGTTAAAAAAGGTATTATGGGGATAGACGCCTTTCTTGCATTAATATGAATGGCAATAATTCGTATCAGTGATGTATATTTGGCTTATCTAAATGAGTAACCATCCATGTTAGGAACGGGCAAAGCTATCGATGGCATCTTTTGCCACAAGAGCATGCATTGTGGCAGGTAGCCTATGCATCGTGAGAGAAAACGACACTACAGCTCAGGGAACCATCGATTGCCTGCACCAGTAAGCATTATGAATGACTGACGACTCATAATTCAAATATTCAATGTTTGGCGAACATTTCATAAACATCACTTAATCAAAAGGACTGTCATTCATAAATAAGCTAATAAAAGGCAACATATGAAGGGGCCAGATGGATGTGATGATGCAAACGTAAATGTGTTTTCTACAAAATGACAGATTTCTTAATCATGCATTTCAACGCGCAATGCAGCTCGAGACACGTTCATGCCTCCCCAGCTGCGCACACATCTGTAAAGAATGGTGGATTTTGGAAGATGGGCTAAATGACAAGGTCAGTATCACCGACAAAGCAATGCAGTTCAACAAATGTTTGAAAATCTCCTACCTCTCCCGCGTGTGTCACGGCACAGCGATCAGTCCCTATATGCTTGCTTTATTGTGTCTCGCGGCACTCGGTTATCTTCCATTCAAGTCGCACCACGCGAGCTGACCTCTTTGTGTATGTGAATGTGTGTGTTGCTGATGCTGCGAGTGCTCGTCCTCCTCCTCGAGACAGTTCCGTACGCATTCAGTGCGCGCGGAGGCGCTGCTTCTCACAGCTGCACGTGAAACAGGAGGGTGTGGCAGAGGCCGTTCACACAATAAAAACAGACCATTTTGACAGCTTCTACATATTTTGATTTAATGAATGCGTAAGCATCTAAATGCAGATCACAATCTTAAATAAATACAGGGATTGAAAGTGTCCTCGGTGTCTGTTTATACACCGTTACTGAGAATGATCATCAAAATAATCACAGGATATTAAACATATCTGCATTTTAGCAGAGAATGTCTAATTTATTTTAGGCCCGTTCACTTGACCCCAAGAACGATCCACATCAAAACATACATTTTCCATGTCTGGCACTTTAAATGCTCTAATTGATTCTGATTGGCTGTCAATGTTTGAGCTGGGGAAAAAATCGCTCTTATTAAAATTATTATTATTTTTACCTCAACAGTATTATATCCGACATAAATTGTACTATTTTGTATTGTACTATTTTGCTTTCTTGATTTAACATGATAAATCTTCATGTTTTAAATATGATACAAAAAAAATAAATCACAGGTGCCAAGTTTTATTTTTAATTGACTAAAAGTTCAAACTGTTCGATTACATTTTTTTATTACTATTATTTAATATGGCATGCCTTGATTATATACCTTAAACTAATAGTTCTTACAAAAATGAAAATTCTGTTCATCATTTTGTATAATTCTGTATAACTTCCAGTTATACAAGTTGTTGTGGGGCACCATTCCCTTTCAAGCTGGCATGGAAAAAATGGTCAATTGTGTCCTATAACTGTTTAGTTACAAGCATTTTTCTTCCTTTGTATTGAGCAGACCAAAGACATTCATACAGGTTTGGGCTAACTTGAGGATAAGATCATTTTTTATTTTTTAACTATCCTTTCTGACCACTTTTTATCGCTATTTCCACTCAGTGTCCACTAGATGGCGCTGTTTCAAAGACTCCAGTTTGATGTCTTCCCCGTCTTCCCTTCTCCTCGGCGCCATTTTCAAACAGTGTTACCGCCACCGGAAGACCGTTCACCGTGGGGAGGGGGAATGCGAACACTCATGATAAGCTAATCTCAAACAGCTTTACAAAATGAAAGCGCTGAGGCAAAAGTGATGCAAACAGAAAGCAGAATTTGGAGGGTTAATTGTTGCATCGTTTATTGTGTTCCTCCTGAGGAGAAAAGCTGTAACTTAACGTTACTTCAATGTGCCACAGAATGAAGATTGAAGCTAATACAGCCAACTGCCCTATGAAGACAGACTGACAGTCAGTGTACGTAAACAACATCAAGCGTCGGAGTAACGTTAAGTATGTCTTGTGAAAATTGTTTGATTTTTTTAATTTATTTTAGGTAACGTTAATATTAAATTGTTCATTGTATCTTTATGGTCGTGTTTTAAAACCTAGTGAGCTGCCTAACGTACGTTACCTAGACAGTTCGTTTGGGGGTTTAATAGACTGCAGCCACAGAGCGGTTTGTTGTCTTGATTGTTTTGAAGCTCTTAGTGGTTCTGAAACGCCACTACTTATAATCTGGCAGTTTTTACTCAGTATTTGAACGTTACTAAATCTCAAACGTTTCAATTTTCCATTGTTTATGAAGGTTAAATAAAGATATTAAATCAACTGGTTCATATATGTCATACAGTGTCTGTAATATATCAGTGCTGACTCGGTTGTTGTCATGTGAATCGTTGTGTGTGTGTGTGTGTGTTTGTGTAGAGTGGAGCGTGTATTTGTGTTGAATGACCATGACGACCAGCGCAGAGCGGAAGTTCGTCAGTCTTCGGAAGCGTTTAGATCAACTGGGCTACAGACAACCTCTGGCCATTGAGAGTCTGCCACTGGTTGAGAAGCTCTTCAGGTGAATTCTCTCTTCAGTATGCAGTATTATTCAATAAAGATCCATCAATAAAGATTTTCTTTTCTCCTGAACCGGTCGTTCAGAATTACTCTTGGCTTGTCATTATTCTTTTCACTAGTTCTGGCAAAATTAAATTTTTCCAGCATATCTGGCATGACACATGTTAACTTTAGTTAATTGCTGGAAATAGTCTTCATAATAATAAAACATGATACATTTTGTAAATATATATATGTTAAACATGATCTGTTTTCACTTATTTCTCAGTGACCTGATCCACACCACTGAAAGTCTCAGGAATGCCAAGCTTGCTGCAGGAAAAACAGAAAAAGAGAGCCGGAATGTGGATGCTCTTCTCGGAGCCGTATAAAGCTGAAAATGCCCGGATAGTCAGAGAAAACAACGAGTTGCACCTTGGGCTTTTGAAACTAAGAGAGGAGAAGGATCGGATCAGCAGGGGTACAGATTGGGTTTAATGCCTCAAATCCTGTTGCAAACAGATTTGATCTTCAAATCACATGGAACGGTTATTTGTAACCATTATTGTTCATCAACAGAGCTGAAGGTGTACATCAGGAAACTGGACCATGAAACATCAGATCTGAAATTCCCTCAATAATCAGTATGTGCACAAAGTTCGGTCCCTTGAGAAGGACTGCAAAGCCAAGACGGAGCGTATCCTACAGCTCCAGGAAAAGAACATGCAAGCTGTTGTTCAGACACCTGGTTGGTTGATATTCTTTATTTAACGTTGCAGATATGGTATTCACCTTTGTCTGTTTATGCTGCTAGTAGAACATTTTATGGTCAATGACTACATTTAAATAGGAGGGAAGAAGCGGATCAATCCCATTTAGACGTCAGCGGATGCTAATAGATGAACTCCTCCCACCCTCTGGTGGCTTCATCCCTCCATCTGTGGCACAACCAGATGATCCATATATCGCTGACCTTCTTCAGGTGGCTGATGACAGGTGTGGAGAACAAAACAAAACAGAATCACAATAAATCAATTATTTTGTAATTAATGCATCTTATTTTAAAGAAAAGAAAAAAGCATAATATTTATATTATATATTTATTAGCAACATTGTAAAACAATTTTGACAGCCTTCTCCTGTTATAACACATTAACATGAAATAGACATTTAAAAATTAGGATACTTTTGTTTGTCAAAATAAAAACAGAATTTATAAATATAAATGACATTAATTTATTTATTTATTTGACAATTTTTATAATAATAAAATAATACATTGAATCTTTGTGTTTAGAATCCAGGAGCTCCAAAAGGAAGTGGCACAGCTCAAGCTTGACCTGGAGAGAGCGCATGCCGGAATCAAACATCTCAACACACAGGTAAGTGTGCTGTGCACACACACATTTCACATACTACATTTCACGAAATTAACTTACTGTTTTTAGTCTCATTCATTTTTCTTAGGAGCTGTTTTGATATTTGAGGGAGCAAATGGTTTTGCTTAAGCCACTACTTGATTGTTCAGGGAGAATGATAGTGTGTCTGTGATTATGGTTAAAGTAGAACTGGGAGTCCTTTTTAAATGAGACCTCCTTCAAGAGCCCACATATAGGTGCAATAATGAGAGGTTATTACTAAAAATAATAGTAATATTATCTCTGTTATTTATTTATCATATATTAGCAGTGTAAATGTATTCATAACATTAATCTTTACAAATGTACTTTGTGCTCTGGACAGGTGGAAGAGCGAGATAAAGAGATTGAGCGTCTGAAATCGAGCTCTGGATGGTGGTCGACCTAATGATGTCATCTCTCTGGAGGCTCAAAACATCAGCAATGAAAAACTTATTGCTCATTTGAACCTACAGGTAAACTGGATATCCATCTGATAAATTTGTTTATTTTATCTTGTTAGGCATGTTACCTGACTGAGACACCCAATTTAACGCTATTTTAACCGAGGTGGACATTCCTCCCCCTCTCTAGCTGGGTACCAATATCAATACAATTTTGCAGTTCTTGGTACCAGTTTTGGTACCAGAGCAAAAACTGTTGAAATAAGTACTTCATAAAATGTTGTACCGTTTTGTCATGTCCATTGGTTATCACTGTCATCCCAGTTTCTGATTCAATTGGGAATTTAAATAGTGTCCACTATTCAGAAACTACTGTACTTAGCTGCATGTAAAACTAAACTTGGTCAGATTGTAAATGGGTAATAAACCGAAAACAAGAGAAGATCTAGTCACTAATGCTATCAATCTCTAAAACGCAAGCTCACTAAATTCTGCACTCTAGCAAAAAACTACCATTATAATAAAAAAGCTGTCTTAATTGTTCAATGAATCTCTTATTTGCAGCATGTTTACACTTTGTTGATTATTATATTGAACGCATTTGTGAGCGTGCGGCTTGTTGAACAAAACCTTGTGCAGTTCAAGTGTGTTAAGCGGATTCTGACTAACTGACTAACATCTCTGATGGGCTATTGCGTTCACACTCAAACTGTTTTTTTGTTATTGTACAGACTGGGACTGGTAGTAGTAGTACGCTTGACAACCCTAATTCAGACCTGTCCATAACCTCCTTCTGTTTGCAGGTGTTTATTTCCGGGTTGACTTTAACCCCGCCCCTCTTATAATATCCCAATTCCTTTTTCAGATAGAGTATCTGCAGGAGACCAACAGATCCCTGGAGCAGCGAATTGACGGACTGCAGCAGAGGAAGAAGACTGTGTCTAGTGAGGTGGCTGACCTGAGCGCTCGAAATCAAGAGCTGTGTCAGGAGCTCTCTCAAATCGACCAGCTCGCCCAGCAACTAGAGAAAGACAAAGAGATGGTTCTGGAGACTGCTGACAATGAGCTGCAAGAGGCCAAGGTGATCTCAGCAGGGTCTATACTTGTAAAAAAATGGAATGAAACTCTATGGGAAGTGTGCAAACTTAGAAAACTGTGTTTTTGTGTAAGATATTGATTTTTATAATTTTCAATTTAAGCTGGGGTTTTTTTATTTTCATTGCGTAAAGAGCCTAGGGCTGCCTTTCCCAAAAGCAATGTGAGTCCAAATTGATCATGGAAACCATTGCAACCATTGTTCTCTCCAAACAACTAAGCTCACGATGCTTTGGTAAACCGATCCTTGGGCAGTCACAGAGACTGTGATATCTTATTTATGTATGGTGCCTTATTTTTATTTGATATCTATATTTTGTATGTGGGGGAAAATATTGCAGCATATATTAATTGTTATATTTCAATTCTAGTCGTTTTTATTTATATTCATAATAATATTTGGTCTTAATGTATTCATTCTTGGACTTTTAAATGTTTCAATATTTCAATATTTTGCTTTATGTAGTAATCCTGACTTTATCTCTGTCTCTAGAATGAGATTCAGCGTCAACAGCGGGAGCTAGAGGACCTGGAGGAGGTCATCTCTGCATTAAAACGGGTATGTGCATGTATGGGTCCGCTGTCCACAAAGCAGCCTGTGAAATGAGCTGTTAAATTAACCATCTGCCACAGAACAGCACATTTATCCTGTCTGGCCTGACATGACATGGATCTGGTTTAAATATTTCTGATTGTTTATTTATTCATTTATTTTTTTGATAGGGATAAAGTATGTTGATGAACATTTGTACAAACACAGTCTGGAATGTCTTTCTGTTGTAGTGCATGTTTATTATCCTTTCAGATATCCCACTCTTAATAACTGCCCTATGGGCATTTAAAGTAATTTTGCAGTTGAATAATCTTAAAGGTGCTCTAAGCGTTTTTTAGGCCAAAACATTTTTTGTCACTTAAAGAAAGAAAACATCTCCTCACTATCCGCTAGCTGCCTGTCCCCTAAACACACTGTAAAAAAACACGGTCTATGCAGACAACCCAGGCTCCACAAATAGCAACAAAAACAAACTGCGGCAACCCGCTTAACGAAACATAACAAACTGTTCCAGCCAATAAATGACAAGAAGGCACTGGGGGTGGGGGTCTGAAAATACTTAAAACGTCAACAAGAAGTCACCCGACATCACTACCCTTTAACACACATCTGAAAATGTTTATCTGAAAATTAAATAGTATTATAGTAAAATAGTAAATAACAGTATTTTGTTTTTAAAATTGAGCAATAATAATGCAATTAATAGATAATGACAAAACAACAATAATAATAAACTATATTTATTATTGTTACAAAAAAGAAGGAAAAGAATGACCAATAGGCTTTATGCACAACTTACTTCCGCATTCTGTAAAACAGGTGTCATCGCTTCCGGTTCTGGTCTTTTGTATGTGCTTCATGATTTTTTTGCGGTTTTACTCAAGATAACTTAAAAGGAGCGAGCAAAGATTATCATAACCAATGTCCCTCACATGTGCAGATTGATATTTAAACGTTTTATATTTTTTCTTCTTTACAGTAACGTTTAGATATTAAAATGGAATAAAACGCCAATAACAAAGTGAACTAGGTAGGTTAGCTGATTACCATAAAAATCCATAGATATCGTAGTCAGTTCTTACGACCGTTGACACTTTCTCTGACAAGCGGATGCGATTAAACCATAGACTGTAAAAAAATATTTAAAATTAAACCCGTTTTCCGGTTAGGTCACGTGACGCTCAACATAAAGCCTATTAAAAACATTTGCATCACTTGGAGCTTACATGGAACATCCGTCATAACTGATTTAGGTGGGAGATTCAATGACAAAATTATATTGCATCATTTTCCTACAGTAGATTACTCTTGCCAATATCTAGTGATAATGCATTGTTATGGTTCATTAGACTCAGTCAAGCATCTAAAACCTGCAATGATTTGTTGCAGGAAATGGCAGATGGAGATCACGTGAAAGACCGTCTGAGGGATCAACTACTTGATCTTCAAGAACAGAATGACAAGTTGGAGGGACTGATAAACTTTCAGGAGGAAGACAAAAAGAGACTTCAGGACAAAGTAGAAGCAATGATACAGGCTGGTGAGATGCAACACTCCTCTTTATGTATTAGTTGCAGGTAAAGTGATGTGGTTTGTCATTCACCTGTTTAATTTTAGTGCTGTATTTGTTTCAGATAAGGAGATGGTTCTAGAATTAGAGCGAATGCGTGCAAGACATGGGATATGTGGCAAGGATCACTCTCCATCCCGTCTAGATGCCTTTGTGAAAAGTTTAGAGGAGGAAAGGAATTATTATAAACAGGAAGTTCGAGCGGTACCGACTGGTTAGGGGCAGGACAGACAAAACCCTCACCCCCAGTCCAGGCAGGGGGAGGAGCCCAGAGGAAGAGGCAGCTGGCATGAAAAGGTGGGAGCTGACAATTACCTCTGTAATTACATAATAACAATGTTGCACATGATTGGGAACTGACTATTTTTGTATTTCTAGAGAGATGGTGGTGTAGAGCTCTCACGTGTAGTGAAGGAGAGGGATGAGCTACAGTCAGTGCTGCTGGGCTTTGAGAAACACATCAGAGGACATCCAGACCAGAGTTAAACTACTGACTGCAGAGAGAGACCAGCTCAGCTCACAGTACCAGCAGGTGAGACACCACCTGCTACCTGCAAAGGTTTTCTTCTGTTTGCTGTCTGAAACCAGGATGTCAGAAGCTTCTTGTTTTTCTCCACCCAAAAATACAAATTATTTCATAAATTACTGTCTCTCAGTTCTAGCCACCTGTCATACGCTCATTCTGGAGTTTGATGTAAACATCAGCATGTGTAAAGCATACCTGTCAAGTTTTGGATTTGAAAATAAGGGAAATTTTCCGGCGCCCACCACGAGCAGCCCAATATATATATATATATATATATATATATATATATATACATATACATATACATATACATACACACACATATACATACACATGAGGGTAGCCTATGAAGAGCATTTATTTTTTTTATTTTCTTTACATTTTATTTTCATTCCACACATTCTTTTCATTTCATATTGCTTTTCTTTTACAGTTTTTCTTTTCATTTCACATAACTTTTCTTTACTCTTTTAGTGAGTTATTGTACAAATTTTTTGCAGACTTTGCATTCTTTAAGACTGTTTTGGAAGGAGTGTATTTGTGGGCTGGGCCACAGTGGTTCATCATTTTACATGAGAGTAGAGCAAACAGTTCTGCTGTCTAGCGTCATCCTATTCTCGGTAACAATCTTTCATACCATGCTAAACACCCTTTCTCGTGCTAACATACATCATTCCTTCCTTCCCCCGTGTGAGATGCAAAACTCGCAGTTACAAAATGCGTGACTGTCCCCCACCCTGCTCCTTGTTTCCCCTGCGTTGTCACTCATCATCTGACCTCGCGACAACTGTCACCTACACATACAGTACCTGTAGTTATCGCGAGGCTTGTGACAGAGCTCAGATTGGGAATGTTTTTTTTTGTTTGTTTTTTTTTTTAACTCCGCCCGGGGTATTATTATATTTTAATAACTCAGGTTAAAATGCGGGAGATTTACGGGAAAACACCAATACGGGAGGACGGCGGGAAAGAAGGGTAAAATACGGGACTTTCCCGGCCAAAACGGGATACTTGACAGGTATGGTGTGAAGCTCCACTTTTTTCAAAGGGCTGACATTTTACTCATGTGAACTCATGTATAACTTGACTGGAGTTTTTGATTATTTAAAGTTTAAAAGGTTGCTTCAGAAGACATCAGTTTATTCACTGGGGTCGTATCAATTACCGTTTTGCTTTTTGCCTAGTGTCAACTTTTGCACATAATGAAACCTATCCACTTGCATTACATGTAATATATCCTCCTCATTATATGTATATATATATATATATATATATATATATATATATATATATATATGGTTCAGTATCCCTTCAATTCTGTCTGTTTAATATTTGTTCATGTGTTTTAAATATAGACTCAGGAGGTGCTGAGACGTGTCCAAGGGAGCTCTGAGTCCTTTAAACTCCAGCACAGGTTCAGAGACGACAGGGAACAGACTGAAGCTGAACTCCAGAGAGTTACCGCTGAGAGAGACATGCTTAGAGACAGACTCAAGGTATGTGTGTGTTTGCAAATTTTTTTTTTTTTAGAAGACCATAAATTGCTGCCAATTATGGACAAGCAATTTTCTGTGGTTGGAGTTGTGAGTTTGAAATTCCGCAAGCACTTCTAAACTGTACTGCACTTGATGGGTGAGTGAGTGGTATAGCTGTGTGTTAATGGGAGAGTTGCCAAGATAAAGCTGCCCGTGTTTTTTTCTCTTTTTGCAGGTTGCCCAAAGCTCATCTCTAACAGACCGAGAACAGGAGCAGATCAGGATTCTCGACCTGGAGAACACAGTTGAGATGGTACAACATTAACAGTGCATGAACTGTTTATAGTTTCACAAATATTACTAGTGTGTTTAGTCATGTCAGCTCCAAATGCTGTTTTTTGCCCTTAAAGGGCACTGCAGGAAGAGACGCCTCTTGTAGGATTGTTCCAAATGAATGTGAGCATCTAAATACCCCTTTTTTGTTCCTTCTAAAAGACACTTTGTGAACTGTACATTTATAGGTCACTACAAGGAAATAATTTGCCGTTCATGATCATGTGATACTGGATGACAAGTTCTTCTGATTCACTCAGAATTTAAAGATCAGAGGATTTTAAAACTTTCAATTGCTCTCGTGCACCCACGTGTATTAGTATATTAATAGCAGATTAATCGTGTTTTCGTGTTTTTGCCTGCTTTTCTCGAATGGCACACAGAAAAAGCGAGTTGAAATAAACTTGGATTAAAGACAATATTTGACACAAAAGTTTAATTTGCAACAACCTTAGGAGCTATAAACATGAATTTGCATGCAACGTTACATTCGGACAGTAATATATACATTCATTTAGGGTGTTAAAAATGTACATGCATCTTTGTGGATAGGGCAAAGTAATGCTCACTTATGAATTTGCCCTAAATGTGAGGTTAGTTTTAGGTGGCATAAACCCATCTAAATATATCATAATATGATGCATTACTGTCTGTGTGTGTGTAGCTGGAGAGAGAGAAGGCTGATCTGCGCACTCAGGTTGCTGTGCTGAAGGAGTGTCGTGTTGCTGTTGAGAAGGAGCTGAAGACTCAGTCAGCAGTGCTGGTGCAGAACGTAGAGGAGGCCACACATCACAGAGTCGAGAGCAGTGCGCTCAGGTCCGTGTGTGTTTGTGTACCACTGCTGTAGACGGGCATTTCTGCCTGTCGTGCTTGTGCTTAAATATGTGCCACCCAGAATGTGTTTGTGTGTATGCGTTTAGGCTTCTGCAAGAGCAGATGGAGCAGTCTCTCTCAGATGTTCAGCACAGATTAACTGTGAAGACCAATGAACTGCAGGCAGCTCACCAACAGATCGGACAAACTAGAAGAGAAAATCAGTGCGTGTATTTCTTTGTGTTGCACTTTTCTAATTTATTCAAATGCATATCTTTATGCAAATAGGCTATTCTGTCTCTTCTTCCCTGTTTATTCTTGTGCATATCTGTATTAGGGGTGTCAGAAGTCAATTTTATTTTAGTACTACGCCAATACTAATTTAGGTTATATATTATTTACTTCATTATTGTCCTTGTTACAGTGTAATTATATAAATAAGCACAAAGCAATATTAATTAACAACTTTAGTAATACAGGTTTAGTTTAGTTGCTTGTAATTATGTATAAAAAATGCAATAAATACTGTTGTTGTTATTATAGTAAGTACATGTAATGTGTAACCAGTACACTGTAAAATGTAATAAAAAAGGGCAAAAGTGTTGCCCTTTTTTTCCTGTTATTACATGGTGTTTATCTAAATAATTGAAAAGGTAAAAGCAATGTTTACATAACTAAGAAATGCTTGAAGGCAACATGTCATTGTTTAAATTGCATACTTATTTCAATTCAATAATTAATATTTAAATATTGTCATAATGAAAATGTAATTGAAAATTGTGAAATTTCACTGGTTCTGGTGTGAAATCATGCAACATTTTACTGTATAGATGTTGTAAAATTTGTTATGTTGAAAGAAGATTCTAAATGTTGTGTTTATTGTGCAGCTGAACTGAGTAGACATGGATCATCTCAGAAAGATGAGGTTGCGACTCTGCAGAGAACAATAGCATCTCTAGACCGAGAGAAAGACTCCCTGCAGGACGATGTGGACCAGAAGACTGAGAGTGTGGTGCTGCTACAGGAGGAGATCCACAGGAAGGTACTGCTGATACTCAGCACACATCTTATTACAGTCCTGTTCTCCATACAGATTGTTTGGTAATTGATAACATTCTTGAAAAGTTTTGTGGTACTGTTGTAAAAAGTTAGTTTTGATCTACAGGAAAAGACACTGATGGAAGTCCGGATAACAGTCACAGAGTTGGAGAACTCTTTGGAGTAAGTGTCTCCTTTTCTGTTGTGAGTAATAAAATGTATCTTCTCAGAACTATGGGATGTTTCTGCATTTTCGTAAAGGAATAGAAGGCCTTCAAAGTCTTGTATGACATGTATTTCAGTCAGCTGAAGGGGGCATTGAGCAGTCGAGAGAGGGAAATCGCTAGCCTGCGCAGACAGCTGGACCAATCACAAGAGGAGCTCTCAGTGGTTCAGTCGAGACAGAGAGGTCGCGCTGAGAGAGAACCGCAGGTTACAGGATGATCTGGCCACCATGACCAGAGAAAACCAGGTACACACCAGTAGACCTCTGCTTCGCATTTTTATGGGTTCAAGCGTGTAGCACTGAAACCCAATTGTAATTGTTAAAATTTCATAGGATCAGCATTCTTCCCTAAATGGATCAGGTAGACCAAACCTTAAATCGTAGAGACTTGAAACTTTGAGGGCCGGAAGTACTCACACCGTCTACATTGTCACCAAGGCTCACCCCGATCGGCCTGACGGAAAGTGTGAAATCGCTCATAACTCTTAAATCATTAGGCGTATGTTCAAGTGTATTATTGTTGGAATCCATATAGATTCATAAAATGTATAGACGGTATGTAGCACCTTCTGTCTATACATAGCACCGTCCCGATTTGACCTTTGCTCTTTGTTTAACTATAACAGTGTCATTTAGAAAATGTACGTGGCCAAGTGCACGCAAAAGCCTATTACCCCTAAACGAAAACTCAGAACTTCACTAAAATAGGTGAGTAAATGCGACATATATGATTCTAAACAAGCATTCAAACTTTTTTGAAGAAAAGACTGTAGGTGGCGCTATAACAGTTAAAAAGATGCTCACAGCTATATTTTCTTTGTTTTTCTTCTTTCCAACCTTCATGATGGTAATAGTGAACCCACTCCTGTTGACGTGACATCTGTGACCAGTAAACGTCACACATGCTCACATTTTTGTGTCCCTTTCTTCCAGGCTGTGCACGCAGAGATGCAGGAAGCTCTGAACGAGAGGGATGAACTGAAGCTCAGAGTTCACTCGTACATCTCTGAGGTGGCGCGGATTGAAAGCTTGATGGCTGCCAAGGTGAGATGGAAGAAAAAAACAGTCCAGCAAATTGAAAAGACAGAAATCATGTCAATATTTCCTTTTTATGTGATAAAATGATCATGATGATATATATTTATATAAAACAAATATTATAATGATCTATAAAATGTGCTTTACAGTCATTTTTTCAGAGTTAAACTTAAAATATCTTTCTTAAAACCTCATTACCCATGATAGAATAATTTTAGTACACAGAATTAAGTGGCTTATTGTTTTTTATAAAACATTGGCAAAAGCAATTGAATTAATAAGGTGTAATTGTTCAATCAAGGGTTGACTTTAACTGTTTAGGGATCTTCAACGGGGGTCCATTGTGGCCACCAATTACTGTTTGATCCCTAGCTTATTTTCATGGAAAAATGTATACAAGTAAAAGTACTAATTTTGCAAAAGTTCAGCTAAATGCAGAATTAAGTTCAATATCAATGCAGATCAAATGCATTTGTAGTCATGTAGTACTCATTTAACGTGCAGTTTATCTTTTCCACTGACACTGTTTTATCCATGTTATGTATAGGAACAGGAGAACAGGGACATGCTGGAGCGTTTTCGAACCATCCACACTGATTCGGAGGATAGAGAGCTGAAGCTGCAGCAGGCTGAAGGGCTAAACAACTCTATTAGACTGGAGCTGCTCTCATCCGACACAGAGCGAAGACACCTCAGAGAGAGAGTCTCACTGCAGGACAGAGAGATACAGGAGGTACAATGACTGAGCATGAGGACTACACCATCTTCACCTAAAAAACTGAAAACAATTTATGTGTTTTGGCCATTCATTTACACGATAGTGGCGTTTTAGAGGCCTGAAAAACTTAAAAATGGTTTTCAAAGTGCAAGTTTTTAAAAATGATACTTTTTAATTGTGAATACGAATTTGTGAAAACTGACACGTCATGCATATTACGTTGTTAGTCTATAGGCAACCCCATAAGGGGTTTTGTGACAAAGTTGATCCGTGTGAATGGGGATTTTTTTGACAAAGTTGTCATCTGTACGTGAAAAAGGGAAAAACTTTTCTGTTTTTTTTTTAGGACATCGTTGTCATGTAAAAGTAAGCTAAATGTTTTCCATTGCCTCATCACCTGTGTTTTCTTTCAGCACTTGAACGCTGTGCAAGCATACGAAGCTCAGGTGTCATCGCTGGCACGAGCAATGTCTCGTTTGGAAGAGGAGGTCCAGGCAGCTCGAGCCGAGAAAGACTCTGTGTTGGCAGATCTGGCCTCTGTCAGAGAACTGTGCGTTAAGCTCGAACTCCAGCAAAGAGCTCACCATTCGCCAGCTGACGGCTAAGAGCATGGAGCTGGAAAGAGTAAGACTCGCACTCAAACCATTCTCTGTCAACTACGTCTTTAGAAAGGGTTTTAAATTAACTAACCTTTTAACATCAAACTCAGGTGACGGGTGAACTGGAGGATGTGCGCTCTGAGACTGAGCTTCTGAAAAAGCAGCTGGCCAGTGAGCGTCTGACGTACGCAATCTTGAGACTCTGCTCACCACCAATCGACAGAAGGAGTTTCAGACGCACCTGAGTGCCAGCGAGAAAGAGTCTGAGCTCAAAGTGCTGAAGGACCGCCTCGTTCTCGCTGACAGCAAAACGTAAGTGGAAAAACAATGTGCAAAAGAGCCATTTATAAATAAAATTGTTATTATTACACAACCGCTGAAAAGTTAATTGATACAATTTTTTTAATGAAATCTCTTATTCTCACCAAAGCTGAATTTAGTTGATTAAAAACAGTAATATTTTTAAATATTTCAAATATTTTTTTTCAATTTCAATATTTTTTTAAATATAATGATGCAATTAATTTTCAGTACCATCACTCCAGTCTTCAGTGTCACATGATCAAACATATTTATTATTGTCAATGTTAAAAACAGTTGTGTTGCTTATTTTTTGTGGAAACCACAATACATTTAAGATTATTTGATTAATAGAAACAGATTTTTCAAAAGAAAAGTCTTTTTTAACATTATAAATATCTTTACGGTCAATTTAGGTTTATTTAATGCGTCCTTGCTGAAAAAGGTAATATCTTATTTAAAAATAAATAAATAAATCTTAGTGACACCAAACTTTTGAATGGTGGTGTATATGGAGAAAAATAATAACATATCAAAAAATAGATCGAACTACATCATTGGTTTGTGTTTTAAAGAGGACAAAATGTAATGATATCCTTTACAAACAGGAGGGATATAAGCAGATGCTCCACACACTGATCTGTTGGACTACAACAACTCATCATACTATATAAAATAATAATCGAATTTCATTAGGCACAGAGATCCTTGGTCAGTGATGTCACTTTACAGTCATGCAAAATGCATTTGAAAAGTAGACACCATGGAGCTTCTGTACACAAGTTATCCAGAGAACTGAATGAGGGATTATTGGGAAAAAGAACAGATGAAGGCAAACAAGCCACACCCGGTCATTTAGAAGGGGGCAAACTTTGTTTTTTAACTGACAGCACTCTAAAATATCTGGGGGCTATAAATGAATGTGTGTGTATATAAATTATACAGTGTGTATTGTAATTCTACCAATGTATATTTTTTTTTTTTCCTGTAAGAATCTGTTCTACAGGCTAACTGTGTAAAGCATTTGTTTATGGGATACACTGAGGACTGTGTCCTCTTAAAGGCTGCATAAAGAGTCCATTGAATGTTGCTTTCCTCCTCCAAACAAGCAGTTTCTCAATAGTGTTGCCTAGTGCAAGTGTGCAGTTGCCATGGTGCTCACTGATAGCAGCAGCATGTGAAACCAAAAGACATCTATCAGATAAAGATGTCTAAATGCTCTCCAGCACAGTTAAAAAGCAATAATAGTTATAACAATGTATTTGTTGTAATAAAATGTGTGTATTCATAGGGTTGGTCATGCCAGAGAGGTTTCTCAGCTGCGTGGAAAAGTGTCTCAGCTACAGACAGAAATGGACATCCTCAAGAGACAGCTAACCACTGAGCGCTTTGAAAGGTGAGACCCAGGCTTTTACTAAAACTACTGAACTTTCTTACCATCATCGGACCACTTGGAATCCTTAAAAGAAAGCATTCTCGATTCAAACACCCATACAATGTCTTTCCTAATTGACAACAATTCTGTGTCTATTAAACCTTTGAGTAAATCACAGCGGACCATTCAAATCTGCGTGGGCGCTGCCGCTGAGCCAGAGAGCAGTTGACGTGTATAAGCATAAAACAGCTTCAGTGTTTTCAACCACACAGTATCATTATTTCTATTACAAATATTCATATTTCACAAAAGACTTGAGATAAAAGTGTATAGCTCTGTAAAACCTTATGTCTACTGGAAGTTTTCAAATTAGAGTAAATAAGAGTAAAATTAGAGTAAATAAGAGTAATAGAGTGGTGTCGATTATATCGATTACGCCACCAGGTGTTGCTAAAATATTTATGTCATTCACATAATCATTCAAGAGATTCGTCAAAAAAAAAGCTGATTCATCCAGAAATGATGCAATGAAGTATTTATGATCTAGTCATTGAAACTCAGCTAATTCATTCAAACCATTTTTTTTGTATTGATTCATCAAACATTTTAAATAGACTGCAATTTACATGTTATTTTTTGTTTAGTTGTCTGTTCAGAATCGTTTTGAAAGCAAAAAATTGTGATTCTCAATTTATCCAGAATCTACTACATAGTCTTCAGGGCTTGACATTAACTTTTTGAGGCACTTGTCCTTTGGACAAGTAAATTTATGTTTCACTTGTCCATGCACAAAAGTCACTTGTCCGGGTAAAGATTTATCATTTTATCTAGGGCTGCACAATTTGGGGAAAATGTCATATTGCGATTATTGGGGTCAATATTGCGGTTGTGATATGCGATTGCGATATAATAAACAAATAGTTTCATGAGTCAACTTGTTTGGTTCTAAACCAAATGCACACACAGATTAGTGATAATTCTGAAATTAGCAATAACAACTAAATGATTGATAACACCTATAATGATCAATAAGCCATTGATGTCTGGATAAAACAGGTCTAACAGGTTGGACATATACAGAAATTGAATAAAGTTATCAAACAGTCATAAATTATAAATTATATATAGACTACTCCTTATTAAAGCTACACAAGTTCTTTAGTCAAGAGAACGGTTTAGTATGACAGAACGCTTATTGGTAGCTGGCCCTTTAAGAGCAGCCGCTGTGGACAGAGACGTGGATCTCACACGCGCCTCATTCTCTCACGTGTCACAACTCTTTATGTCCATCATAAGACTGCTCTTATGTTATGAAGATACTCGACAAAGGACATTTTGGCTTAATCGTGTGTGTTGATGTTCGTTCAAGCGCGAAAGAGAACTTCTGGCGCGCGGTCGTGCATGCGCATTATACTGGCACGCGTCTTTCTGTAAATCACATTCAGGACATTCACAGGTAGCGTGAAAAATGTTCGTTTCAAATCGGTAAAATTAAATCTGTAAAATAGACATAACGAGTGGCACATAACGTTAAGTAACATGGCATTTTATTTTGTTTGAAATTTAACTTGTCCGGTCGGACAACTAATTTTCTCTTCTACTTGTCCTACAAAAAATCCACTTGTCCCGGACAAGCCTTAATGTCGAGCCCTGGTCTTCATGAACATAGACATAAAAGATGTTGTTAAAGACATAATATCCTAATAAGCATCAGTCTGAATGAGGCAAATAACAGGTCAAAATAAAAACATTTTAACGACACTCAGCTATTTTAGTAAATACATTTCAGTATTGAAATAACTTCAATTTTTGTTTGTGTATGTGCCTGCTATGATCTTGCTATGTTGGTTTGTGAAATGTTGATTAATGTAAGTGGTTTTTCTGTGGTAGGGAAAGAGCTGTGCAGGAAATGCGCAGACAGGGCTTATCTTTCTCTTCACTGCGAAGCTCTTCTCCTCTCAGCACCTCTCTCAGTCCCCGGCCCGCTTCTCCTGAGCGCTCCATCCTCCGCACACCAGAGCGCTCCGTAGACAAGACGTCAGAAAAGTGAGGATGGCCTTGAGAAACTGCTGCAGACATCATTTCTTGTGTGATATTCATAACCATGATTGTATGATTTAAAATAACCTTGTTTAACTTCACATTTCAGAAGTGTGAGCTTTAAGGAGTAGCGGCCAAGGAAATGGTTCACGCAGCCTGTCACATTTGCGCTGACATAAAACAGGGATGTCGCGTGAAAGATTCTTGTTTAATCAATTCTGAAGACACTTTGTGTTGAGTCAGAAATGTCTGTGAAATCAGTCCAGAAGATATTTTCTTGGGCTTCTAAAAGTGAAGTACTTGTACATTTATTTAAGATCAAAGGTAAAATTATGCCACCAAAGCCAATGTGTAGAGCAGTGCTGATGATACATTTTGTAACATGAAATCATTTTTTATTGCAGTAGTCGCAGTGTCATTATTGTTCTTAATAGTTTTGGACTTTTGAGGCAGCTTGTCATCTTTACATGGCAGACCTTTTTAATAACAAGTTAAACTAAAGATTAAAATGGTTCTAAAATATGTTAAAAGTGACCAAAGAGGTCTTCGGAAAGTGAATTTTGCCATGTTACTCAGGACTGTGTCATCACACTACCACTCCAACCTGTTTAATGTATGTATAATAGAATTGATGTTGTCTGGTTAACTTATTAATAAACATGAATAGTCTTTAATATAATCTGTCATTGTCTGCTCTGTGTACTGTTTCATGTAACGTAATTATTTTTCTCTGCCTTTGGATATATCAGAGTGAAATTCCATAAATCAATCACTGTCCTTTTTTCTTATATAATAGGAGGACAAAAATCATCCAAGGAAATTTATTCAACATACCTTCCTTAAATTGTAGTTATTTCCTTTAGCTTTTATTTGATGTTAACAGCATGTGAACCTGATATGTTTTAGCTTACCTCAAGCCAAGGGCATCCAAGATGTAGGTGTCTTTGTTTCCACAGTATTTCAAATTTGTATATAACATTACAATTTTGATATAACATTATTTATATCGTTTTGACCTCGTGTAAGTTAATCACTGCGATGTCAAACTGATCTGAAATGATCGCTTGCGCGCCTACGTCACTCTTTGGTTTATTTTCGGAAGTTTTACCTCTCACTAAACATATTTAGATATACGGGAAATCGCAATGGAAGACGATTTCGGTATATCTAAATATGTTTAGTAAAAGGTGTAAATATTGAGGGAAGTACCACGTAAACGATCACTTCCGGCGGAACATGGTTCAGTTGGACATTGGTCAACTGATTCAGATAACTTGGACGAGAGTGTGATTACGCGAGGTAAAAACGATATAAATACTCACACAAACTGCCCCTTTCGTATCTTAGGCCATCAATGTGTACTTACATTTACTGGTCATCAATGTTTAATCATGTTTAATTTTGACTTCTCTGTGCATGCTCTTTGACGTGGATCCCCATACCTGCAGACAACAACGGTTTGACTGAAAAATGCCAAAATTGAAAATACTGTGGAAACAAAGACATCTCGGATGCCCTTGAGGTAAGCTAAAACATATCAAAAATTATTTTCAAAGTGAATTATCCTTTTAACAAGATAGACCCCCCATTTTGAATGTTTCAATCCCAGTCTTAAAAGGAATAATAATTCAACCAGTACTATGTCATTGAGACGTGAAGTCTCAGCTCTTGACTTGAATTAAGCGTTTACTGCTACCACAAAAACCACAGAATGTCACACAGGATGTTTTTGCATCACAGCTATTCTTTGTGGATTGTGCTATTCTTTGACAACTTAAAAATCTGTGTATTGTTATAGTTCTTGGCATGAACGGCGCTTAAGTTTACTTTTTAGTATTCTTCCAGACTACATTTTTCTATTCATATGACATGTTGTTGTGTAGCTATTTAGTTGAAATCGGATGAGTATAATTCACTAAATAAAATTAACAATACTCACATTTTCGGCCTTTTGGGTTTCGGCCTTTTTTTTTTGCCTGTGGGATTCAAAATATAATTTGATATCTACAATGTTAATTACGAATAGTCAAACTTAGCTTTTAAATGTTAAAAGGGCTTGCCATACAGAAGTGTAGGCTCAGAGAGACACTCAACATTTTCAAACCAAAATATCTGACTTTCTGTGGGTCCTAGCTCATGAGTGTAAATTAGAAAGTTGTCCGGCTTGAGGAGAATATATGAATATATGAAACGATGAGATCAACATGTGTACTGAGTTTCATATTATTACATGCAAGCGTGTTTGATTTATGGACCAAGTTTTTGGACCCCGTTCCAGGGGGCGCTGTCTAGCCCCCTTGCCACACCCGGGTACCATCTTCAGCCCGGCTCTGATGGCTGTGGGATCTGACCTGTGTGCAAAGTTTCAAGAGTTTTCAAACCCATTAAGGGCCCCAAAAGCCGCTTAAGAGACTCAAAATCATCAAAAAAAAGGAATGTTAAAGTTTGATGCGTTGCTATGGCAACATTATCTTAGATATTGAATAATGCTTTCACAGCTCTTCATCTGGCGTGTGTTTACATTATACAGATGAAGTTTGAAGCAAATCGGGTAAAAGTAAGAGTGTGATTTCAAAGCATTTTGCAAGTGAAACACTTTCTGCTGCCAGTTGGTGGCGCTATATATTTGACTCACAATAGTCACATCCATGTGATCGGCCTCTTACAACGAACACACTGCTGAAGTTTCATCAAGATCAGTTAATGTATGCAGAAGTTTTAACACACTTCCTTTTGATTTATGGACCAAGTTAATTTAATTAATACACTAATTATATAAAACTATTGTCAATGCACTACAATTAAACAGGTTATATGTCTTTACTTATAAAAAAATAAAAACAAAAACTTATTTAAAAAATACCAGGCTTAAGAAATGTATTTACTTTAGCAGGCCAGACACACAGTGAAATTATTAAGCCCCCTCCCCCTACACACACACACAGAGACTGTGTGTCAAAAGACTCAATCACACACACACACAGACTGTGTGACAGGCCTGAGGCTCAGAAAGAGCATGATCATATTCAAACTACAATATCTGACTTTCTGTGGGTTTGAGATTATTATTGTTAATTAGAAAGTTGTTTGGCTTGAATAGAACAATATACACGGCAAGTTTTGTAACTGTCAGTAAAACTAACCAAGTTATAACACACTTTATGTGTCCTTTTTTAGTCAAAAAAATCCGCCACGGCCAAACCGTTCGAGATATCAAAAATCCGTCCGGAATATAGCATCCTCAATGTCTTGACTTCATGCACACTGAGTTTGGTGGTGATTGGTAACAGCATGGGTTGTAATTTGATGTTTTTCTAGGACAATTATTTAAAAAAAAAAAACATAATTCCCGACTTCCGTTTGAACTGTCGTAAAACTTAGAGCACGAAAGTTGTTTGGCCTGTAGCTTGTTATTAGCTGTTCTGTTACAATAAATATTATGCTCCGTCCATGAAAAAAAAACAGAATTCCAGCCAGTGGATTTCTAAGATTTTTTATTTCCTCATTGTACAGTACTTCTGCTTTTGGATGTGAAACTGCATTCTTTAGAACCTCTTTAGGGATTCGACTTAAGCCTCATCTCTTCAGAGGAAGCACCAGATGGGAAGGGTTCAAGTTTTTGGTCAGAAATATTTGTTTTGCTCGTATGAAACAACACACTGCGGAACAGTTCGTTACATACAAACAGGAATTGCCTCAAGAAATTTTCAAACAAATTTTCTCGATTAAGAGCATTTCATTTGTGTAAAACGTCTTACAATGGGGGTGACAGCAGAAGTTACTATTATCTAAGTAAATAAAGGAACATAGTATTTGAATTGACAAGTGAAAATCGTGGAAGCATCTGGTTACTGATATAAAACACATAATAGTCTTGCGCACAGCACAATGTTTTTCATTTTATGCCCATATGGACATATTACTGCATCTCATTATTAAAAAAAATTAGCTTTTCCAGTTTTAAATAGTGGTTTGAACTTAAATACCTCTCAAAAACTACTGAGGGTTTTATTCAAATATTTTTTTCAATTCTGTACAGGTAAAAAAAAAAGATTTAAAATATGAACATATTGAAAGATTACAGTCTTATAAAGCAGGTATAAACCAATGTCTTTGTTAATGCCTACAATATTCAGTGGTTGTGTTGGGTAAAGGATAACCGAACAGAGAAAAGTCCAGAATATATTTGGGCAGAAGATCTTTGAGGAACTTCTGTGGCACAGTGCAAAGGTAATAATGTAGCGTTTCTTTGGTGACGGGTTTGTACCACGTCTGTCGTTCGGGAAAACCTATGTGTTGCGGTGCTCCAACACGTTCCAGAACGTAAGCCGCATCGACTCTCCAGCCTTTCGTACGAGCCAATGAAGTCATATTCTATGGCACAGGGTTGGCACAGGTTGTAGATGGGCATCCAGTGTTCATTCATCCTCTCTGGATCTTCATCAAGTAAATAACGAACAAACTCTGTGAATGTCACGTCATTTCCTGCTATTTTTTTATCCTTTGCGTAGCCTTTTCTATAGCGTCGTATAATCTCTGCACCGTATTTACGCTGATACGCCTCGATTTCGCCAAACTTGTTCCGATAGGCAGAAAGCAAGCGGGCCATCGGCTCCCGCACAAACATGAATTTAAAATAATGGCGTAATCGATGACGGAATCTCTTCTTGTGAAAGGTCAGACAGGAAGAGTAAATCGGCGTGATGATCCATCTTTACTTTGACGTCCACGTTGGCTAGAGCACCACTCAGTACTTTCAGCACTCGTTTCCAGTTGGAACAGGCCACTTTGGGGACGTAGCAGTACAGGAAGCGATGCTCCGTCGTTCACCAGTATGTGCTGGAGGAGAGTCTTCCTCTGCAGCGGACTGAGAGACCACACACTGTGAGCCGTGTTCTTCTGACCGCACATTCGATCTTATGGTGCGATCTACGGATCTCCTGTACAATCTGGGGGAAAGAGGCATTAATACATTTAGCACAAAATAAAGACATAACTAGAATGCAGAAAGTATCAAATTTTCAATCTGTAATAATTATACAAAAATATAAACACTATACGACTTTTGCTGTGGAGGATTTAGTTCGAGGGGCAGGTTAAGTTGTTTTGTGATGTTGTGTATCGTATACAAACATGTTCTTTTACAAAATTACATTTACTCTGGACATTCATCATCATTAGATCATATCCTGCGCTGAAGGATTATTCAGGAATCATTTTTTTAGGATACAATTACAAGCACAAGGAAACTTTAAAAATCTTGCAAAATATATGAATGAGTGTGTTCAATTTTAATGTTGATAAAAATCAACATTGAAATTATTATATGCATTGAATACCATGTTTATTAATTTTACAATAGAGCGAGAACCGATTTATTGGCCGGCAGATGTTAGGCATTTTCCAAACTATCGGTATCAGCAGTTATAATGGCCGATGAATGAATATTTCAAAAATAAATAAAAACGGACAAAACACGATTCAATCATCTCTCCTTGGCCTGTTATATTGAAAATGTATGTTTTACAATTTGCATTAGGACATTTTCTATTGCTAAATTATGGCTCATCATAGACTAGCTAACCACAAAGCTAGCTAATGCCACTATCATCAGTGGAAGACCGCTAACGTTAACATTAACGAGCTTGGAAACCACAATGAACTTTTTCTGCCTATGATTACTGTATTTATAACTAGCATATTTCTAGTTACAGTCCCAGCATTGTAAAAATGTAAGTTAGACTTGCGAGGAGTGAACATTTAGACATAGAGAAAAAATATCAAACGTATCTTGTGCATAAAAGTTAGCTTTTCTTTTACACGTCTGTGAAATCCAACGACGCCAAGTAGACTGTCGTTCTGTATTGGATTTAGAAACGCGAAATAGTAGGTTTTAGAAGGCAGGCAGCATCTGATGAAAATGGTTTGTAGCTTGATGGAAAGAATTTAAAAAGTGCAGGTAAAGGGATAAGCAAGCTGACATTGTACTTATAAGGTAGTTTATAACTATAAGGCAATGTAGGGACTAATTATTATTTTATTTATCAGAACTTTAATATATTTTGATGCTCCTCTGTTCTGTTGTTGACAATAAAAGAAACAAGTTTATTTTTAAAATCCTTTATCATATTATTTTAGTTAAAACTCATAAATAACGACAAATAACTACGTTAGGGAAATCTGTTAATGTTTTGTTGCGCGTTTCTGAAAAAAAAAAAATATTTCATTTATTATATTATATTAAATATATATATAATATATATTTATATTTTTAGGCCGATATATTCGATATATATAGTACTACATTTAACTTAACTTAACTACGTTTTTCAGTAGCTTGGCAGTAGCTCAGTTGCTTTTTAAAAGTGTAGCTTTTCCAGTAGCTAACTACTTTTTACAGCAAGTAGCGGTGTAGCGCAAGCAAAAGCTACATTGCTACATTGTCAAGCCTGCGCGAATCAGCGCGTTGCAAGGATATTTTTCTTCTTGTTAGATTACAAACTCATTTTTTGCCATTACCGCCACCTGTTGTTTAATCACGCATCTTGCGGCTAACGGTTCACTGACGTACAGAAGTGGGTTGACACACCCATATTATGATTATATAGCAAGACGTGACGGCAGATTTGGAGGATGGAATACCATCAGTATTATCTGTCAAGTTCAATCAGTATTTTTAAGAAAATGTTCTACATGCAATTTACTTTGGATGTAGGCTATATTTCGTTCTTGCAATGTTGTAGGCTATTTGTTGCACTTTTGACAAACAGTCAGAGATATTTTAGTGTTGTGTGTAATAAAACAATACTCTTTGAAATCGTAATTGCGTTGCCTTGTTTTAAACACTAAATATTTTACTTAAAACATTCCTCAGACACTTATTCAGTTATTTATAATATACGTTGTTCAAAAAGCAAAAGTAGTTTCAATGTAGCTAGCTACTTTTTGATTGTAACTTGCAGTGTAGCTAACTACTTTTCTAAACGGGTAGCTTGACTGTAGTTAAACTACTTTAACTTACGAGTAGCTGTAGCTTGTTAAACAACAGTTTCAGAGTAGCTTCCCCAACACTGTCGGATTTTTAAAACCAAAAAATATTTGTATCGGTATGGCCTTCAAAATCCTTTATCGGTCGGGCTCTATTTTACAATATGATCATTTTACTCTAATCAATATCACAATCTAATCTAGATTCTAGATTTCAGATTCACGAGTCTAGATTTCATTTCAGTGCTTGAGCGAGATTAGAGAAGGTAGCTGAAATGTCATGTGATTGTACGCTTCTGTCAAGTGCACAGCAGGAATCGGCCCAAAGAATTGGCCCAAGTTTCCATTTCATATCTTGGCTTGAAGACAAGCAGTTGATTAATATTTTCAGGAACGAAATATGGAGTTTCTCGTACCATCAAAGATGCTTTCCACATGCCAAGTTTAACCAAGCCCATCTTATCCACCAGATGAGTAATAATAGTACAGAATAAAAGGAGTAATTGAATATAAATAGTATTAATCAGACTTAAGTCCTTAGAATTACTACTTTTACTCTACTGTCCAGGAGTTACAGAAAAAAACTGATATAATGCCAGAGGAAAAGATGTTGAGAAATTTTCCACTGAAAAAAGCATGATTACACATTCATGACTATCTGAATGTTTTTATTCTCCTTGAATTGCAATCTCTTTTCTTGCTAGTTATTCGAGAATAGTGCACTAGCTGGGCTGAGCAAATAAAGAACAAGACATTTTAGGATTATTTGGGGTTTTAACAGGAAAACTAACTATCATCAAATTAAACCTAACAAACTCAAACTCGATTGAAAAGTGTTAGTGCGTTATTTCTATTAAATTATTACTTTGTCGTACATTTATAGCTTTGTAAAGCAAATATATTCATACATTGTGTAGGTAAAGGGTCAAAGTAATATTTTTTGACACCGAATATGACCTGTCTCAAAACTGCCATCCCCCAATGTCTAGGTATGCAGCTCATTAGGTTTTGACTTGCCGGAGAAAATGCCTTGATGTCCAGACTCGCGAAACTCAAAGAAAGTCTGATTATTACATGCAAACATACAAAAAATGTTGATGCATTTCACAAAATACGTCGCTGTGTTCATTCACATTCTAACGAACTTGCGTCTGTGATCGTCTACATTACCTGAGACTCCACGTCCACAGCTGCGTCGCTGCTCCTCATTCGGTACTCCACTCTCTTCCCGTTGGCTCGTGGCGGCGGAGTCTGCACGCTGTTCAACATTCCCTTCTCTATCATGAGCAACAGGCCTCCGGATGCCACGATCACGGCGAACGTCAGCACCGAAGGCACGACGGCAGAGTGTCTTCGCACGGTGCTCGCGCTCACAGGCGGTCTGAAGTGTATCAGAGATCCGCTCGCTCGTTTAATCCCGTACTCCTTCTTGCGAGGAGGCATAGTGAATCACATGCATTAAAGAGTCCGTCCGTTTGTCGAGCCTCAGTGACCCAAAATACTGAAATAGATCAACACACATCCATCGCTTCAGTGAAGCAACCAACTCATCTGACTTCAGATGGAAGAAGAAAAAGCTGCGCTATGGGGGTTGGGTAGCAGATTTCAGGGGAAACTAGTCATAACTTCCCACTAGTGGTGGAGCGCTTGAAAGTAGACTTCTTAAAGGGACAGTTTACCCAAAAGTAAGAACTCTTTATTAATTACGCACCCTTCGTTCCAAACTTGTACGACTTTCGTCAATATTGGGAACACATGAATAGATTTTGATGAAATTTGAGGTTTGTGTCCCTCGTTTATGACTGTACCCTAACCCTACCAATGTGACAATTCAAAAAGTTCACAAAGAGATCGCAAAACTTATCCATATATGAATTGAGAGGTTTGGTCCAAATATTCAAGTTGAAATTTTTAAAAATTTTGGTCCAAATTTAATAAACTAGATCGCCTTACATGAACAGATTCATTTAGGCTTACTTATTTAAAAATTGATCAGCAAACATAAACAGAGGCTCGGCTGAACCTTGATGCGCGAGAATAAACCTCATTGGTTCTTGTGGAAGCTCAAACATGCGTGTAACACAGGAGAATGAACCTCATTGGTTCTTGGACATCAAGTGAACATGCTTGAGCTTGCTTACCACAACTGATGCAAGTTCATGAATGTTTATATGTGAATAAAAGCCTAAATTCAATCATATACAGCGATCGTGTCTCTTCAGAAAATTTGGTCTAAACCCGGTAAAACTTTTGAACATTTTAAAGTAGTTGCGTAGCTGTCAATGGAGGGAACCGAAAGCTCTCATATCTCAGTCCACATCACAACTATGACATCAATAACAACACAGAAGAACAACAGTATTGTAATCACTTAAGATTCAGATTGATTTTGTTTGTGAACAAAAGAAACATAAATCAGAATCAGACAACAGAACCGCATGCCATGGTCTGGACACTAATATTGTTATTGTACTCGGCATGAAGTGAACAGACAACTATCTGCTGTATTATCAACAATCAAGTACAAGAATAACGAAAAAAAATTTACTTTCAAAAGTATGCTTTATTTACTTTCATATGACTCCAGGCCGTTTATTTTGTGATTTTCTTTACAGATTATTTTCATACTCATCAGCATTCAAGTGCATGAAAGATCAGCAACACACATTTTTAGTGTTGAGTGTAATAATAAAAAAGTTCAGTCATTTGCGATTCACTAAACTAAAGTTATATGTTGGTTTTCAACAAAACTGAATCAGTAACAGAAGCTCAAGTTACAAACAGGGTTTCAGTGTTGGTTCCCTTAAATGCATTGTAATATATATACAAATTAAGCACTCATTCTCTCCCTCTCACTCACTATGATTCAGCTTCCTGTTTTAGTGGGACTGAGCGATACTAGAGAAGTACTCCAGCATGTCTTGAATGGTGAACTCCATGGTGATGCCAGACCCCGGGTAGCAACGGTTTATCAAGCCCTCAAAGTGCTTGTATTGCCGAATGAACTCATCCTGCATGGAGTGCCAAACAACCTAATGGACAGAGCAAAGATCACATTTAAACATTCTCAAGAATCTCAAAAGATTATAAATGCTACAATGTAGCCATTTAGGGTTGACTGTTGTTCTTTTTCACCTGCAACAGACTCTCCTCCTCACACAGGTGCTTATCCACCTTCCTGTAGAGGTTGTCCAGGCCCTTTTTCACCTCTTTGCCAGGGTATTCTTTAATAACCTTACGCAATTCCTGTTTATTGAAGGCCAGCTGGTAGCTCACTTCTTCTTCTCGCACGCCCTGGGCTACACGAGCCTCTACACCCTCAAAGAAGTGCTGCAAGATGTGAAGACAATTAACCATGGTCCAGTACACTTATTACACTCTAATGCAAAGATGAAGACTCATTTACACAGATGTACTGGAAAACTTCTCAATCCAGGTTTTCTATAAAGATTTGTCTCACATTTAGTTTCTCCAGCGGTTGACCCAGTGAGTTGATGACGTAGGACTGCAGGTGTTCGGTGTATTTCTGCTTGGCCTCCTTTCTCTCTGCCTCCAGACAGGAGATCTTGAGGCTGGAACAGAGTTGAGAAGATATGGTGGAAGTTCTCCATCATCACCACACTAAGTGGAGTCTTCTGGCTTTCACTGGCCACTTTCTCCACTATGGATACACAAACAGACAAGAGTGAGGAAAACAAACGATATAGCAGAACCGCAAATATTAAAAATCTAAACCTGATTACGTATAGTATATAAAGAAAATATAAAATATTTAATAACTCTAATACAGTCACAATGTTTCTTTAAGTACCATTAGTCTGTTGCATCAGACTAAAAAACTAAAACAACTCTGGTTTTCAATGCCTCACTTCCCATCTTATCATGTTTTCTTTTCTTTATATTTAAAACATGTCTGAAGCATAGCAATTCAAGTGATTTAGAGCTTCTCCTGCATTCTCACATCAATTCAAGATTTAATAAATGTATGAAAGGTCTGGTTGGTTATGACCCTCACCGTTATGGAACACGGCTCTGATGAGTTTGATGTAGGCTTTATCCAGATCACCCCGTCGCTCTGCGTTTCGGAAAATAGCCTCAGCCAGCTTAGCAAACTCCTCAAAGCCAGTGACAAACGGCAGAATGCCCACTTTACTCTTCTTTGAAATCTTCACTTCCTCCATCTGGCGAATCTGGCCCGACTGAAAGAGCAACAGAAACATCAGAAGATTCAGATGCTTGTCTCAACATAAATACATAAATAAAAAGATGCTTATCATGAGCTCAACTTACGATGCATTTATCAAAGTTTCTCTTGACAGTGACCAGCACATTGCCCAGTGTTGTGCTGAGATATGAGGCGGGATCGACATTTTCGGCTGTCCAGACGTGGTGACTCATCTTCACCAGCATGTAGAGTGAGTTGAAGCTGTCTATCTTATCACCCAATGCTATCAGACTGTTCAGCTCTGTCTCGATGCTCTGAAAGATCTTATTCATCATCATCCGAACCATGTCCTTACTGCAAAAGAAATGGATGTAGGATCATTTTTTGATTTGACTGTTAATGGATGACTGACAGAAAGAAATGAATGAAGAGCTCAAGAGAACTGTGACTCACTCAGATATTGAATATCTATGTTCACTGGTGGGTCTGGAGTGCACTGTTCCATCGGCGTCATCCACATTCTCTGCCTAATGAGGCAATTAGAAACATCATTAAAGGTGACATATTATGCCCATTTTCACAAAATGTAATATAAATCAATGGTGTCCCCAGAATGTGTCTGTGAAATTTCAGCTCAAAATACCCTCCAGATCCCCTTTTTGGGTGTGAGCAAAAACACTCAGTTTTTGTGTGTGTCCCTTTAAATGTAAATGAGTTTTTGCACCCCGCCCACATTTAGAATACAGTAACAAAACACAAATCTCACTCATTTAAAATGTCAGAACAATTAACAGAGTGCAGCCTTACAGAGAGACTCAGGAAGAGGTTGCAACTTTTATGGTGCGTTAGGGCTGTCAACTTTAGTCGTTTAGTCGACTAATCGGTCGAATGCCGTCTTGGTCGACTGACATTCTTATTGGTTGACCAGTTGCATTTTTTTCTTTTACCAATAGAAAGAAGTTTTCAATGATTTACTCCTTAATATTTATTCCTACATAATAACAGTTATATATTACTGTTTTCTAAATATAAATATATATATATAGCCTATTTTTTATCCCCAACTTTAAATGCTTTAATTTAGGCTATTTGTAACAGCGCCAGTTTAGCGCACACACATAGGACACTCGGTTCGCACCTGTGGCTGGCTGCGCTGCTGCTTCACGCTCAGTAAGGGATATAGGTAGTTTAGCTGCAGTATTTATTCAGTTAGAACGCTACTCGTTTAGTTTTTTATGTTTTATACACTATATGTTTTTATCTCGATTCGGCGTGGACACACTTAGAAAAAAAAGCATCGCACCGCGACCGCTGCTTGCATTATGAGTGCGCGCCTACATTTGAAATCTAACTTGAGCGCGCAAGACGTGAGCAGTCCCTTTAACGGCTTTATCATGCTGACTCAATAGATTGTGTTTTCTTGATGTTTTTGTTTTGATTTGTACACTTTACGCATTTGAAAATAGCCTAAAAAATGTAACAAAACGAACATAAACCTATATGCTGTCCTACAGCCTATTATTGATTTGTTTTAGGCTATTTGGGTTTTTTGTGTGTTTGTTTTAAAACGCCTAGATTGCCTGGACGAAAGTTAACCCATAGCTTTGAAAGTAAAGAAGAATATATAGCCTTTATAAACGAGAGCTTTTGTTAGGATTTTTCATTTTGTGGCAGATAGCAGTATATTTTTTTTAGCGTGTGGTGTGGTCAAGTGCGCGATTGTGACTGTACAGACCTAGGACAGAGCTCCTCATTTTGCAGTTAAAAAATCACTTAACTTGCAAAGAATTGTATTTTTATTATAGTTTTATGTATTTTTTATGTTTTTTCGTTGTTTTATAAATGCTCAATGCCAATTGTTAAAAAATGTTCAATCAAAACATCCCGCTTTTTTTCTTTTTTTTTTTTTGGTCGACTAATCGTTGCGCAGAACAAGACTTTGGTCGATTAAGGATTTCTTTGGTTGACTACAGCCCAAATGCTATAGTAATTATGGTAAATGCCAAAAGCCGATGTGGAAAATGCACATAAACACCCCTCATGTGGTATTTTCCACTGGGCAACTCGTAGAATATTTTGATGCACGAGCTGCCGCGATGACAAACCTTGGATCTTTCATAACCTGCTAGCAGTCAATACACCTTTAAAAACACCATCACACACAAATACAATACACACACATATCTGAACCAGTACAGTGTACTCACCTGAGCTAGTGTAGGATTTTGCTGCAGCTTGAAGAACTTGCTGATAAAGTCCTGTTCAGCCAGACATAGTGGCTCCAGCTCACTCAAAACCTGCTCAAAGATCTAGAAAACAGCACACAGAAAAGGCCACAAACCCTTAATGGACATATGTACACTACCGTTCAAAGGTTTGGGGTTCGTATAGTTTTTTTTTTCTTGTTGAATATTTTATTTTTGCTTTGTACTGTTATACAACAGTCAATACAAGACAAAGAAAAAGAACAGGACTGGACTTTAGCTTTTCTAAAGGTATACAAAAAACCACAGACCAATTGTTATAACAGTATCTGATTTCCAATTCATTCAATACACTTCTTGGCAATTAATACGCTTGAGATAGGCTTTGCTTCAGGTTGAAATTGGTGAAATTACCCAATAAACATTTATCTGGGTCTACTGGGAAGGTGAATCTATGTATAACAGATAAGACTGCATTTGTTTTTTTGCCAGGACACAGTCTAGATGGTGTGAAATAAACTTGAAGTTAATTAAATCAGTCATAGAGTCAGTCTATATCTAGAGTTCAAATAAGATGTGATTCCTTCTTGCATAAAATATTCCAAACTTTTCTATCTGTGCTAATACTGTCCTAAATCATGTTCCCATCTAATTTTAGATTTGTCTAATTCAGCTTGAGGTTAATTTGTCATCAGGTAATTATATATTCTAGAGATTATTTCTTCAAATACAAGAGTTGCTCCAGCTGTAAACCTATGCAACTTCAGTTGGATAATAATAATTTTATAATATTTTCAAAAGAAGTCTCTTATGTTTACCAAGTCTGCATTTATTTTGACCAAAACTACAGAACAAACATTAAAACATTAATTAATATTTTGAAATATTACAAAAATAACTGTTTTCTATTTCAATGTATTATAAATGCTATTTATTCCTGTGATCAAATATGCTGATTTGGTCCACAAGAAATATTCCTTATGATTATCAAATGTTGAAAACAGTTGTGCTGCATTATATTTTTGTAGAAAGCATGATACATTTTTTTACGTTTCTCTAGTGAACATTAAGATAAAAAATAGCATTTTTTTAAATATAACTTTTGTAACATTATAAAGGTCCTTTACTGTCATTTTTGATCAATTTAATGTCCTTGCTCAATAAAAGTAGGCCTTTTCATTTATTTTAAACAAAATTAATAATATTCTTATTGACCCCAAACCTTTGAATGGTAGAGCAATATTTAAATCATATTTTGCACAACAAATACCAATATTTATCTTCATTTGAAGTGAAAATTCAGAACCAATCAGTATCTTTAAATTGGGCCAGTACAATCCACAAGTCTTTGTGGCTTCATACCTTATCAAACCTAGTTCTGTCTGCTACGTCCAGGTCAGAGGCGGACATGTTGCCCATATCAAGCAGAGAAGATGACTGAGAGCGCCTGCTGTTAGAGCTGCTCACAGCAAGTTTATTCAGACTTGAGGTGGAGCCTGTAAGCTTCCCAGAACTCCCATGCAGGCCTGAGAGAGACCATTAGAGGAGAAACCATTAGAGCATGAACTGGATATTACTGTAAATATACCTGCCAGATGTACTTAATTCATATACAACTCACTTTTCTATATGGATTATTAAACTTACCTTGGCGAGCACGTTGATCTGAATGCAATGCAACTACCAATAATCTCATATAGATCATAGAGGATTTATTGCATGATAAAAAAAAACCTTTTCCCTTTAACCCCTGATGCATTATCATTAAACATTTTAAAATTTGATATCATTGGACACGTTTGAGGTTAGGTTTGATCAAGAAAAAAAGTAAATAAGGTAAGATGAAATCCATAGAACGGTGCATGTAACTCAAGTTTAGGAAGATTGTAAATATGTTTTGCATACACATGAAACATTGAAACTGAAGATAATGGTTTACTGTGTTTGTGTGGCAGATATGCCTTTTGACTAAGAGAGGAAGCAAGGCATTATGGGATAGGCATGGGATGTGGCACTGATACTTACTCTCCGTCTCCTGTTTGAGAGCACTCTCTTTCCGCGGAAGCGTGGCTGGAGGCCGGTTAGAAAGGCAGGCATCAGAGACAGAGACACGTTAGGCTTACACAACATGCAGCATGGTGCCAGAGTTAGGGGTTAAAGGTCAAAGTTTTCAAATATGACATGCACTGCAGTGGCTGAATTTAGGCTAAGTAGAATTATGGCTCAGTGGCCATTTGGAAACAAAAAGCTCCTTTTCTTTCATCACGTGGAGGAAAAAGCTGAGCTTGAGACTGGTAATGAAAGCTGGTAAAAAAAAAAAAGCTGGTAAACAAAAACATCTTATTTACACCTGGAAGTTTCCCATCATAAGCAGGGAAAATAGGGATATAATTAATCTGAGCGTCAAATTAGCTTACAAAGTAAAAATTAGCGAACAATGTAATTGATGCCGCTCGTGGTTCAAGCAGTGCTGGGCAGTCGCGTTCGTCATTACGTTGTGCATCAAGTTTAAGGGTTACTCTTTTGGTGTAAATCGATGCGCATGCCGCATGGCCGTCTGCCGGAAGCTAGTTATTTTCGTCGATAAAGTTTTCATAAAAAATTTTTTTTTTTTTAAATTTAATAAATGCAGCCTTGGTGAGCCTAAGCGACTCCTTTAAAAAAAATGTTTTTAATTTTTACCAACCCCAAACATTTGCACAGTAGTGTGATAATACTTCAGTGACGTATTCAGTGAAATGCAGTTCTAAACATCCTGGAATCTCGTGTATTCAGATTTTTTCCCCACAAAACAATGTGAGTGTCATGCCTCTAGTGCACATGTAATGGCATACTAGCATGTGTAACAGTTCACACACTGTGGGCCATGCAGCACATGTCAGGACATTACAATGAAAACATGATGTAACACCATCCAATCAGAGACAAGCGATGACTGACATCTCAATGATTTCACTAAAGAATTAAGTTGGATAGTTAAAATTCAACTCTAAACTGTGTGTTTGTCATGTGGTGTAACATGAAAGAAAAAACACAAGTAGATTACAAACAGCACACACACTATGACAAACACACAACATAGCAAACACAAGACACACACTGACTAAAGATATAGCATGGGCAAAAATCCCGTTCCAAGAATTTCTTGATAAACAAACAAAATAATTTGTTTTTATTGCGGTCTTACCAAATTTTCCTTTCCCATCTTTACTAGTGCCCGCCATTTTGATCTTTGCAATTTCAAAGAAGTCCTTAATTTCCCGCTCATAGAGTCGAGTCATGTAATCCACGTAAGTCTGTAAAAAACATAAGAGAGAGATCAGATTTGTACAAATTCCAAGTTTTAATTTCTCAGCATTTTTCTGATGTACACACAGCAACATCCAGGCCACAACAGTTATCTCATTTGGATTTTAAAGATTAATAATAGAGGAGGGTACAGACAAATGCATCTTAAACATTTAGGAATCAATTTGGAAGTGAATGATGATGATCAGAAAAAGAATAATCGCTCCAACTAAACCCTCCAACTTAATAATCGCTCCAACTTAAATATGGCTTTGCCCTTGAGTTTATTGGGTTTAACGTCTGTTGAATTACATTAACAGTACTATTAAGACTGAACAGAGCTGAAATTAAATATAACTGCTTTTATCCTCCACTTATGCTGCCATTTTAAAAGGAAAACCACCGGCTCTCAGAGGACATCGGGATAAGACATTGCAGTGTTATGATGGCATTTTAATGGTTACTGTAACTGATGGTCATAAATGATAATAGAGTTTATTAGGGTTTTTTTTTTGTTGTTCAGTTGATTACTGTTGGTGATGTAATTGTTTTTTAAGTCCTAATTATGATCTTAAGGGATACATTAAATGGGCCTACTTACTTTCTAAATGCGAGTTTTGGGTATGTACACCGTTCAACAATTCATATCCATAAGTGAAAGATTCGTCAGTGAGACTTCAGAGAAAAAAATATATATTTTTGTAATTTTCAACCTCTAAAAACAACTTTCTTGCTCTGCTGATGTCACTTAGGCTGTGCATACAATCAGATGTTAACTTAAGTTAGTTATGTAACATACTTTCTTACCATCTAAATAAATTCACAATGAATTAAATAAAGTTCCATTCAACATTTTTCTCACTGAATGACCTGTTTTACTCTGAAATACAATATGTCAGTAAAACTGGTCACAAATAGCAATTCACTATTACTTTGATGACAATCTTAGGCTATGTTTACACGGAAACGATTCTGACGAGAAAAGGCAAAAGTGGCGTTGCGTTATCACTATTTATTCTGCGTTTAGACGAGCGTTTTTGGTGGGAAATCGCGTGCAAATGATGACGCAAAAGTGTGTGAAATTCAATGTAGTATGCACTCCAGGCGGCTAGGACTTTTTAAGATTTCCACTCTGGAGGGTGGTTTCACTTTTTTGCGTTTTTAAGCCCCAAAAACTGTTGTCACCGTGTAAATGAAAGGCACATCCGATAAAATATTTTTTCAACGCGAGCGTTCTCGTGTAAACAGGGCCTCATTGTGATGCTGTAATGTAATAATATGTAGTGCCACGTAGGGTTGGGTATCGTTTGAATTTGAACGATTCTGATTCCGATTTCGATTCCTTGTTTCGATTCCGGTTCCTAACGGTTCTCGATTCCGATTCTTTTAAGAGGCAGGGTCAAAAAGGTTTAGCTAACCTTGCTAACCAACGGTCTTTCTGAAGGAAATACTCCTTCTGTCACAAATACTCCTTTTGTCACAAAATTTGCATTTTGCCGATATTTCCTTATTTTTAGAAAAGTGAAGCCACACTTTGGACCGCCGACGTAAGCTACTCATGTTCGAACTCGCGCGGTTATGCCAACACTTCCGGTAGACGCTTCTTCGTTGGTGTTGTTCAGCGGTTTCTTCTTCCGGTCGGCGGACTGTGAATATCGAAACTAGGAATCGAAATTTTAACTTTTGAACTATTCCGGGAAAAATGAAAAGTTAGTCCCGGTTTCAAGTCGATACTCGATTCTCGATACCCAACCCTAGTGCCACGAAACGTAAGAATGTTATAGGATTTAATACTGTTTTTGCCCTTGACTTTTGCCACATGCTTCACCGATTAGAGTTTCCATACACTTTAATGACTATCAAGACGGAACAATTTGTATAAACGTGACAGAATGCTTCCAAAGCTCAATGTTGCCTGATTTCAGTCATGATAATCACGGCAGTGATGGAAGTGAGAAACACTCACCCTGGAGAGGCCCTCATATTTCTCCCTCTGGGTGTTCTTCAGCCACTCCATCAGTTTGGCATATCTGAGCAGGTCTCTGTGCAGAGGGCTGTGTTTTGGTAGTGTCAGGTCAGCCGTGTGCTGGGACAGTGTGGAGCTCTGGTCATGTCCCTACACACACACAAACACACACACAGACAGAATCAGTGAGTGGAAACACTTTCCAAGCAAGTTAATATTAAGGAAAACACACAAACTCTTACTCCCACACAGGGCTGGGTCAAAATACAGATTTTCTGATTAATCGTGATCTTTATTTGACCAATTTCAATATCGAAGTCCCATGTTTGAAAACATATTTTACAAAATCTGCTGACACTGTCATGGACATGAGGAAGGATAAGACATTGTAGCAATATTATGATAGCATTTTAATGGCTACTGTAACTGATGATAAGGGTACAGTGTGAGTGGTTACAAATGATAATGGACTTATATAATGCAACATATAATGCTTATTTAAAACATACATCTTTAGTTGAACAATTTGATTAAATTCAATAAGTCCCATTGACTTATGCTTGCTCTATGACTATTTTAAGTGGCTGTGTAAAAACATATTTTAAAAATCTGATTTGTAAATATTAAATTCAGTCTATATTGAATGTGATTTAATAAATGACTTGTTTACAGAAAATTAAATGAATGGTAAAATAACGGTCTTTCTATTGAGTTGTCCTTGTGGGCTGCAAGCAAAAACAAATTTGAGAAAAAGTGAATCAAAAACATACAGCATGACCAGTCTGATTTATGAATAAATTACTCTTATGAACAGGTTGTTATTAGTGAATAAAAAACAGAGTGTGACCAGTGCAGTTTAATTTATGAACTGGTTCTTTTCACTTAATTAAAAACATAATGTACAACCAGAGTTGCCCTATTAAAAAAAAGTATCTGTTCTTTTAATAAATAGTTAAAAAATACAAGTTACTTATTGAATCAGTCTAAAACACTGCCCTGTGTACAGCAGCAGAAGAGAGAATATCTTCCCTACAGAAAATGGACATTATGATGGAATCAAATTGAGAGTTTGTGTATTGGTGTCAAAACAAATATTGAAATCTGTATAAACACCCAGCCCTACTATCACACAAAAGATTGCTGTTCTATTACAGTGACACCGAGTTCAAACTGCAATTAGTTGGATAACAACCACCAAGCGTCACAAATCCATGAACACTGCCACAAAAAATTCTCACAGTCAATCAGTTCGTTCTCAATGCATCTATAAAACATCCACATCATAAGGCAAACACTACAGGAACTGCATGCTACCTAGGCCATATCTTCTAGCGAGCATCCCATAATTCCATCGGAGAGTGAGCAAAACAAGGCAATGAAAACCCCTTCGCATCTTCAGGGGACAAAATCAACAACTACTAACACAAGTATGATGTTGGCTAGGAGGTTTATGGGGAGATCATCTTAGAAGCCTAAGATGAGAACGTTTGGATTACATCACCATGAACATGCTTAAATGAAATGTTTCCATGGAGAGAGAAGCATTGATGAGACAGTTAGAGTTGCGTGACCGTTAAGAGTGGGCGGGTCAAACAGGATGCTGGAGTGGGCGTACTCACAGGGAGTGACAGACAGGACGACCTATAGAACTGAGGGATGGTCATTTTGAAGTGACTGAAGTGGTTGAACTGACAGAGGAACAGAAAGCACAGTGTAATAAAGGGATATAGAGAGACACGAGTGGTGGCCAAACAGGAACACAGGAGATAGAATCAATCACAGACAGAGGTAGATAAAAGACTAGGAAAAGGAAAGAAAGCCTAAAACTCCTCAGCAATGATGCACATTGCCATACATTTAAGGTGTGCATGTACTTTACCTGTGTACTACATGTGTGATATGTTACCTGGTGCACAAACACGTTGTTGAGGTGGTTGGTGAGACGGCGGGCAAAAGCATCTCTGAGCTCAGAAAAAAGATGCTGCTGCTGCTTGACTGCCATCAGCTTATCGTGACCTGAACATAATGCAAACATTAGCAATAATGCTCATGCTCACCTGAAAGTGCAGTTATAACAAAATTAGTGATGTACAGTATGAGAGCAGTACCTGGTTTGAGCGCTACGTTCATGCACTGGGACAGAGCCTCAGAAGCATTGATGCAGGCCTCGATGCCCTTAGGAGAAGACAAATCTCCTTCTTGCAAAGCCTTGATGTGCCCTTTTGATAGATCCATGTAGTTCTATCACAATAATAAAAAAAGAAAAGTTAAAGGGATAATAACAGATGAATTCTAATGATACCAATAATCTTTTATTGGAGTTTTGTTTTATTATTAAAACATAAGCAGTACAGAAGTACACTCTTTGCTTACCATGGTATTTTAAATAAATAAGTTTATATAAACAGAAGTTTATATAAAATATGTGGCATGCAGCTCTATTTTGTGAGACACGATGTCAACGGTCAAAGGTGGCCGTCTAGAAAATGTGTTCTTTGTGAACAGCTTTATTGCAGTTTTGACATAACCTAGATATTGTCCACATTGAGCTTCTCTATTTCTGCAATGTTTTGAATATTTTAAATTAACCCTCTGGGGTTGTTCGTTTCAGAGTCACACTCGGGGTGTTCGGGTCCAAATGGACCCATTCATATTTAAATGGGCGGGATTCATATTTTAAAAAAAATTTTACTCGTTTTTTATAATATTTTTTATTTTCTTTTTTGGTGTTTTGAAAATTTTTCAAAAATAAAAAAATGTATAATATATTTAAGCAATAATTATGACCAATCCCCCCCCCCCCCCCCCATTGAACATAATAGAACAAATATTTTTTAGAATATATATATTTTTATTTTTTAAAGCTGTATTTCATTTTAGAGTCAAGCATAGGCCTCATAAAAGCAATTTTGAAATGAGATGGATGCCATCTGGTGGACAAACTGGCATTTTAAAAATGCAAAACACATGTATAATCAGAATTTTTTTGGTGTGTGTATGGAAGTGTGTTTGTGTGTGTGTGTCTGGATGTGTCTGTGTGCTTTTTTTCTAGATTGTGGCTGATTTGTACATTGTACGCACAAAAAACCTCAGTATTTTCACATTTTTGCCAATTTCCCATTCATTTTCCATGCGGGTCCATTTGGACCCGAACACCCCAAATGTGACTCTTTTTTTTACAACCACTTAGACTATTCACATCCTGTCCCCAATTTTTTTGGGTGTTCATATACCAAATACCAACAAAGTCACTAAATTTTGGACCATTCCGAGGAAGCTGTGATTTTAAAAAAATGTATTTAAATTCTTCGGGACCATTTGGGCCGAACAACCCCAGAGGGTTAAACTGGATAGGCTAACAAAAACATTCAAGTGCAACAACGATATTGTCGCATCTCAGAGCATCACTAATAAGGCTGCCTGACGCACACCTAAAATTTGCTCCTTTTTGCATTCCGAATCTGTTTTGTGTTTTTTCAATTCTAAAAGATTACATTTTTTTTTATTTGACAGCCCTACTGTGCTCTATCTACAACATACCACGAGGAACTGGATCTCATCCAGTAGTTTGCCGTTGTTGGTGTTGCTAATCTGAATGAGACGGTTGCTCTGGGAGATCTGGTCCATCTGCTCCTTCACGCTCTGCAGCATCTCCTCGTAACTGAGCAACTTGCCTTCGATGTTATCCACCTCTGACAGAGCCTGATCCAGCAGCTGCATCAGGATGTTCACCTGCTTCTCAGAGGCCATGATGGACTGGATGTTAGCCTGAGGAGAAAAGAAGAAATATCATCATTCACGAACACCAAAAATAAACCCAGTTTCATTTTTGATATGGGACTATCCACTAATCCCAAATCAGACAAACTTTAAAAACATTTACCTCAACATTTAGATAATTATTGCACGCTCAATATAGACAATGGTTCTAATGAAATCCCAATGAACTACTTCTATTGTTAACTCACCAGTGTTTTACAGTTTAAAAAAAAGATTTAACAAACTCACCCCATCTAGGACCTGGAGCTCACGGGACAGTTTCTCAGCAAAGGCCTCTGCGTTGGAAATGGCGTACTCGCAGACCTCCATCATGCTCTCAATGTCCTGCTCCTCACGGGTGTTCAGCTCCTGGTAATCGTCCAGAGCATCCTCATCTCCTCCGGCAACACTCTGACTCTCTCCGCTCGGGACCGACTCTGGGGGAAAGGAATGAGACAGTGAGCATTACAATAGCACTCATATGGCCATCAAATTGATGTAATATACTACCGTTTAAAAGTTGGTGGTCAGTATTGTTGTAATATTGCAAATTATTACTTTTATTCAGCAAGGACGCATTAAATTAATCAAAAGTTAACTATTCTTTTGAACTATCCATCAAAGAATCCTGATAAAAAGTCAAGTGAAGTTACCTGAGCAGCAAATAATTATATTAGAGTGATTTCTGAAGGATCATGTGACACTGAAGACAAGTAAATCAAATAAATGCAGCCTTGGTAAGCATAAGAGACTTATAAAATCATACCGATCCCAAGCTTTTGAACAGTATGTATGCATGTGAGTATATGAACTAAACTACTCCATAAATATAATGTAAGTAACACTCATTAAAATAAACACATGCACACAAACAAATCTAAAGAGTGAGCATTGTGCAAATGTTCCCTGATATCTGCATTATGTGGTTTAACAAATTAATTAATGGAAGGAAAAAATGACCATTAATGAGGGGAACTGAAGAAGTGAAATGGAGGATGGAAAATGGAAGAAAAAACAGCGTACAAACCTTCAGCTTTAGGAAGCTCTGGCCAGTGAGAGATTTAAAGAGAATAGCACAGATCAGGTTAAAGCATTAAGGGACACCCAAATAGACATTGCAGAAGCCCAAAGAGCTCAGAAAAAGTAAAAGAGAGAGAACACTAGCTGCAGGAAAACTAGTTTGAGTTCCTACCATTGCAAATGTAATAGTTATATGTATAAGCTTTAAGAATTGTTTCTATCAAAGGGCTACGGTAATTACATATTAGAACCACACTGGTAGTTTAACAACATGCTATTGCTTTTCCACACCACCAGGAGCAGTAGTGAGCCATACCTTCCAGCAGCTGAGGACTGACGTTTACAAACTCCACTTTCTTGCGAAGGTAGCGCTGGTTCAGTTTCCAGATACATGAGATGAACGAATTTTTCTCTGCAGTGCTGCTCGCCACCCACCGATAAACCTTCTCAAAATGGAGGTCAAACTCTGGATTCTCCTGAAGAATGGAAGAAATGAAAAAAGTACAAGATTTTCTCAGTAAATTCAGGTCAACAACAAATCGATAATTATTTAGTCTAATATGTTATGGCCAATAACCATATTAACTAAATTTTTCTAGAATTAAGAATATAAACACTTAAGTCTACAAATAAATTTAGGCATCACAACATTAAAATGTATTTGAGATTTAAATGATTAGTGTTTTTAAAGATTACCTTTAGGTGAGCATTAGGTGATGACAAGGGTAATGTAAAGTTTAAATTAAATTATTTAAATAATAATAATAATCCAATCAGTGTTGGTTTTGTTAACTTAAAACAAATCGTTTTCGTTCATTTTAAATCAAGCTGAAATAAAAGAAAATATACTAAAATATAAAAAAATAGCTAATATAAAAAATAGCTAATTCTAAATATTTATATATAGTATATAAATAATAATAAAATAACACTGTATCCAGTATCACCCAACAACCAATCTGGGCAGCATTTCTCAAAAGCATTGTGAATTAAGATGACCAAAAAGACCATTGGTGGCAATATCTCAATGCTCTACTTAGGCTTACAATACTTTTGGAAAATGCTAATAATAATAGATATTCTATTACTGATCTTTACTTCATGTCTGAATTGATATTGATAAAATTCCACATATGACCTCTGACCTTAGTGGCATCTTTGGCATCAACCTCTGTCAGGTCTCGTAGTTCCCAGGCCATCTGTCTCTTATAGAAATCTCCTTTATCTGACTTCTTCACTTTCACCACCTTAACCTGCACTGGACGCTCTGTAGTCACTGAGGATAATAAACCGAAATGATAAAGGTATAATAATCTAAACCTTTACTGATGTGATCTGGGCATGGATATGTGGGGTCAGACTGTGTCTGTGTTCTACCTGTGGCACATAGGAAACAGTTCTTCTTCTTTTTCCCTGCCTTGCAGACATTGACGATGCTCAGCAGACGCTCGTCATTGGGGGTGAAAATATCCCTCTGAAGGGCGTGCTTGATGGCAGTCATGTTTATTCCTGAAATTAAAAGCACAATTGGGTCTTGGGAATCAGCAAACATTAGGCTACTTCCACTAAACATTTGTACATAAACATATGGGCCTTCTGCTGGGTGATGCTATACTTGCTATACTGATGGTCATTCAAAAGTATTATTTCGCATGCAACATATTTTAAAAAAAAATGTTACTCATCTGTTAGCTGTAGCTAAGTGTGCAACAACTCCGCAAGTGTACACAATAAAACAGTAGGCTACATACAAAGAAACATTACAGACATGCAGGTAAAAAGGTGTTTTCTAAAAATAAAAATATCCCATTCATGTCAATTTCATTTTATTCATGCAAGTAACTTATCCATTATTCACAAATATGTACTGGAAAGTACCCCATGGGTTCCATGAAAATACCACAGTATATGAATATTGTAATTATCGTATTATAAACATAAGAATATTAGTTACACGCATAGTAAATACGTAAGCTAGCAATAATAACGCCACTTTATTTTTATTTTTTAAGGCAGAGATCGTGGCGTTTTATTTGTCATAATAACAGTTGTATTAAATAAAAAGGTCAGCTGACACAATAAACAGCGCAGGGGCCTTTTTGAGAAGCTGATAAACTGCGACTAACAGTCGCATCTTACCTTACTTACATTCAATGGAGTGGCAAGAATGCTTTCTTTAACGCTTTGACTTGTATTTCGTTTAAAA